>BRZM01000044.1:1975033-2364089 GCA_033238685.1 Lates japonicus | reverse complement strand
ATAACTATGCACAAAATAGCTGTCGGCATTCTGTTGTATTAATATGAACAGCGTCAAAACTTTACGCTTAATATTGTTTATTGGTATGCATATAAGATTAGACACCAGCCATGTTAGCACAGTCAAGGGCATTAGTTTGGTTTCGAACAACTGGTGGGTTAGAGATTCTTTAAAAAATAAATACAGGATACTTTTTTTCTTAAAAGCATATGCGGGTATTTTTCTTGATTTGTATAAGTGTATAATCTAACAGTGTGATTACATGATTGGTTGTCAATCATAAATCAAATACATTCTCGAAATTTTCCTTTAAAAAACCTACTTTTGATAAATATATATATATATATATTCAAAGTGACAAAATTAAACTACCATTCAATAAGTTGTGTTTTGTTTTATCTTTACTAAAAATAACTTTTTAATGCGTTGTCTTTGAAAAATCAGTGAATGTCTTCAATTGTTCTCCAGCCAGCAGCAACCTCCACTCAAAGCGTTGGGGCATTGCTACGCGTGTCCTCACTGCTGGGCTTCTGGCGGCCTGCTGAAGCAACTCGATTGCGTGTAATGTTCTCATCAACTCAGACCTTCTTCCAACTGGATTTTGGCGGTTGGTTTAATCAATACTCAAACTGAAAACCACTAAAAGATGAAATTATAAAAAATAAGATTATGAATTAATGGGGGAACATAAAGGCATGATAAAAAGAACTTTTGAATAAGATTGTTTTTGTTAACTTCTCAAAAGTTATTGCTCTTTTGTATTAAACCGATGTCAGGTGTAGCACCAGCGATAAACCTTACATTTTGATGCCTTTTGAAACAGGCCCATAACACTGATTTCACACTGCCTCGAAAAGACACCAAAATCATTTTGAGCAGAGGAGAAATTAAAGCCAAATAATGTTTCTGTGATGGTGACAAAATAATTATAGTTTTTCGGTTGTGTGTCTAATGAAATAATGCAATTAATTGGCTCCTCTGTTGTCAATAGCGGGTAAAGTGGTCCTTCATGTCAACTGTTAGTTCGCAAAAATGTGGTCTTGATAGAACCATGTCATTGGCTGGTATCATATGAAAGACGGTTGCATGAGCTGTTCATAAATCCAACACTGGTTTGAGCAGTCAGTCACCCTGGGTCTAAGCAACTACTATTCAATAGTTTCAAATAAAGGTGAAATCGGGTTACTCATTGACTTTGTGTTAATGACATCTTTAATAATTTTAGTGATGTGTGTGAGGTCTGTTGTTGGGCATCCAGCGGTTTTCACGTCCGCCAAACACAGTGTAAACAGAATCACAGCCACTATATATAAATAAAAAGTAGATTAATACCAACCTGTTTAGTAGGTGTGCATGAGCTTCCAAGAACTAAGACAAGTGCTGCTGGCTCCAGCACTCTGTGCACTGTACTGACCATTCTCCCGTAAAGCAAAAAGTACTTGCCACCGGCATCATTCCTGACTGACAGTATGTACAAATGGACGACGCGTTACTTGCCTGCAGATTCTGGATATTTTCGTCTCACTGGTGTACGGATTAAAATCAGGTGACCAAAATGCTGCTCCTGAAGCATCTAAAGCCTTTATCACCTGTTTCATAATTGAGACTTAGGTATGATGTTAACTTATGATGCCAGAAAACTTCTCATCAGAACTTGGTCAATTTAAAAGTGAATAGGTCACAGTAAAAGTCGTGCCTATTAACTTTAAATTCTCCTAAATTCTCTTTCTTTTTTCCTTTTCAGTGCTGAGTTCTAAACCCTCCCCTCCTTTAAGAGGAAAACGGTAAACTTTTATCAGCACTGTCCTCCATCTCCCCAATGAATTCACTGTGAAAATGGAGGAGACAGAAAGAAACAAGATGAAAGATGAAAACCACCGCCATCATGACCCTCTAACCTTAGCATTTCATCATCTATGTGACAAGCGATATACAACCCAGTAGCGATAAGCATAACCATTTAAGATGGGAGTGTTAAAACTGTTCCCTCTTTTGAACTGATTTTCATGAAGAACACCACAGCATATATCCCAGCTGTCAACAGTAAAGAGAAGGAGCCACCAACCTATGGACATGGTTGAAAACTCCTTCAACAAAGGATACCTCGATTTCACTATCTCAGTGCTTTGGTTGTGTTATTCGCCCAATGATCACTCTTTTGTTCAAAACTGCGTGACAATGATTTCAGTGAATGTTGCGTTATTTTGGCATTCGAAAGCACACATATGCAAAGGTGGTCAGGGTGGTCCATCATGATGAAAGACTCCAGCAGTCTGATCAATTTTGCCACTGGGCTGCAGGTCTGGGCTGTCACCAATCTCTGCTGAACTACAGGACCTCTACCAGCAGGTGGAAATCTGTTCAACACAGCAATCGAAAAACATCAACCATATCATATATTGTATTTGACATGATTCTCTATTTGGTATCGTACAGACCTTCCATAGAACGGTTAACGTACTTGGGACTTCAAGTTCGGCTGCGTCATTTTGTACTGAGATCTCCATAGACGTCAAAGGCCAGTTTTAGTCCCGCTTTGAGATGAATTTAACCAAAGACGCGAACATGTGGATGGACGTTGCCAACTGGGGGGTCAGCAAAAGCCCTCAAAGACACAAACTGGCCATAACATCTTTCACTAAAAGGTGTCACTGAAAAGAAGATATGATTGATATCTTTCTCTTTCTCCTCTCTCTTTCCCTCAGTATCTTGTCACCACCTGCCTGCCCGCGCCCCATCTCAACATTGCTGCTTAGGCTCTCTTCGCTGAAATTCACGCATGAATGAAACCTAGTAAATCCTGAGATACAATGGATGGATTAAGGGAGGTCCATGAAGGGGAAGAGACATCATGTTCTTTTCTTTTTTCCTCCTAGCAATATTGATAAAAGTCATTATAATCACCATCATCCAAACTTCTTTTAATCCTAAAACTGGCTGCCTAATATGTACAGCAACATCATCCTGCAACAGGGTCTCTCAGAGGCATGATGTGGATGAGGAGAACACGCTCCTCTGTGAGAAGGGAGGGAGGAAGGAGATTCACCCGGACCATACCTCTATGCCACACTCTGGGATGGAACCTTGAGAAAGATACAGGCTTTTATAGAGGAAAACGAGATGTTCAGCAACAGCGGGAGGGCATCTTTAAACTGTTTGGGAGAAAAATAGCAATGGTTGAAATGCACATTGTTTACCAGTGAATATTATTGCACATGACACTTCTACCAAGCCATTCTGATCCTCCCCCATGAACTAACAGAGACTAAGTGGTAAGGTAATATAACAAAAATTATGTTATTTGCAAAAAAGTTTTTAAAAAAGTAGGATTATGTTTAAAAAGATTTTCACAATTTTTGTTTTAATGATAAAACACATATAATTAAGAAAAAAAGGGTTGCAACATCTGCCCTGTTTTGTTTTCTTTAAGAAATCTTAGGGGACTCCCACCCCAGCTCTCTAAAATCCAAGAAGACTCCTCCCAACTTCTGCAAGTGTTTATTATGCTACTGCAAGTTTGTCTACTACTACTACTTCAACTTCTCACCTGACTGCTACTCTGCTTCTTCTTCTTCCTCCTCTTCCTCTTCTCTTTCCTCTTCTTCTTGTAGCCTTTTACCAGAATTGTTATACATAACTCTCTCCAATGGCAGCTGTGTGTGTCTGCGTCTGGACCCAGGACTATCAAACTAATGTTGAACTGAACTGTTCTGTCTGCTCTGAGATGTCACTGATTCCATGTATTTGAATTGAAAATGTCCTGGTCTTGTCCCTTTCCGTGGAACTTATTTATTGACCTTGATGTCCAAGGCATCACCACACCTTCAAGGTTAAACATGTAATCTGAAGTCTGGGTCAAGAATACAACAGGAAAAGGAACGGGTGGAGTTTTTTGTATCCACACAGTGATCCAGACAAGTCAGTTTCCTTCCTCAGGTGAAAAGATACAAGATGGCTGCCTCATCACCCAGGGCTGTTATACTGCTACCTGAGATTTACACTCAGTTAGCAGTTTATTCGTTTTTCCACTAAAACTAATGTAGTCTAATGCAACAGTCCTGCAAGAAACCCTTCCTTCATGAAAGATATAATGTACAGTTTGTATTGAAATTGTTTTAGAGAGGTATTGATTCAACTGTTTGACCCTTTTGAGAATATATGTGTGCTGCTGTTGAGTTGTATTTTATTATAGGGAAAAGTATTTCTGTTATTTAGCCTAACCTCACTGATATACAGAAACTAAACATTACAACTTTCATGAGGGGAGGATTTATTGTAGGACTGCTGTATTAGATTGCATTAGTTTTAGCTAGGTGGAGCCAAAAAAACAAACAACAACAACAACAACAACAACAACAAAAAAACTGCCAACTGAGTGTATGGCTGATAAAAATGAATGATCTTATCCCGAGCAGCAATTTGCTTTTTGTCATTCCCTTCAGGACTGACATTTAAAGTATGAAAAACAAAACAAAACAAACAAGGCCATAGCCAGGTTTTCAGACTTACTAAGGTCAAATTCACCCAGCTTAACTTCACCTACCAAAGAATATTATTTGATGGCCACCAAATATTCTGGGAGATTTTCCAAGCACTCTAAAAAGAACACCAATCCTAAATTTTCACTTTTCACTTACATTAAATTTAATTATATCTACCTACACTACATTCTGGTGTCATGTACATAATAAAAAATCCCTCTTTTCTCCATTCACCGTTGGGTGTTTTTTTTTTTTTTTCTTTTGGCCAAAAAATAAATTTATTTACTCAAAAAATATCAAAGGAAGCCTAAAAACCCAATGTGTGCGCATGGTTGTAGAATGTAACCTCCTGATTTTGTGTTAAATACAGGCATGACCTCTGTTTTCTCAGCGGTAGCTGCAGCCCTAACTAAACCAAGAAAGACAATGTGTGGGTCAGGAGATTCAGGCAGGCAGTGAGGGATGTCATCTGCAAATGTTTGATCCAGTAGCTTTTTCATGGCGTAAATTTGCCAAAGAATCACACAGTTCCATGGTGAATGACAGCCCCTATCAGATTTCCTACTAATGTATGATTACTTCTTCATCTTGAATAATCTCTTGTAACTTATGTGGTGATGGGACTGATGATTTATTTACTCTGTTTGAGTTAGCTGTAATGTAGCCACAGCACACCACATCTTTTCAGGGTCGCAACCCGGTTAAATTTGAAAACACATAAATTGTACATACACTGCTAAAATTGGCACAACTTCCTCCTTCCGGTAATAATGGTATATATTTAGGGAAAAAGATCCATAAAACTGCTGCTAAAAAATAAGGGCTAGTATAGTAATCAGCAAGGCCAAACTATTTAAAATTCTTTGTTTTTTCTTTAGATAACAAACCCAGAACATATATAGTCATGGTGGCAAGCTTTCCCATTTACTATCTTTAAAAGTGACCCAATTTCAAAGACTCATCGCATCCTGTTGTTGGAGTGCAACAGGGGTCTGTCATCTTCAAATAGGACCTGGTCAGTATCATTTCCCTCAGTGAGACAGCAGAAGAGGCACAAGTGTTTAGTGTGCAGTGTTGATCAGACCAGCATTAAAGGATGAACAGCAGCTCTTGTGTGGTGGTGGTTGTTCCCCCAGGGTGAGAAGCAGCCATCTTGGCTCCATGTTTAGGGTTGGCCAAGTACCCCTACTCTACTGTTAGGAACAGCAGAAGTCAGGAAGTGCTGCTGGGCTGTGGGAAAACTATTTTTGCACAATCTGTGGACAGATTTTGATAGATGAGATTAACAGTGAAATACACATAAAGGTAGCAGATGCACTGTGAGTGAAAACTAAGAGTCACAGGACAGATTTCTCATTACCAAAAAAAGCTGTAGATTGTTAGAATATCTGGATTTGGATTGTACTTGTACTTCCCACTTCTTATCCTCTCATATCTTTTTAATGCATCTCCTGTGCATTAATGTTCATTTCATTTTTGATGCTGTTTTATTTATGGTAATTATTCTGCTTTCACGCTCTGTACTCAAACAACCACAAAGAGATGCAAAACAAACAATTCTAGGCTATGTCAAATGACAATCCAAAATATTCCTGATAGCTTGTTCCCTATTAAAATGTCTTGTAAATGCTTCCAAATTAGAGAAAACAAACATTTTGACAATTGTCCAGCTATTTGGAGACAAATCTGTACTCTCCTGTTGTCACTGCTTTTGCCAAACTCACCAGCCAGAGAAGTTCATCAGCTGTACTTTTCTGAACTGCATGCTTTTCAATAAGGGCTATCAAGCTAAAAGAGCTGTACAATGGCACTCCCAGAGTGATAGACAGACAGACATACATGCTCAAAGATCTACCCTTGGAACCTCCAAAATTTACTCATATGAGCCTTGATATTTTCAACAATTGTCACTTTGTCGGGCTGCAAGGAAAATAACTGCTATAAGATGGAACTCAAGACCAAATTCTTGGCTATTAATGTTTTTGAACCCTTAACATATATCAAAATATGTTTCTAAACTTTTCTTAATGTTGGCATTGGCAATTTATGCAAGATACATAATCATAATCAGGATTAATGAAGATTATAAATCGTAGCATTTACAGCCATGGTAACTGAATCCAATAACATGAAGGGCCATGGCAGGAACAAAGAATTAATCCCCTCTCATGTGAAGGTTGGTTTGCACTACACTGTGTAGACCAAAAAGTCAACTATTTGGTATCAGTACTCAAATTACTGCTTGTTGTCACATAAAAGAAGTGCTTTTCTTTTGTTTTTTTCATTGTGAATTTTTTTGAATTTTCTGTATCATTCTGGGGGAATCTTAACAAAGAGCCAAAAGGGGCCTTTCTCAGGAATACACTCTATCAAAAATCTGAGAGGTAGAACGTCAAGCTGTTGTGATGCTCTTAAGAAAGTTTCAAGTTTTAAATAGTAGTTTCAAATGAACATTCTGATCTTTTCATTTCAATGAGTAAATGTGAATCTCTACAACACTACTTGAACCCTGGAAAATATTTTTCTGGCCTTTTGCTCTAAACTGCATCCAATTGTTGTTGTATTATTTGTCTTCCTAAAATATACAGTGCAGCTTCAGAAATGTCAAAAATAATAATAGCTGACCATGTACTGTATTGTACCTACACCAAGGTAAACAACTTCTTCTGTGTTATTAATAGTGTCATTAATTTTGTCTGTATTGCTTTCATCTTTTTTTTTTCTTTTTTTTTTGCAGATTTTTTTTTATTGCAGATGTATAATTTGGTTTTTAATTTAACACATGAAATTATGATCATGAAGATTCTAATAATGCATATAAAAGACTGATTTTGTATACAAGCATACAGTGAACATAAAAAGAGCCACGCACCAGTTGGGCTACAGGCTTCATGTCACTGTGCTGCTGGAAAAAGTTTGTTGTGTGTCTCAGATGGGCTTTGCAGGCTTTAGTCAGGGGCAGAAATGGGGGGTGGGGGTTACACAGTGAACATGGCCATCATGACTTTTAACCTGATTATACACCTGTCAGTGCAAAGTGAATGAATACAAAGGCCCTCAAACCCTCACTGCAGATGTAAAACGTAAAAGTTTTCCAGCATAATTACAACAATAATGATAAGATGATCTCACAGGTGGTGATCATATTGACAGTATTATAAATCGGAATTCTCCTGTGTTCTGTGTTTTTCCTGCAGTCCACACAAGTGAGGGGTTTTAAAAAAACACTAATGAATATTCTCAAATGTAATATAGCATTAAAGGGGTACTCCATTCATTTAGTAAGCCTCTGGTCATCCATAAAGTTTGGAGATTTGTGTAAGACAGATTTTTTTTAAAAGTGGTCAAACTCAAAGCAGCAGAGGCTCATATCCAGGTATCCTGACTTGTAACCGATAGCTCATGCCTACCTTCAGAAACACTGGATCCTACAAATCCCATACAGCAACTTCATGGTGTTTGTCATTATATTTTACAACAAAAAAGCACACAAGTAAAAATTACATACTGGATTATTGAAAAGTTGTTTTTTTTTTTTTAATTATTTATTTATTTTATTTTTTCATTTTCAATCCTCTGGCGTCCTACAGAAATGATTTTTATTTCATCCTCAGTTTGAGAACACTAAGCTGTCAGAGCAAAGGTAGTCAGTGTCTCCAATTTCTTGTTTGGTACTTGAATGTATGAAAAAGAAATGCTTTAAGAGTTCATAGAATATGGGTACAATTTCAGGATCCACCCTCTCCTGCCCTCACCCCTCTCCCTCCATATATTCTGTAAGTCACATTGCTTCAGAAACCAGCCTAATTAAGACATAATGAAGTCTTGCTGGGCAGTAGGAGAAGTAGTGATTGTTGCACAGCTCTAGAAAGACCTTGATTAGTCCTCTGCAGTGTAGTCAGGATAGAGCAATAATGAAAAAAGCTCTCTTTTAGGGTCTCTGCCTTTGGTTATGTGTATATAAGAGTGTGTGTAAGAATGTGTGTGTTTGTCTGTTTAAATGACATGTGTGTAAGAGTGGAAGAATGGTGTGCAGTCTGAGCTAAGCCACGCCCATGTGAGTAAACAGACATCTGAGCTAACCAATAGTGCAACTTTACTTGAAATCCGACTGACAACCAAACATATCAGGACAAGATGCAGAGGAGCGTCACTCAAGTTTTACTTTGCATTTTACAATTTTAAGCAAGCAAACTAGTCTAACCAGACACTATAGGCTAGTGGAGTGGCCAAAACTAGGTAAGCTGGACTTTTGACAAAATAATTACCTCAAGGTAATTCAGCCAAATCTTCTTAAAAGCTTATGTTAAAATTGTCTTGGCTAGCTGGTTTTGGCTTAATTCTACTTAAGTATGAGGTCTGAATAAACTAGTTATCTTGCCTAAAATCATGAATAATATGTGACAGTATACAGCTAATGGGTGGCGCTTCAGTTATAGCCTAGTTCTATTAGCCTGCGTTGTCTGGATAAAGAAGTTAGTTAACCTAAAATCATATATAAACTCTCACTAGTACAACTAATAAGAGTATTTTGTTAAAATACTGTTCCCAGGGTAAAGAATGAGCTTTCATACTCAGTCTAGATAATGTTTTGTATCTAGCAAGTTAGGCTCTCAAACTCCAGTCTGCATATCTTGCAGCAACCTCTTCTCCTCTTCATCCCATGCTCCTCACATTTCCTCTCTCTCTCTCCAGCCTTTCCTTCTCTTCCTCTTTTCTCACCTCCTCCTTCAGTTATTTTGAGGAAGAAGCTTCTTTTTGCATCCCTTGTTCTTGTGTTTTTCTATCCAAATTTTTCAAGATGAATTCTAAATGCATGCATGGGAAACTTTAAAAATGATGACTTTAACTTAATTGTGAATGGCCATGTGAAGGGAAGCCTCTCCTCCATTGAAAAAAAGCAAAGGTTCTTGTCCTCCCTTCTTACTTTCTTTGTCAGGTTAGACGATACATTGTGGGACATAAATTTTTTTCTTTAATTAATTTTTTTAAAAATCCCTGTGCTGCTTTTCATTCTATAATTCAGGCATGGACATTTTTCACTGGTATCAACACTTTTTACAGAGCAGCAGAGTGAGACACAATCACTGTCTGGGGGCAAAACAGACTCAGTTTCATGAGTCTTGTCATGGTTTCCAATCAAGCTTCCCAACACCAGCATCAAGGCTTTGATGCTTGCTTGGGAAATCCATGTAACCATTTCAGAACATATATTCTTGGGTAATTTTTCACACCTTTTCATTGAATCATGAATGCTGACACCATGGAAACTATTTTTCTTATTCATTGTCAAGCAAGCTGCCCACTCATTAGCTGCCTCTCTACCTGTCTGTTCAGGTTTCTTCATTTTGCTGTGCCTTCTCTTACTCATCTTCCTAATGCTGCAGATTTTCATAATCAGAAAAATACATCATGCCGCAAGTTCCAGATGCAGCTATTTACTGAGTTGGATTTTTAACACTCTGGGGTTCATATCACTGTGGACTGATTGACTGATGAGTCGGTTGATCAGCTGATTAATTGATTCTCCCACAACAGGGATAAATTGTTGGTATGTGTCCACTAGAAAGAAACAGAGAAAAAAGAGGGATGACATGCAGAAAGATGAGAGGCTTCCCTCCATAATAAATGGGGATTATGCTATAAAAACCGATGCTGGATATAATTTTATTGTCACTACTCTGGAGAGAGAAAAATAAAAAAAATAAAAATAAAGAGAATAAAGAACTGTATAAAATATATTTCAATGGAATGTTTATTATTTACCTTTTCTATTTTTGAAAAATGTAAAAGAACAAAAAAGGTGAAACTGTAATAATTCAACAGCATTTGTGAAATAGAGACTTATAAAAAAAAACAGTTCTGTTGTTAAAATGTATGAAGGTTTGACTGTGAATGCTGATTTACCTGAGCAACTCTCCTCATTTACTGATAGGATAAATAAAAACCAGATGAATATTAAATTTAAAAAAAACACAAAACCACTGGGAAAAAGCAAACAAAATAAATTTAAAGAGAAAACCTTAAAAAACTTAATAAAAACATTAAAAGCTTATGCCAAAATTTTCCATTTGTGTCCTGAGCCTTTTTTGTTGCTTGTTTGTATGTTTGTTTGTTTTTATGAGCCACTTGTTTGTGTCTTATATTCACACACATTCTCACATCACATTCTAGGCTAATATTGCATCACTACAACACCCTCTAGTGGACACACACACAAACAATGTTTGAAGTATGTAACTGTCACAAGCTGGTTCAAGGAATGTGACATAGAAGACGTACACCTCACAAACGTCATTTATTAGAACTATCATGAACTGAGTTAAACAATGTGATAAGCCACGTAGAAACACGGGTGGGGTACATGTTATGCTGGGGTTGAAAGGTGCAAATGGAAAAGAGGTTGGTGCAGGACGGATGCCAGCTGAAGAAAGAGACGGGTACAACCCTTCACTCTGTCAGCTGTCCTTGACTATTACAGGTCCCATGGAGAGGAACGTCACACAAGGCTAGAATATTTACTGTGCAAATCAAGCAGCTGCTCCAGGCCCCCAGACCCTGGATGACTGCATGTCATTGGTTTTGGTCATTTGATTAAAGGTCCCATCCAGACAAGTTTTAGGACATGAAAGTATTTGTGTCTGACTTGCCTTTAAAAAAAAAATCAATGACCTAACCTTTTAATTCTTAAATATTCTCCCTCTCACTCGTATGAATATGAAAATATGTTTAGTTTAAAAAGTTTAACTGCTGGACACATGTCTGTTTAGTTTATGTAACATAGAGGCTTCAGGTGTAATCACGCTTGTGAGTTGCATACTGCACAATGATGGCATGGACATGAATGGCTCCAAAGTAGTTTGATGTCATAGATTCTTCTGGCATGTCCAAATTTCGGAGATTTAAGATGATAGAGTGGCGTAACAGTGATGTGGCAATAAACAAGATACATTTCTGAGTGAAGGGAGGGCTTAGTTTATTATTTAACTGATGCAATATGAATGTAAAACTGTACTAAATAATTTTGTATATACATGTAATCATGTAATAATGGTCATTTGTAAACCTCACCACATGGTGTCACTGCTCAGTCTGTAATCACACCTACAACAGACTGTTATGAAAAGAAAAAACTAAATGTGACTGTATAATTTTGCAGGTTTTCTCCTGTCTTGTCTGCTCCTGTTTACAAATCACTTTTACTTGTGATTTATTTTTGTCATTTCTTTTGAAATGTCAAAAAATTAACATTAAACAAATAAGGGGAGTCATAAGGTGGTTCTGGGGGGAGTCATGAGAAGGGTGCTCAAAAAAGTTAATATGAAATAAAATCATGTGGCTAATAATGTCACTAAAACTAAGTTCTGATTTTTGCCTCTCTCCTCTCCTCTGCTCTCTGTGTCAGTAAGTGTTTACAGGAGGGCAGGGCTGAGCTGAGCAGACAGCAGAGCAGAGAGGAGGTCATATTTTACTCCAAGTGGACAATGTAACCAAATGTGCAACAACATCTACCAGAAACTGAGACAATATGAACAATTTGTCAAACACCTGTTGAACAGCACAAACTTCCAGTAAAGCGACCTTGCAGTGATCTACGGCCACTGGGGCTGTGTGGCAGCCAATGGCACAGGAAATATTACACAGAATGAAAAGAATTGATTCCACTAAATGTCAGCAAATTCTGGAAACAAATGTCCTGCTCTTGTTACTAAGTACTCATTTGATTTTCTGGTTCATTGAATGAAAAGTAACATTTGAAGAAAGGCTCATTTTGAAACCTTCCACTGTAAAACCTTAACTGTTACAGTTAAGACTCTCAAACGCTAACATATTGTCAGTAAGAAGAAATAAATGACAAGAACTCTGGAATTCTGGAATCATCACTGGACAAAACCAACTGAGGCCTTTTTACTTAGTTCACTGTGAGCTCCAAATCATGGCCAGTCAATTGAGCAGAGAAGTTGCAGTTTCTGGGTATTGCAGGATGGATGGTTCAGGACAAATGCATGTATCATTGGACCCCTAAACTGTAAGTGTACAGTTTCTCATCATACAGAGTCATGTTCTTACAACCAAGCTGTTGAAAACTCCAGGATTAATTCCATTCATCTGTTATCTATCCTTTGAGGGTTAGGTGGGGTTGCAGGGGGCTGGGAGCCAGTCCTAACTGACACTGGGCAAGAGGCAGGGTACACCAGTCTGTCACAGGGCATATAGGGACACACAACCAATTTAGAGGCACAGGGAGAACATGCAAACTCCACACAGAAAAGCCCCAGGTGAACCAGGACTCGAACCTGGAACCTTCTTGCTGTGAGACAACAGGGCAAACCACTGCCCTTAGGTTAAATTCCAATTAATTCTATTTTGATTCATTTAGTATTTGGGAAATGCTTTGTAAAAAACAGCTGTTTATATCAATCACATATACAGAGCAATGACAATCCTTTGTCTTTAAACTGGTTTTACAATGTACAACAGCGGTTTCTTGTGCTATTGTGTGTATGTGTGTGTGTGTGTGTGTAAGGTATCTTGATGTGTCTGGTATCATACAGTACACGCAGGAGAAATGCAGAACAGTGTAACTTTCTACTGCAGCAGTGACCAGGTCCTGGCTCATCCACTCACAGCATAACTGGTTCAAGCCAGTCTTCATGCTTTCTGCCATGAACCTGTCTTAGTCAAATACACTGGGTACATTTGTGTGTTTGTGTGTGTACAGTCAATATGTATCAGGCTGAGGTCATTAGCACTATCCTGCTGACACATACCTGTAATGTATCATGTGCTTTGCTTGTGTGGTTTGGGGTTTTAATTTTGTTCATGGTTGGATACTCAGCCTGATCTCTCAGGAGTCTCCTCACAGGACATTTGGACATTTTGACTTCATCATTATAAAACCTTGTAAGCCTCCATAAACTGTGTGTACAATCAGGTCAAAGACGTTATGGAATAAATTGATGTTATTAGGGCGGAGCACCTCAGTGAAGTTCTATATAACAAATTAGTTAATGGCTGATAAGTCGTCCATCTATCCATTTTCTTCTGCTTATCCGGAGTCAGATCCGGTCTCTCTGGCAGCAGGCTGGGCAGGATATTCCAGACAACCCTCTCCCCAGAAACACTTTCCAGCTCCTCCAGTGGGATCCTGAGGCATTGCTAGTAATGTTGCAGATGGGCCATGCTGATAAATAAATCATATGCAATTTTTAAGAATAATTTTGTGCTGCCTTGGCTAGTTATAAGAAACCTTTCAGGGAAATAAACGATTTGACCACAGCAGCCTGACCAAATTCATTTATTAACAATCTGTGAATGTGCATCTGCAACAACTGCAAACTGAAGTCCTATTACTGATTTACAGAACACACAAATGAGTTATGATCATTATCTACAGTTTATGAAATTGTTCATTATGTATGCCATATTAGAAACTGGTATCAAGTTTCTTCTACCAAAGGAAAAAACTATGTGCATCTTCCACTTACAGAATATACATCCTTAATCCATCCTGTACATCCAGGGAAGAACCTTTGTTTTGGTGACCCCACAGGATTTGTTGTCACACAGAACTAGAGCACCAACTATATATTGAAAATAGTCCCATTGAAATGCCTTTTTTACTCCTGTTTTCTAATAACGCAAGTAGCTCAGTCAAGATGTTAATCAAAATTACTGTCACTCGTCGAGCTACAAGCTCTGTGAGGCTGCACCTGTGCACCTTATCCTGCTATCTTATTTCACTACGGTAGAAATGCTCTTAACTTCTGGTGCAATAGCGAAAGAAGCAGATCTCAGTGACTAACCATAGTGCCTACTTGCCAGCAGCAGTTCCTTTGAGAGTAATTTGCCTTCAAATGAGCAAATACTGGTTTGTTTTGCAAGAGAGAACTATTTCCTTGTCCATGAATTTCACTTCATCTGCACATCAGTACATATCCCTTCCAGTACATGTCTTTCCCTGTCTGACTACATTCTCAGCTACATTGGAAACCTGGCCATTATAAAATACAATCAGCAGCTGCAAACTGTCATTACAAAATGTTTTGGAAAAACAATAATAAAGAATAGTCACTATTTTTGACCTTTCACAGTGTTGCTGCTGTATGACTCAAAGATCGTCCTATTCTTGCAACACATGAGCACACAGTTGTTTGTATTTCACCTGACATGGAAACTGCTTCAAGATAAAGCTATGTCCCACTTTCTTTAACAAAACACAACTGACCATATTAGTGTGGAAGTCCTGATGTGCCTGAGAGCTTTTCAGATTTTTCATCACTTCACTGTCTGTAGCAGCAGTCAATAAATAAGTTAAATACGAGTGTATGTTGTCTTAGTCCATTTCCTCAGGTCATCTTCCCATCCCGCGTTAGTATAAGACTGATATATGACCACATTATCCCGTTTAAGGTGTAACACTAACCAATTTGCCATATTTTATTTCCCAAAAGCACAGGGAAAGAGGATTAGCATCCTGTTACCCCAGAAAATGCTGGTTTCAGTGCAGTGACAGGATAATTAAAGTATCATGGGGGGCAAGGAATAAGGTGGATAGGCACAGTGGTGCTTTGAGTTAAATGCAACATTAGCATACTAACACAGCAACAACAACATGTTGTTGTGTCGCAGATTTAATGTTTACCAGGTTCACCATCTTTGTGTAGCATGTTATCATGCTAACATTTGCTTCTGATGGGAATGTCTCCATACTTTTGCAGGTATTTGTTAATAACTCAAAGTACTGGATAAAATATAATTTGACCTGTTGATGGCAGTACACTGAAATCAGTTGCAATTCATCTTAAAGGAAACGTGAATGGCTAAGATAGTAATTGTTTAGGTGCTCCACACCAAACCAAGGAAGTCTCATACTGAACCCAACTTCCTGTACGAAATGGTTCAGTCATGTCACTTATGTTTTGGGTCAATTAGACTCTAGAGAGGTTTAACTCTTGTTTTGAACTTGTTTTGTGCCAGTCAGAAATGCAAACCACAGAGGTAAGAAATTCAGAACACATGGTTGTTATAGTCGAGAGCCATAGTTGACAAATGATAAAAACTGACAGATGACAGATATTTTTACTTTAGGAACCAGGGCTGCCTGAGATAGCTCCTCTCACTTGACAACTCTACAGACATTTAGGCTAAATAACATTGTTGCTTTTGGACTTTGGGCAGTGAGAAAACTGGAGAATAATACCAGTTTCTTCTGCCTAGATCAAGGCCTCAGTTTATGATTATAGTAGATGTTGACCCCAGACCTGTAATCTTTACAGCTGTGTAACAGGATCATAGCTATAGCCCAGCAGTCTATCAGTCCAATCAATCATTTATGACCTCACTCTTTCACTCTTCAGCAAGACCAAGGCCTTCTTATGTTCAGACACACACACACACACACACACACACACACACACACACACACACAGACTCACTGCGTGTTAACTTATGTCCCAGCCAACACACCCTGTATGGTGGCCAAAGTCCCTGCACTGACCCTGGCAGTGTTGTGAGCTGTTCCAAGTCATCCACACAAAGAGACACACGAAAACACACACACAAGAGAGAAAATGTTCCTGTCAGTGTGTATACTCATATCTTTGTGTGTGTGTTGGTGTTTGTGTGCTCTGTGATTACATCTCTGCTTATTATATATGGTCACGCCTGCTCTAATGCATAACTCTTAAGTAATACATATACTTCATCTAGTATGTAAAGGTGTATGTACCATTACAGACACTGACATATTTTCTTAATAAATTTAAGCAATGTGTGGTACTTTTACAATTCTATGGATGATCATAAGCAGGTGTGTGTACGTGTTCTGTTCTGTTTCTGTATACTGTATGAGTGAGGATATGCTTTATCTAAACAAGGACTTCCTCACTGTAAGAGCAAAGCCAGCAGCACAGCACTGATCTGGATGCTCCATGGTGCTCCACATGTGACCTTGAGGTTAAAACCAAGCAAGCTATCATAGCAATCGGGTTGCAGATGTTTCTGGATATACAGCCAAGCTGCAACACATTTGTAGAGTTTGATGTAGCTGAGGAAAAAAGACACAAGAAAGGAGAGAAGGGAAATAGCATATTAGAAACAGAATGACAGGTGTGTTTGGTCAAACTACTGGGGGATATTACTGTAGTGTGATGATAAGTAGCATGTTAACTGATATTCAGCATGCAGCTACAAGGTGCATTGGCTTGTCAGATATGTCATTAATAATTGCTTCACTGAATTATGATAATCACTGGAACAATATGGCAGCAAATAGATGAGTAATAATGAAATAAGTTGAATCTTTTCTTTTAAACACCAATCTAGGCAGCACAAGGGTGGTCTACAATGAGTGGTCTTAGCACTATCCAACTCACAGCAGAGGTTCTAGATTCCTAACCACGACTTTCTATGTGAGTCTGTTTATTCTCTCTGGGTACTCCTCCTCCCTCCACAGTCCAAGCATGCAGGTTAATTCGTGACTCCTAAATTGCCCATAAATTGAATAAGAGTGTGAATGGTTGTTTGTCTATATGTCAACCCTATGATAGCCGGTGATGTGTCCAGAGCGTACTTACCTCTTGCCCAATGACACCTGGGATTGGCTGCGCCATAACCTATGAGATAAGCAAATGGATGGAAGGACTATATTCTGCATTTCTGCTTTTGTTGAAGTCATCAATGTGAAAGGGGAAACATAGGGAAGAGAAGGGCATCACACTACAAGGTCCTTTGTTGGATCAAGGCGTTTTGGTTCTGTCAGCCTACTAGGGTGCTTAAATCATATAACAACTGAATATCGACAATGTTTGTTATCTGTCCTATTTTCCTCTCTGGATTTTATTTTGGTTTCATTCAAACACCAACATTCAATGTTGTCAAAATTTCCTTTAAAAAACAATTGTCATTTCAACCTGAACTCACTGTTCAGACATGTCTTTTATAAAGGTGGGACAGAGAGCACTGAACACTGTGGAAGTTTTATAAGGGGAACTGAGGATTTCTTGAAGTTTATGAAATGGATACAAAACCAAGTTACGATGACATAAATACCACGCATGTTGCACTTTCATGAGCTGTAGTTCTAGGCTGTAGTTTTTAGGCTCACCAAAGTCATCCTTAACTTAACTGTTAAAATTGCAAAAGTTACCATTTCTAATACAAATACAGTATTGCAGCTAATTTGTCTTGGGATGTAACCCAAGGAACATGCAGAATTTTTCCAGAGAAAGACAGTAAAAGAAATGGGAAATGAGAAATTGCATTGAAATATAGAAGCTGAAGGGCGACAGGCGGTGCGGATGTGACTTTGGCTCTTTATAAATTCAGTGGTATTTAAATTTGTATATTAAGTATTCAGTATGGTGGTTGAAATTATTTATAAAATTGGTATGATGTAGTTTCTTTGCTTCAGGGGGTAAAAATGATGAACATGACAGAAAAGCAAGTGAATATGAATATGATAGAGTTTATGGAAATCTGTGCTTGCATTGAATCAGTTTTACATGTATGTATACATCTATATATAACTGTGACTTTCATCAATAACTGTGTGTGGATTAGTGAATATGTTACATTTTCTTAGATAGTAATGTCTATAGTAATGTAATATAGACTTTATATGGTTGATAACCACTACATAAATCAATAAAAGGGTGAGGTATGAATTTATTCTATCAATGCACTGATTATAAATTAAATTATTACTCCGATCATAAATTGGACAATCATAAAATTACTAAATAGGTAATTATTTTTATAATCAGTATTAACATCACTTGCTGTGAAACTGCTGAGTTGCTACGTGTATGAAATGTGCTTCAGTGGTAAGTTTGCTGTGGTAGCATGAACATCAGTGCCCACTGTGCTTAGGGCAACTGAATCATTACACATCCACTCCTGCAAACTCACTGTTGCCACTGAAGCAACTGTCCTCAACTCAACACAGGACAAAGTGGCATTGCGGGTCCCTGCCAAGCTGTCATCTACAAGGCTCGCTGCACTTGGGGCACAGCTTTCATTCATTAAAGGGCAGGAGCTGGAAACAAGAAGGCAATAGAAATGAGCATTTGAACTGCAGGTCTTCTTCATGAATGAATCTGCCAACTGGAGGTGTTCGCGTTGGTTTTTCCCTCATTGGTTACTAAGAAACTCCATTGTTATCTGTGACTGCTGATTTAAAGTAACAGTTTAACTTGTTTGTGATAGCATTCTCTTTCTCTTGAAAACTTAGACATGAAAGATGGATGCCACTCAAAACATCTTAATGGATGAGCATAAAGATTGGAAACAAGAAAACAGATAACCTGCCAGTGTCCACTGCTGATAAAATCCATCCACTAGTGACAAAAAGCTCTATTAGTAACTTCCTGGAGTGTTGTTAGTAGCTGTTGCCTAAGACTGCCAATCGAATCAGTGAGAGCCTCATCAGTGTGATAATGTTTTTGGCTGAGGTGTATTTTTGAGCATTGGTGATGGAAGTTTTAGCTATTCCTCTTCATATCAGCCTTAATGCAGAACTAGGCTAACCACGTCCTGACGCAATTAAAATTGGTATCAGCTTCTCTTAGTCTCAGATAAAAAGAAAATAAGTGTATTCTCAATATACCTCCAAGTGAAAATTAAGATTAGGATTAAATGTGACATACAAGTATAAAAAGGTTTATAGATACCCGATAAAATTACTGCTGTGATAGCTCTTTTGGCCAGTGTTTTGAAAGTTGCGGTTGTCAGTTATGCAGCAAATATCAGTTAGGGCCACCGTGTGAAACCTTAGTTTCTGAACCATTCAGTCTCAGTGTTGATAGGAGTGATGCAGGACGGCAGTGATGAACAAGGTTTTATTCACTGTCACACTGGCGGATGAACCAGTCCCAACCACTGATAGGAGAAAAAGGGGAAAAAAACAAACAAACAAACAAACAAAAACAAAACAAGATGACAACACAAACAAAGGAAAAATTAAATTAAATGATTCACTGCTTCTTATCTTGAAACAAATACCCAGTCTATCTCATCATAACAGGATAGAATTGTTCATTTACTTTCCTGATACTTCATTAACATGGTTGAGGTAAAAAGCATTGTATTTACAGTATAATAAGTGCTGGCACCACCTGCAGTGACGATCATGCATACTGTACTCAGGGCAGGACACTCGACTGAAGTTGAGTTGGAACACATTTCGTTGGGCATGCGTATGTGGCGCGGCAACTCAGCTGAAAGCGTGAACAAAATCATTTACTGTGATCGAATTCATACCTGGTGGCACAGTGGTGCAGTGGTTAACACTGCCTCGCAGCAAGAAGGTTCTGGGTTGATTTGTGTTCTCCCTGTGCCTGGCTTCTGGAGGTTCTCTCTAGGTACTCAGGTTCCTCCCATTCAAAGACATGCAGGTTAGGTTAACTGGTGACTCTAAATTGCCCGTGGGTGTGAATGGTCGTTTGTCTATATGTGTTGGCCCTGCGATGGACTGGCGGAAGTCTGTACAGAAAACCTTAATCTGTCTCTTGCCCGACTGACAGCTGGGATAGGCTCCAGCCCTCCATTATAATGGTTAAGCGGTATAGATAATGAATTCATGCCTGTTTATTTCTGAACAGATGGACAAGAGCTAGAATAAGTTTCAGCCTCTCACACCTAATATGAGTCAGAGCACCAGATGATATTTGGAACACTTTCCTCCACCACTGGAGGCTGCTTACTGTTTGTTAGACCAGATTTATCCCTTTAATGCATTTTTTTTCCCTCTTTTAAATACTGCAAAGTGCCAAAGTGATGAAAAGTTCAAAGATGGCACTACATCAAGTCATTCACATCAAATAAATTTTTAGACATATCCTATTAATTGTCCTCTTTGCACATTATCTTATACGGTATGATTTATACAGTATACCTACATACAGTGTACGCTCACCACACAGGTATGATTCTATTTTTTTTTTTCACCAAGACAACATGCATGACATGTAGAGTACCAGTCAAACGTTTGGACACACCTTCTCATTTAAAGGTTTTTCTTTATTTTTATTCTTTTTTACATTGTAGATTAATATTAAAGACATCAAAATTATGATGGAACACATATGGAATTATCATCAAAGAAGCAAAAGGTGTTTCACTTGAAAAATTAATAGAAAACATATTCGGTTTCTTTAATACTTTTTTGTTTTACCTACATAATTCCAAATGTGTTCTTTCATAGTTTTATGTCCTCGTGTCAATCTACAATGCAGAAAAAAAAAACATTGAATGAGAAGGTGTCTTTGACAGTAAACATTAAGTTTAATTTATTTCTCTTCCCTATGTAAGTATACAGTATATTCAACAACTGCACATTGTCCACTGTAAATTGTATACTGTATACTGTATTATTGTACATGTATTTTTACTCCATGTAATATAGTTATACGATGGGGACTATAACTGACCCTCCTGCTGCAGTAATATTCACGCCATGCAATATAAAACTTGCTCAACAGAACAACCCTAACATTCCACATTTGCAATAGGTCTGCAGCAAAAACATCAATCTTTCATCAATAATTTAAAATTTAAAATCAGATATGTATATTAAAATTGTTGTGACCTAATGATTACTTTGGCTGTTTAATGAAACTGATTATTCTAGTCACACAAAAATCCTGCTCACACACAGCTTAGATGGTGACTTGTCATAAATGACTCATTTATGATCAAAGTTGATTAATAGTTTTATCCTGAACAACAAGATAAACCTTTAATGATACACATATCTTAATTACACTGTTTTTAAAAAAGTCAAAAGTGTTTTCCTGCTGCACTTTAGCACAGTAATATATGATTTGATTCTCCCCACATTTATGCATTTTCATAAATACTCTCCTCTCCAGCATGTTACAGTTTTAACATTTGCAGTTATTGCAATGTAGAAAGCAGTAGATATCGGTGCTAATAGAGATGAAAAAAGCATGCAAATAAAAAAGATTCAAGGTTGAGAGTGTGCAAGGCTCCTGCTTTGTGTTAAAAAATCTGTTCACCAAAAAGTACAGGGTACATCAAATAAATACAGAGACATATGCAATATTATTTTTCTGTGTTGATACAGTAAATATCAGACAAATCTATTTATGAGAAAGTTAGTTACTGTGTAGAGCAGAGCTGAGGTCAAGCAGACAGTCAGCAACAGTTTCATGTTTGATGGATGTTGGCGAGCTTTTGATCAAAACACTACCCTTATATACAGTTGTACACAGTACTTTCTGGTAGTTAGAAAAGCCAATATCCTTATCATTTTCTTCTGGTCCAACAGGAGGCGGAAAGGGCGAAATGTCCTGGGGTGCACCTATCAACTCTTTCAGTTCTTCGGAACTAAGTTTACTGTTTATCTGATCCTTTCTAGTTCATTTCTCTCTCTCAGGCCCATGAGCTACAGCTTTTCTGTTTGTTGGTGCAGATGCAGCCAAAGTTGCGATAGTTAGCCAAACACAAGGTTTCTTTGAAAAAAGGAAGACAATGGCCAAGCAAAGTGTTTCTGGACGGTCGTTATTTCCTGATTATTTATGGTTTTTCTTAAGTGCCTTTGAGATTAAGAAAATGTGACTGAGATGTACTGATGAACCTATCTGAGGCAGATATCACATCAGGTATACTATGTCTGTGCCCTGCATACCATCACATCATTATCATCCTCTGGCATGTGCAATCAAAAAATGAATCTGAGTTTCAGTCAGGATTCCTTTAAACACCATCTTCAAATCTTGGTGTTCAGCAAACACAGGCTTCTACGTAGACCTGCTCTGATGCAAACTCATATCCATTCAGACTGACAGAACAACCTGGCACAAACATGTATATATTTAAGCTTGGTCTTAACAGGTCATGATAAATATTTTCTGCTGTTAATGTTGACAGGGTTACAGTGTGAAAGCATGCAAAGCAGGTAGCACAAATATGGTGGTCCCAAGGTGTAATCAGATGTCTGAATCAGCAAAGGTCTTTTCAGTACAAAAGAGCGGTGTCTATACTCAAAGCCCCTGATCCTGAAGGTTGAGTCAGCCATCTCTTGCAAAATAGCTTTCCTCTACTTATCTCTTTTACACTTCCCAAAGCTCATGACTTGGTGAGGACGGAAGGCTCCAGCTCCCCTCCTCACCACACACAGGAGCCACAACAACATATTTGCTGATGCTCCAGTCAGTCTGTCAGTGTTCTGCTCAGCTTATCTAAGCAGTGAACAAGACCACCTTATAGTTGGCTGCAAAGTGATCCAGAGTCATGGTCTGATGACAACAACAGAACTACATCATCTTAAAAAAGATTTAGTTACCCAGGATTAGCAAACCTGACACCCTCAGTAGCTTCTACTACACCCATTCTATTCAGGACAAAAATGAGGGGTACACCAAAGTGACAAAAATTACAACCGTGGTCGAACAATAGCTAGAGAATGCGCTTTAGAATGCATACACACCTGGAATCAACTACACAATATTAAGTGTAATATTTAAAACAGACAGATGTGGGGCAGTGGAAACAAGATGATGTTGGATGTGGCAAATACTTTATCCCATATGCTGTGACAAATTTAGATGAAAACAGCATCTGAGATGGCATTCATTTATCTGATAAACATGATAAAAAATTTTGCCTTCTCTCACTAGATTGACAACTTCTTCAATGTGTTTTTGTGACATTGACTCATTGGAGTACACAGTGCTCTTCAGCCATTGTTAACTAAGTAATGAAATACTGGAAGTCCAGATGAACTGAACAGACCATGCGAAAATTAGAAACGCCGTCATCTTGTACAAATAATGAGTACAAGAAATGCACACTATATTACTGAGACAGTACAAACATATATGGCGCTACGGATCTCTAACAGTATCACTTACCAGTGAATGAAGTGAAGACAATACATGATAAAGAAACAATAGATCTGATGCAGTTGAAATTCAGGTGAAACCACATTCCACTGTGTGAAATCCTGTATACACTTGTGTCGCAAATTGTGCTGATAGCCTTTCACAGGAGGGTTCGTGAATACTTTCCATGCTTAAAGAATATTTAAAGAAATTTTACTGTTTTCTGCTTAGCCAGATCAGATTATGTTGCTTTCATTATGCCTATATATGTGGTTGAAACTAGTTATCACAATTCATTGATTTCTATGGGATCATGTCTGGTGTGTGTTTCTCTCTTCAGTTGAAGCTTACTGTCTGAAATGGGAATGAAATCAACCAGTGTAATAAACCATTAAATGTTTTTAACAAAAATGAAAATTAAGCAAAAAGTGAAGTAGTTTGAGTACAAGTTGAGTGTTTGAGAAGAGTATTTGCCGAAACATATATATTTTAATTAGCGTAACTATAGTTACTAGTGCAGTCTTTTAATTATGATCAAGTCATCTTGTTTTGTTTCTATTTCTTGTTGATAGACTGACATATTGTTTACCAACCTGCCCGGTGACTGTCCATGTTGACCAAATACGCTTTTTGTCCAGCAGTTTACTATTGAGCAAGTGCAAAATTCAACATTAAAACCCATACATCGCATGGAGGTTGATACAATGGCTGTGATACAATAGTATTTGAGAACCATGGATCACCTGTTCAAATCAATAGATCAGACTGAGTGAGAGATAGAGGATGACTAACTCTATGTACGATCTCAGCAAATGCCAAAGAGATTGATAGAGATAGCGTGGTGTTTGGCATAATACGTCAATATCAATCAAAGATAAGGTAGTAAAGCACAGATCTGTAACATTCTCATCTCAATCAAGAGTATACATGTTTTAAATGGGGCCTCACAGCAAGAAGGTTGAGTTCGAGCCCAGTTTGCCTGAGGCTTTTAATGTGGGTTCATGTTCTCCCTGTGCCTGCGTGGGTTCTCTCCAGGTACTCTAGCTTCCCTCCCTCCAGGTCAGACATGCAGGTTAATTGGTGACTCTAGATTGCCCATAGATGTGAATGGGAGTATGAATGGTTGTTGTCTATGTGTTGGCCCTGTGATTAACTGGTGATCCATTACAGGGTGTACCTGCCTCGACCAGTGATAGCTGGGATGGGCTCAACCCCGTGATGAATAAGCGGTATAGATAATGGATGGATGGATGGATGGTGGATGATTCATCCAACAAACCTGTACACTCAACTACAGGCTGTATTACAAAGCAGTACCCAATACTTCAATGTAGTAATGTGTTGTTGGAGCTATATTGTGTTGTGTTGATTTTGTGATATATTTGTGTGTATTAACATTAAATGTACATACATGTGAAACTCAACACAACAATAATTATATATAAATCTCATTAAATCTCATTGAATGACATTTTTCAAACAGAGCTCTGTAGTGTGGCTCAAAAAACAAGACAGGACTGAGCTTGGTCTCAATGTAGGAAAGGGTTCTTGCACCGACACCTGTTCATCACCATCAATACAGAGGGAAACTGATCTTTCCTACCTAAACATCAACACTCAGAGACCTTTTGGGTTGTTTTTGTGAATGAAAGTGCTTTTTGGCTTATATAACATCATAAAGCCCTTGTGGATATCAGGTTATGGGACAATGGTAAAACAGGAATAAAAGTGAGCGAGTCAGAATCTATCTCGGTCTCCCAACAAAGATGTGCAGTGAGCACCTGGATGCTGTGAGTGCAGAGGAGGGTAGGAGGAGATGAGGTCAATATGAGTAAATGACATCAGGCATTAATGTAATAAAAATTGAATTTGTATAGGTCTGCACAGTGTAAATAAATAAGTAGGACAATACAATTTTCCCCAGATGTTATTTCAGTAGTGAAACCTGAAACGTTGTACAAAATGTGGAGGGAAAAACTGACTCATATCTGCTGCAGTGTAGACTGTTGAATGCTACTTCGCTGATTAAAAACAGAGTTCACTGCTGAAGTTAAGGAGAAAGTTTTTATTATGTTTATGAAATGAGTCCATGAGTACCTGGTTTCCATAGCAACTAGCACACCAGAGTCTACTAATTGGGCCTTATGTGAAAGTCATGGGTTGAGACTTTAGATTAGACTGTGTTCGTTCATTGATTTTCAATCAGTTGTGGGTGCAGCAACAAATAAGTTACTCATTAGTTGTAGAAATAATAATAGCAATCATAAAATACTGAGAAAGAAATATATGTCTCAAGCAATGAACACATCTGAAAATCTTTGGTTCTTGTTGATATCTTAATTTCATGTCAGCAAATAAGTTTGACCGTGGGTCACTTTTTTTCAGCATCATTCAATGGGAGGCCAACATAGTTTTAGTGAAGTATTTTATTTCAATTAAGAGTAAAACTGATTTAGAGAGCTTGTTGTTGTAGGTTTGTATCCAGGGGCAGGGGGTCTCTCTAATGTATGATCACAGAAACCATTCAATTATAAAGGGACTTGAACCCAAAATACAGTGTAATTCCTACTGTCACCTCACACATTAAATAATCTCCTAATACTACTACCATTATTACAGTGTATTGTTAGTACTGTAAGAACTATTGAATTAGGCTAAATTTTTGCTGAATGCTGAATTTAACACATTTCTCACAATTTACTGTTTTATATTTATATTTATGTAATTTTTTTGTTGTTGGTATTTGACTTTATTGTCTGTTTGATTAAAGCATCTGATGGAATACAATAAAAAGAAAAATCACCCTCTCCAACAACTAGTTTAGAAGCCAATTAGGGTTTAGTATGCAACTTCCACAAGAGTAATGTAGAGACTTGAAACCTTGTACACAGCAGTTAAACATTTTAAATATTTATGTATTCATTTATATCTGTATAGGGAGCTCTCTTCCACAGAGCTTGCCATGTTCTGCCACCATGTTTCTACAGAAACCCAGAATAGATTTTTATGTTGATGCCTCAGCCTCAGTATATGGAAGACAAAGAGGACAAAGAGAAAGAAAGGAGAGAGCACATGCACTTGTTTTACAGGCCAACAACTAAATACAAACTCTAATTATAGCTATATAAACAAACCTCTTCACTTGACAGACTAGCTGATGCGGTAGTTGACACCATTTTGCCAACTGACAGCCACTGTAGACTCTAGGACACAAGGAGGGGTGTGGGGACAGGTATTCAATGGGTTGCAATCTGCATTCTCACCACTAGATGTCTACAAACTGGTCCATCAAGTAAAAACACCTCTTCATTAAATGTAGCGTGTAGCTTAATTTTTGGCACTGAAAGGTTGGTGGGCCCTGCACTCTTGTGGCTGGAGAGGTGCACAACATCCATTAAGTCAAGTCAATTTTTATTCATATAGCACAAAATCACAATAGGCATGGTGCACCTGGGAACCCTCTCAAAGCTTTAGAAATGGGTTTATACCCTTGCCCTGAACTATGCCTTGCCTCAGTATTTGTTGCAGAGCTCAGAGAGTTCCTTTAACTTCATGGCTTGGTTTTTGTCCTGACATGCAGTGTTAAACAGCATCATGCATTAGGTCAATGGCAGGTCCCCACAAAGGTAGTTGTGTATAAGTGTGTGTGTTTGTGTGGTTTCACTGAAAGGGGAAAGGTTCTATTATATTATAATTAGCCTTCTGTTCATTTGCTATGATGCACTCATTCTAGAACTGACTGCTTCTCCACAGAACACTCACTTAACAAGAGCCTGGACTGAATAACACTTATCTTCAGTGGAAATTTACATCCATCTATTGTCTAGCCATATGTTTCTTAATTCCCTACAGTGTCTTTGTTCAGTTGACTTGGAGAGCCGACGCAGAGGAAGAGGCTAGGTAAGATTTTCTAATATGATCAAAGCAAACCTTATGACAAAGATGTTGTTTAGCTTTACATGTACAGTATCTAGACCAACTAACTTCTTTCATTTATTTAATTTTATCTTCAAATCAACAACATCCTTCCTGTATTCATTTACAGTGGGCGAGTTACACTGGGCTGAAGAGCACTGTGTACTCCAATGAGTCACCTAACTGTATTCATTTTCAACATAATTAGTTAGTGTTTCACATATATTACTATACATATATATTATAAAATCAAGAAATAACTTGGAAATATTTGGATTAACATACAATACAGTACTGATTTTATGACAGCAATGAGGTTTTTCTTCATAATTAAGGCATTTACTTTGTCTTAGTATCCTGGGAAGGTGGACAGGAGATCAGATGTGTGATGGTACAATACATCCATCACAAGCTCATCCCAGAAATGAAATTAATTAATTAATTAATTAATTAATTGACCGATGATGTCATGGATCCTTTGTGCTCCATGTGCCAACGACAGTCGTTAGGGTGACAGGTAGAAAAGTTAGTTTCGACTTCGTTAGTGCCCGTTAGTGTAACGACTGTCATTGGCACATGGAGCACAAAGGATCCATGACATCATCGGTCTTGTGAAAGCCCTCACAGAGGTTAAATACCTGGGTCTCCACACCAACTTAGTTGGACCAGTCCCAGCCTGGTCAGATGCGAGCATGAACTGATGAAGCCTCTTGGATGAGAGGTGAAACGTCTTCCTAGACTACAACTAAGTCCAGTTGCGTTAGATTAAAACTTCCTTGAGATAACTATGACCTGGATGAATGAGAATATTCACAGTCTTGTAAGAGAAACCATGTTTATTTGTTACTGCAGTGCACTACAGGAGGTGCTGGGGGCAATATTGCTTCCGTTGAATGTAATGACAGCATTACTAATGAAACGTGACCCTCCGCCCTCCCAAGAAAAACAAAGAAAAAATGTAAAAATCAAAAGATCCCCACTTCCTGTTTCTCATGCGTCTCTGTGTGTGTGTGTCTGCACACAAATGTGGAAGAGCTGCAGAGGAGACGGGTTGACAACTCAACAAGTTAAGAGCAAGAAAAGCTCCAACAAGTGTTGTAAGTCTCTGCAAAATTGTAGATGGACAGATGTCGACTCTAGATGTCGGAAATGTCAGATCAAAATATCAGTGTTTTTTTTCTTTTTCATACATGCTATCTGCTAGCGGCTAGCTCTAGTCCTCTCTTTGGACACCCATATGTAACAGTATAGACATCTAACAACCCCCCCACGCCCCCCAGCTCAAGCATGCAGACTAGAGCAGGTGAGGTAAAACATGCACTGGAGCCCAGAGCAGGTGTTATGCCCACAGGAAGCAGAGATAGAGGGTGTGACAGAAATAATTGTCAACTAATCAGAAAAATAATCAAGAGATTAGTCAACTACCAAAATAATCTTTAGTTGCAGCCCTAGTATCGTAATGTTATGACTATAACTACTGTTCCCTGAAGGAGAGGAACGAGATACAACACATGAAGTATGGGATATCACGCCCCGGTTTGGCCCCGTGTGGCCTGACTGAAGACACCTCAATTCACGCATTTAAGGCAGATGATCTGTGACAGTGTACGTGAGGCCCCGCCTGCACATATAAACACCTGTCAATATTAGTGTATAAGAGATTCAGCAGAAAGGAAAGCATGAGCAATCAAAGCAGCTGTCACATCCAAGCATAGAACCAAAGTCTGTGGTGATGACCAGCTAGCCACAGCACAGATATCACTACTAGATACCCCTCTAAACAGTGCCCATGATGTCGACATGCCCCTGGTTGAATGTGCCCTCACACCTTGAGGAAATGGCAGGCCCCTGCGGTTGTAAGCCAGAGAAATAGCCTCCACAATCCAATGAGTAAGCAGCTGTTTAGACAGGGCCTTGCCCCTGGCTGGATTAGCAAAACAGACCAACAACTGCTAAGTTAGACTCATACTCTAAGTATAGTCTATGTAGGTGCGGAGTGCACACACAGGACACAAGGAATGCAGCCTTCTCTGAAGCAAAAGGGGGTGGACAAAAGCTCAAAAGCCATAGAGCTAGGCAGCAGGGATAACCTTGGGCAAATTCACTGCACTTGGGCGTTAAGTAATCTTGGAGCCATCCGAAGTGAACTGAGTACACAAGGGATGCACAGACAAAGCATGAAGGTTGCCCACCCGCTTTGCAGAGGACAAAGCAATAAGCAGTGCAGTCTTGTATGAGAGAAATTTCCATGCCATGAGAATCAAAGACAGCCCCTGCCAGTGCACCCTCTCCAGAACAGGCAGTATCATTTCTAATAGAGGAAATGGATACAGGAGCTTGTTGGGCCATGAGTGCGCTAGTTTATGTAAGAAACTGCTAGCAACTCCAGGTGGTTGATGTGACGTTGGCGTTGTGCCACTGTCCAAACCCCTCTCACTGCCTTGCCATCGCACAGAGGCCCCCACCCCCTCAGGGAGGCATCTGTGGACACCACAAGGACACCTAACCTATAGGGGTGCCCTGATGTAGCAAACCAGGCTCCCTCCACGGAAGAAGAGCTGACATGCAAGAGGGCATTATCACCAACCTCCTCTGGAGGTGACGCAATGCACACAGTCTGTGAGATCGAGTCCAGCGTTGAAAGGCTTGCATCTGCAACAGCAACAGCCCGAGTGGTACTACAGCGATCATAGAAGCCATTATGCCCAGTAGCTTTAAAATCATCTGGAAATGCAGTCTGCGTCCCGGTTGACAACGAAACAACAGCTGTACCAACCTTTGTTTCCCGCGGGAACCACTCGTATTGCTCAAGTATTTATTTCCTCCCTCAATACTGTGGCTGCTGCTATGTCCCTTACACCAGTGTTCACTACAGAGATGAAGCGACATGGTCTGACATAGAACTGCAATTGGTAACCCATAGCAATGGTCCTACCCACCGAGAAGGTGCGCGTGCTTGCCACTGAGGGAGATGAACCGCTAACCGACTGACCTGCAGCATAGTGGGGGGGGGGGGTTGCCCTTTTGCGTAGCGGGGAATGGCAACACCTGCCTGCCCTGAATCAAAGCTTTTGATTTGTTCTTGTTTGAGAACAGCATGAAGCTTTTATTGGTTTCAACATGCTAACATTCACATAAATATTCAAAGTAGTCACCTGAGAAACATTTAAAGCACCCAAACTCGGGGCTACAACCTGAGGCAACAAAAGTGCACTTCTTGGGAGACTGTGTTAAGGGAACGCAATGCTGTTTGGGACTGGGCCCCTGAACAGAACTTGGCAGCCTTCTCTTTGGCAGCAACAGATGAGGGGGAGCAGTGTCTCCGTGCTGCTGGAGCCTCTCTCCCCTCAGATCTAGGAGGAGAGGGTTTTCTTCCTCCTAAATGCTGGATCCTTGTGAAGGCCAGAGCTGATCTCTTAGGGGGAAGCTGGGGTGGAGCTGCAGGCTTGCATGTGCTCACAGAGGGCTTGTGCTTCGCATCATGCCGCGGGATGATGCTGCACTGAGCCTCTGTCTTTCTTCCTCAACTCAAACTTGGCCTGGGTGGCATCGAGCGACTGGCCAACACTAGCTCATCTAAATAAACTGCTCTCTCCCTGTCCCGAACGTCAGAGAGGTTCAGCCACAGGTGCATCTGTGCCACTACCATTGATGCCATCCCTCTGCCCAGGGAGAGCGCTGCACAGTGGAACACAGAAAGAATATAATCCAAAGCAATCCTAACCTTGTTGAGAAGGGGCACCAGCGGACTGCCTGAGGGCATCTGTGCTCTGCCAGCTCTGCCAAACACATCGCTTGATATGTTTGGAGCATGGTGACAAAGCTCAGTGAAGGGGCAGTGCCGGCCTGAGCTCTGTAAGGAGCTGAGCTGAGAAGCAGAGAATCTGCAGTGCTTGGAGGGGAGAGTTGTGGGGCCGCCCACGCTGTGGTTATGAGACGGTTCCATGGACAGGGAGCTGACCAAGCCAGCCTTCTCTGCCCCATCCAAATTGCCCAAACTGTCCGTAGCTGGGCACCGTGACGAGGATGGCCAAGGGTTTGTTCCAAGTAGATGTCAACTCTGTGACAAAATCTGGGGACATGGGAAGGTGGTTTTTTACCATCCTCAGCTCAGGGGAAAGGAAGAAGCCCACAAACCATGATGGTTTCTGAGCTGGTGGAGGAGAAGGCCACTCCACCTCCAGCTTTTCATCAGCACGGCGGTAAAGCGAAATGAGGGATGTGTCGTCCAGGTTATTCGACGCAGCAGCGGCGTCACACAGCCTCCTGGTTGGCTAGTGCTCTCGAAGGACTAAAATTTGGCTAACCCCTCAATGTACTCCATGTTGTTGACCCAGTTACCACCAGGGACTTCGACCGAAAAATCTTCACTGTCGGACTTGGACTAGGCCACAAACATTACCCTGGAGTTGACGACAACTGTCACACACCATGGGTTTTTGGTGCTCATGCCAAAACACAAACCGCGTGCGAACCAGAAAAACTTGAAATTAGTGCTCCGTGGGCAGCCACACTCACCAGTAGACCTATTGTGGCTAACACCAACAGGTGCAGTTAAACTAACTTACTAACTAACTAGCTAGCAGTATCCTGGAGAAACAGAGCCAACTAGCAGCAGCTAGCTAGCCCAACACCTAGGAGGTGTTCTCAGTGAGGTGAAGAGCGATGACCACGCTGACAGGTGTTTATATGTGCAGACGGAGCCTCGCATACACTGTCACAGGTCATCTGCCTTGAAGGTTTGAATAGAGGTGTCTTTAGTCAGGCCATGCAGGTGCGTGATATCCCATACTTCATGTGTTGTACCAAATGAATCGATTGGGGAACTACCCATATTCTCTCTTCTTCTTCTCTCTCTCTTCCTTCTTTTGCTGCTCCGCCCTTCCTGACCTTTATCTTCCTCCTTGTCCCCTTCTACTTCCCTTCATTAATATTCCCTCTTTTCCATTCGAAACAGACAAACATCAAGAAGCCCATAACTGACTTTTTATACTCCTCTTGTACCAACCTCTGGGGCAGTTTTGTGTCAGTTGGCCAACTTTCCCACATGTAACACCATTGCCACTGTGGGTGCTGTAGCAGGCTTTGTCAATACACTGATGAGGACACACAGTCTACACAACACCTCCCACCATCAGGCTGAACTTCCTACAAAATTCAGAATTGGGATTATCAGGTTTCAAAGACAGAGGCTCTGACAATGCAAAACATCTTTCCTCTGCTGTAACTGAAACCCATCCCACTCTGTTGTCATTGCTATTGATGGCTTGAAATGACCCTTTCATGTTGATAGGATATGTTGATGTTGTCATGTTGTCATGTTGTGTTCTTGTGCAGTTCCTCCACTGGGGCACTGGTAGGTGGTGGTGCATAAGGGAGAGGAACACTGTTCTCAAATGAGAAGAAGTAGAAGTAGGAGGTGCAGGGAGAAGACCATTTCTTCTCTCAGGCTTGGAAGGGCAGCTAGGACAGGGCCCCATCCCTCAGGGCCCACTCCTTTATAGGGAGGTTCCATAGTGCACACTTGGCCTTTAACAGATGCTAAACTGCTATTAACATCTGCATACTTCTGGAATATTCCTTCCCTAGTCACCCTAACCCCTCTAGTTTGCATAACCTACTGTAATACTGTAACCTACTGCAACCTAACCCATCCAGCAACTTAAATATGTCTTCCTCTTTTTCTTTCAGCTACCAACATTGAGCTATAACTGTGTCTTCAGACTTTAAACCTTTTTGTTTTAAAAAAAAAAATCATTTGTTTCGAGCCCTCTTTCTCCTTCTTCCCCTGTAGTGTTTCACACATACTCTTGGACATTTTCTTTCCCTTTTTTTTCTTTTTTGTCTGAAGTGGTTCTCACCCTGTTCAGATTTATATAGCAGCACTATCAATAGACAGATAAAATCTGGTTTCTAATCCAACCTGGTAAACTTGTCACATCAGGCTTTCATAGTTATTGCTGCTATGTTTTCATCACCACTGAATCACACCTCCTCATCTGAGCAGATACAGTGTCAGACTAGCCTCTCTCACTGATAAACCATGGCTTATGACATGGACTGCAAATGGTATATGGACTGAATTTATTTACCACTTTTCCAGTCACATCAACAACTCAAAGCACTTTACAATACAGATCACATTGACCCATCCACACATATTTATACAGCACTTCTCTAACACACACATACACACTGATGGAGGCAATTTGATGTTCATTATCATGCCAGGGATCGAATTGTGGTATAATTTTTCAGTGGACATGTGATGTGCTAAAAGTATGATGATGTTTAGAGGTGTATCAAGTCACAACCACCGCTTGTTCTTCCGATTAGTGGATGACCCATTTTACCTCCTGAGCCATATGATCAATTACAATCTCTAAGACTAAGCTGGGTTTTCCCCCTCTCTGCAGTCTTTCACCATGCAAAGATACTCCTCTCCTTCTCCCCGCCACTCTCTTGCCAGCCAACTCTCAACAGCATGAACTTTATCACCTCTAAGATAATAAATGCATTTCAGTGCCCACCAATTTCTGATTTAGCTTACTTGTAACGTGGGTTAATCATTTATAATTGTTTTCTAATTATAAGAAGTATTTCATTTTACAAGATATCCATTTACAACCATAGTGCAACTAGACATTACATTTTTGGTTGGTGGTGTCAGTCAGTGTGGCAAAACAAGGTTGTCATTGTGATTTACATGTGGGACAAAGTCATAGTCACAACAATGATTTCAATTCAATTCAATTCAGTTCAGTTTTATTTATATAGCACCGAATCACAACAAAAGTCATCTCTTAAGTCTTAGTAAGAAAAAACCCTAATTAAAAGGTATAACTCTCATTTTAAGTCTGTGCAATGTCAAAAAGGAACTTTTTTTGTTTATTCTTTAGATTGGAGACCCTCGGGGGGTGCTTGGTCTGCAGCAATGTTTAGGTGGGTGGTACATGTAACATCCAGAGGAATTCCAGGACCCAAGGTTTCCAAGCAGAAAACAGTATTGTGTCGACATCTTCTTCAACTGTCAGTGGCCTTAGTGTATGGTGGAAACTGTTGGGTTTCTCTCTATATGTTGTAAGGTCTTGACACTCTATAAAGTGCCTTGATTTATGTTTTTGGTGATCTGGTAGATACATATAGGCCTATTCATGAACCAATATGTGATAACCAAAAAATTTAAACTTTTTATTCTCCACCTCCCTTTGAACAGTTATTTCCATCAGATTCAGGTTGTGATGTACTTAGCCCATATTTCTGAGAAACATGTCTTGTGTGTGTGTGTGTGTGTGTGTTTGTAGTGTACCTGGCAGTAATCTAAACTGTAATGCATTCCCCCTGTTGTCACCCTCTCAAGTGAGCTTCCAAACTGTAAACAAGCTATATATGGGGATGCTGAAAGGGACTGGCTGTCTGACGCAGGAACAAGCTCAGAGGGTCACAAATAGATGTACAGATTACATTTACAATAACAAGAGGTGGTATGATATTATTGAGAGGGGAAAAGTTCCCAATATTCTAAAACCACAAAAACACTGAAATTCACTAGAATAAAATAAACAGACCTTTATTGTCTCACAGATATTTGGACAGATATTTGTTTTTGGTTCACCAATAAAAATAATGATGATATGGTGTATGGTATGCCTGTTTTAGAAAGAAAGCAGATATTGTCTTAAATGACAAACCACAGACAACATTCCTTGTGTTGTAGTTAGGAAAGAGTTTGGACTATTATCATAACTAGCTGTCTTCCCCATGTTCAGATTGCCTGTACTGCGCTTTTCTACCTCTCTCAAAAACTCATTGAAAATAATGTAAACTGATCTTCTTTAACACTGGCATATTGATTATATATGTTTACAATTGTCATGAGCTCAGTATTGCTTATTTTGTCATTGACTTTAATTTGTATACATACTGACAGGAAGTGAAAGTCCGTAGCCTTTATTTGTATGGTGTTATATTGTTCGTATGAATTTTGCCTAATGAGGGTCTGAAGACTGAATATCAACTAAATAAATTGAGCTCTAGAGATGGAGAGTATGTGGAATCTTTTTGGTTTTCTTTCAAGAAGAAGAAAATGGCACTGCTTCTGTCATATTGCCTGCACATTCACAAACTACCAGGTGCTCATTTTAGACACATACTTTCTGACAGTAACTAAACATTGGAATAAATGTGCATACAGCACCATACCATGCAGAAAAAAACTGAACAAGATTCTAATTTCAGTGCCACCCTAAAGTGAGTACTGGCCTTGACCTGGCCACCCCTATGAAAATTATGTCACTCCACCACTGACATGCAGGACAGAGAGTGTAAGGATGCCCACAGTCGGCACCCAAGTGTGTGTGTGTTTTAAACAACAACACGGTGATAACCTGGTCGGTTAGATGACAAATCACGTACAGTCTTAAGTGACAGAGTGAACCTTAGATCGTGCTCCAGGCTGTTACATTGAAAAACACCAGATGCAGACAGACAGAAACACCACACAGATAGCCTCAAATATAGGCATATAGCCTCATGAGATACACTGTGTGATCAAGAATGGTAGGTCTTAGACAGAGTTTGGGATACTGCTCTTGGTGCTGAAATAAATGCACATTTAAGTGCACCTTTATCCCTAATTACCTTATCTGGCCTTGAACATATTGCTTGTGGTGTATGGGGGTGGTGGTAGGAAAGTAAGAAATTTGTAGTCTGGTATGCCAACACAACAAGGACCAGCATCAAATCGGAGCGTGGTCATTGACAACCAAATCCACACACAATGTGATTATACACAGGCACTCAAACAAAAAGAAGCAACACACAGTCCTTAGAAAAACATCACACCACATGTTTACATCATCATATTTGTCAGCCATGTTGTGTGATTGCTGTACACCGCAGTGTATATTCAGGCAATAATGGAAATTTTTTTGTTTGTTTGTTTGTTTTAACACCATATGGAAGTTTCTCATTAGAACAACAAACCAACCTATTGTGTTATAATGAAGAAAAACATGTTTTAACCAGATATGTTGATTTTGTTAAAAAGCGAGACAGTTTTGTGATATAAGGAGATCATGTAACATGTTGTTATAACAAAATAAGTTTATTGTAAAATGGGATAAAGTTGTATCTGATAAAAACAAGTAGTAATATATAATTAATCAATCTAACTATAGAACAGTTTAAATGTGTTTATTTTTACTCATGTTGGCAGCAGTGCACTGCCATGAGAAATAATATATCTTCCTGCTTGTTCTGCACAACCTAAACCAAACCAAAAGTCTATCACCGGTTATATTTGTATATATTAATGTTGCTCCCCAATATTTTATACTTCAACACAAAACCTGAACCTGAGAAGCAATGATATATATTATTTCTGGCTACCTAGACTAGGTAATAGGAATCTTTTTAACATGCAACGGATGGACTATATTTCTATCATTAAACTGACAGTAGGCTAAATAACAGAAACACCTCTTTGTATAATACAATACAGTTCAACAGCACCACAAACTGCACAAAATTCTCATACAGTTGAAACAGGACCTCTCCACAGCATTAGTTTTAGCTGGGTGTGGTGTACCTTATAAACGGCCAGTTGAATGTATTTGATAAAGTTGTTATTGTAACATGAGCAGAGTACATGTTGTGGAAATAGTGTTTCTGTTTTTATGGTATGTGTTACTGTGATGACGGCATACACGGCGACACCTCTCTGTCCAAGCTGTTTATCAGACAGAGGAAACGTTATGTAAAACACAATGTGACCAGGTCTCACACACACACACACACACACACACACACACACACACACACACACATACACACTTCCTTGTTTACTATCTTCTAGAGTAGGCAGGTGGGATTCCTGGCTCCCGATTGGCTGCCTGCCGCTCACTGCGCTGTGCCGTTAGCTGACGTCGTCTATTAAATAACTCTCCTGTGCAGCAATGCAGACTCTAAACGCGAGCATCTCTTGGGCTACTCAGCCACACAGCCATTTGTTGTTGCCAACGAACTCTTTTAACGCCAGAGGATCTTATAGATTGTCTCCATGTGCTGTTTGTCTTAAATTCTGCATTCGGACCTTTGAGGATGACGAGTAAGATGAAGTTTGTTCGGTCGCTGATGAAGACTGCAGCGCTGGCCAACGTGCCCAAACACATAGATCATTTCTCCAAATTCTCCCCGTCTCCTCTGTCAATGAAGCAGTTCTTGGACTTCGGTGAGTGCTCCTCATCTGTTAACAGTCTGATTATAATTTTCTTTCATTTCTTTATTTCTTGATTTTACTATTATTTTATTGACTATATTTGTTTCAAATTATTATTATAATTATACATATTCCATTCTGTTATTTCATATAAACCACTGAGGCTGATTTGTATCTTTGAGCCTCAGTCTCTGTACTCAGTGTATGCACTGTGCAGTAAACCCTTGTTTCAGAGACCAACAGCACATCGACAGGAAGGAGATAAAACCAAGAAAGAGCAGTTCTGTTAAAGTTTCCTAACTTGTCTCATTGGCTTGATTTCACCATCTGACCCCATCACTGAAGCAAAACAACATGTCAGCTGTGACCTCTCAGATCTCAGTGATGATGTTTGTGGTAGTAACTTTGCTGTTGCTCATGTTAATCCCTTTGAGTGATGATAATAAATACAGTGAAAGCTACTGATGACTTTTGTTTAGAGACTGCAGTGTAGTGTGTAGAGGAAGATTTTTCATATTTAGTTTCCCCCTGAATTTGCAGTATAATTAATAATTACATAAATAGTTACATCAAAAAGACAAGAACTTACAGCTTGGCTTTCCAGAGCTTCATAATGAGTTTTAGCGCATTGTTTAGCTGTCTGGCCTTTAAATGTACTGTTTCATTTTCACCTCTCTCATGCTGACCTCAACAGACAGACAAGCATTTAGCAGGTTAAGAGCCAGATATTTCCTTCAGGAGTTACTTAAGCCCAAAAACTAAAAAAAATAGAAAACCATAGATTTCTGGTCCTAAGTGACAAGAAAACAGACAAACAAACAAACAAAATTAATTAATTACCTGAAGAGAGGCTTTACTTTTTAAAAACAAAGTGAAGGCTAAGACTCAGCACCCCTCACCATCCCAATCATTTTTGTACAGTTGCTCAGTTTGCTCTAATTATCCAAAAGAAAATTCTCATGAGTCAATCAGGAATTACAGACACCAATCAGTTAATTCTTGAGAGTACCATAAAAAGCTGTAGGTTATAGATTACATAAACCCATATTAACTTGTTTTTAATCTTGTACACTGAATTATAATCCTATTCTGTCTTTCAGGATCAACCAACGCCTGTGAGCGCACATCATTTGCTTTCCTTCGTCAGGAGCTTCCTGTCCGTTTGTCCAACATCATGAAGGAGATCAACCTGCTGCCGGACCGGCTGCTGGCCACACCCTCTGTCCAGCTGCTCCAGACCTGGTAAGACCTGAATACTCACTGAATGATTGACTGAATGATTAGCAGTATGTGATTGATTGGTGACTGTTTTACTGACTGGTTTACTAACTGACCTCACAAATCACTGCTGTCCAGCAAAGAACTCCACCTCACAGAACATCTTAAGTAAAAATACTGTCACTTTTATTTTTCCAAAAGGAGCTGATTACAAAATAGCCTTGACATAGAAACTAAGTGGCATTTGATTTACTGATTTTATAATGTACAAGTAACAAAATTATGTGTAACTTTGCACCCTTGGAAATTTCCTTGTTTTTATTTCTGGTACAACCTCATACTGTCCTGTTTGAGTACAGGAAACATTTTCAACACTCTTTCAAATCCTTAATTTTTAGCTCCTCATTTTTAAGCACTGAAAGCTTTTTAATCCAGCTGCTATGAATAGCAGGCCAACAGTGCACTGTAGGCTCACATGTAATCCAGTGTTACATTACAGAGTGAGGGAGGAGAGAGGGAGTGTGGCTGAACTTTGTCCCAGTTCCCAGTTCCCAACCCCCGCCTTTCTTCTTCATTTTCCTCGTCCTGCCTGCTTGTTGTTGCAGCTGAAAGGAACGGCATGTTCAGATCAGCAGCTTCACCACTGAGTGACAGTGATAAAGTCAAACTTGAGCGTCATGTAGAAGAAGGTGCTAAAAGATTGAGCTCAGTTAATTAAATTAGACACTGACCACTGAGATTTTTAAAAAAGTTTTGAAAGTAGTGTTTTAGACATAAACTTCTGAACTCTGTCATTCATTTGACTTGATACAAAAAAGTTTGTCACATACAGAGAGAAAGGCCATTTAAGGCCTTTAAAACTGACATGATCTCATTACAAGATAAGTGCAAATAAATCTCTGTAGTGGACTGATCTGCTCTGGTCTTTCCTACACTTTCAGTGTTTTTCAAAATCCTGACATCATGCTGTTATGTCTCTGAGGACTTTCTAGGAATTGCTCAAATTACAGATGGTCTATTAGTGTCATGGAACGTGCTAGACACAGAGAGTTTTCCAGAATAGCAGCTGAGATGTTTCACTTCTGGAACCGTTGGATCACACTCGGATCGCATTTCCTAAACGTGGTTACCTTCTAGACAGCAAACTGACGCAAACTGAGAATCCATGCTGCTGCTGTTTGGATCTTAACAACACTTTTTACAGTGTGTACACTACAGTACATTTTATTTCATCTTATCAAAGATAAGAGGTAAAGCAAATCTCAATATAAAACAAATGCAAACAAACAAACAATGCAACAATTTCCATGCTTTTCTAACCTTTTACAATGAAGCCGACATATGTGGTGGTTCAGAGTCTGTGGTTCTTTTTGTTTCTGTTTAGAAAGAAAACCAACATTGTTCTCACTGACTAATACACAGACACTGGGCATTGTTATGAAAGCAAAAAATCTAAAATACAAAGATCTCCCCTTTAGGTACAGATTTTGTTTTTAGAGGAGATAAACCAGAGCAGATATGTACACTCTAACAGGAAAAGCATGGTACTGCCTGTCAATTAGACTCTAATAACAAACAGCAAGCAGCAATAATTGAATAGCAGGCGGCTGACTGCTCGTGATCTGCTGGGAGGTGGGTCATCTAAGGGAACAGGAGACATATTGGAGTTGCATCAGAACCACCTACATGCTACATGTCAGGTCTGGTGATGGATGGCAGTGTTTACATGTGACTGCATGTGACCCTGTGGCTGCAAGTGTGCTATATAGTCAAGGATTCTCTTGTGTTTGTGTTCTCCCAGGTACATCCAGAGCCTGATGGAGATCCTTGAGTTTCTGCACAAGAACCCTGATGATCAGAGAGTCCTTGAGACGTGAGTGCAACACAGGGCAGGACAGAACTGGACAGGAGAGCGTTACTTTCACTTTCTTTTTCTCTAACATAATATCTGCCTTTTTCTTCGCCTCCTCTTGTTCTTTCCCTTCCTCCCTTTTCTGTTGCCCTCCTCCATCCCTCCAATTCCAGGTTTGTGGAGGTCCTGGAGGCCATCAGGAACAGACACAATGAGGTGGTACCCACCATGGCTCAGGGAGTCATCGAGTACAAAGATGCCTTTGGCCAGCAGGATGCCGTCACTGACCACAACATCCAGTACTTCCTTGACCGCTTCTATACCAGCCGCATCTCTATCCGCATGCTCATCAACCAGCACAGTGAGCTGCCACACACACACACACACACACACACACACACACACACACACACACACACACACAAAATACAAGCCTCTGCCTCCAGCCTGTACTGTAGTTGCTACTGTAGTTAGTAGTTCAGCTGACCACATGACTAGAGATCAATCATCACACATTCTGATTATGTAAATAAAATATATATAAGTACAGTTCATAAACTACTAATAATCTACTAAAGCTCATAAACTACTGCAACTAGTGGTAGTTGTGGTAGGAAGAGTAATAACTGATTCCTCTTCCTCTACTCTCTTGCAGCTCTAGTCTTCAACGGCAACACAAACCCTGCCCACCCCAACACCATTGGCTGTATTGATTCCATGTGTGATGTAACAGAAGTTGCACGAGGTAAGGAGAAAGAGGAGAGAGGCTATCACAGTGTGGTTTGACTGGTGGTGATTAGGTTTAGATGGCAGTTCAGCAGATTCTTGCCCTTAATTCCATTATGTTGTCCTGCAGTCACTTCATCAATGATTATTATATATGTAGACTGTTTTTAGAGTGGTATACAGTATATGAAACTGGAGTATAATTGAAAAAAGGTCACAAAAGTGGGAGGTTTCTTACATGCTGGCTGCCAAAATAATGCAGTGAATTTTAAAACTTAGTATTTTTACAGTCTGCATTTTATTCAAGCAAGCAAGCACTACATTTCACCACTGTCATTTCATAGTTAAGTGTCTGTTTCACTTTTTGTACCTCTCATAGAGGAACAAATCTCCTCACAACATCAAATGAAGCAGGTCTATACGTGGGACAGAACTGGCAGGGGTTTACTTTGGGCTACTTGTACTTTATACTGATGATAACCTTGTATTTATCACATCTGTTTATCTTTATGTCTGTTTTATCCTGTCAGTACAGGGCAAAGAATAGAGTTGTTTTTTTCTCTCTCTCTCTCTCTAGATGCCTATGAGAGTGCTAAGTTGTTGTGTGAGCAGTATTACCTGGGAGCACCAGAGCTGGAGCTGAGGCAGACGAATGGTGAGACATACACAGGCATAACACTGTGGCAAAACACACAAACACAGTTTTTATCAGTTGTTGATGTGTGCTGACGGTGCTTTTTTCCCTCCCTTAGCCAACAACATCAGAGAGCCTATTCAGATATCATACATCCCATCTCACCTGTACCATATGCTCTTTGAACTCTTCAAGGTAATAAATCATATTGCATCTGCATATAAAAAACTTTAAAACATCATAGTAGTGCTAAAACTATCAATTATATTCATGATAATTGACTTGATAAATTTTGGGGACTTTTGGGGATTTAAAAAAAGAGGTTAGAGAACTTAAAACTGAAGCAGGAGAAACTGGAATATCCTGCCTGTTTTTCTGCATTACCTCCCAAACACTAAAATAACACAGTACCTATGAGCCTCAACACTTTTTAACATTTTTAACAAACCCTTTATTTTTGTGCTAAGGATATAAATACCACATCATAGTTGCTAAATACATTCAAAATAACTTCAAATTCTTAATGGGAATAATAACATGTCATTGACATGTTAATAGCATATCTGTATTAGCCTGAATGTGCAGTTTGGGTCCCACTCTCTTTGCAAACTACTGAACCTCCCTGTGTTCTCTCTGTAGAATGCGATGAGGGCAACCATTGAGAACCATGAGGCCAGCAGAACCCTCCCACCTATCAAAGTTATGATTGCTCTTGGTGGAGAGGACCTGTCAATCAAGGTGAGTAACTCATCTGCCAAACTCAGAAAATCTTGAATCATCATATGTTTAATTACTGTGAAAAACTCATCTTCATCATGGTTAGCAAACAACACAAGTTTCTATCCTGTCTGTTTTCTTCAAACTACAAGCAATGCATGCTGGGTACTTTTGTTCAATTTTATCTTTTTAATAACTTAATTCAAGAGTTCACTTCTCTGCAATGCATTCATTCAACTCAAAATTTAAAGTCAAAAGATGTTTTTTTTTTATTGAATTGATTTGAAATTAATAAAACATACAATTACAATGCTGTTGTGCTTGCTTTGCAAAGGAACATTGGCAAGCAAATATACCATTCTTTGTCATGCTGGTAGAGGTGGCTATAAATTGCCACAATGCTTCAGCAAACATATGTAACACAACATTAAGCTTTGTAGCTTGTCACATTTAGAAAAGTAAGCATGTTATCTGAGTGCCTCAAATTTTCAAACCAAGATAGAACCAGATTTGCAGTAATCCATCCTATACTAAAGCCATACTGAAGTATGTTACATGTACATCATGTAGACACTAAGGCGATAACTGTATGTAGGGATTGTTACAAAACCTATCCTGTCCCCATTCTGAAATGACGTGTTTTCACCCTTTGCCCCATTGTTCATGTTACCCAGACTTACCTCTGTTGAGCTGAGTAATTAGGTTATATAAACCTCATAAACCCTCATTATCATCAAAGAATCATAATCCACCCCTATACCAAGCCCATTCAGTAATGTCATTAGCCCCTGGCACACCATGCATCCATATTTAGATGGGATTAACTCACCATTAGCTGATACCTGCAACCCTTGCTCTGCTCCTCAATTGGAGACATGCACACACACACACACACACACACACAGTCACTGTATGTCTGTTTAGTGGTTGCTTTGCCTCCATCAGTGCTGCTGAGCCCTCACTGCTGTGTTAAACTCTCCATAATCTCCATCTCTCTCCAGATGAGTGACAGAGGAGGTGGAGTTCCCTTCAGGAAGACAGAGCGTCTGTTCAGCTACATGTACTCCACAGCGCCCAGACCCTCCATAGGAGACAAACACAGAGCCCCACTGGTGAACAAATAACACAAAAAACACCAATTCAAACACAATATTAATACACAAGAGGAGTTAACGTGTGTTTGTGTTTGTGTGTAGGCTGGGTTTGGCTATGGTCTGCCCATCTCTCGGCTCTACGCTCGCTACTTCCAGGGAGACTTGCAGCTCTACTCTATGGAAGGTTACGGCACTGATGCTGTCATTCATCTAAAGGTAATATACAGTTAGAATATACTGTATGACTTAATTAATTATAGCATATTAGCCAGATAAAGATATACAGTTACATCTTTAGTCAGCTAATTTAATTCTAATTCAAACGTAACTGGAGAACACATTTGTTAATCTGGCCAACTTACCCTGACACCTCAACAAAACTTCTGAGGATCCCATTAAAGGCTCTCTAAAATCAGAGATTAAACTGACAAATGTTGTTCAGTAATCATCTTAAAATATCTGTGATTCACTTAAAATATCTGTGATTCATAAAAATATTTCAACATTTTATTTGCCCTCTTACTGAGAGTTATGTGAGAGGACTGATACCACTCTCATGTGTGTACAGTAAATATGTAGCTAGAGTCAGTTGCCTTAGCTTAGGAGGAGTCTCTGCTGTTTGCCTGACAACCATATGGTGACAGCAAGACTCCAGAAAGTCACTGCTGCCTAACCCCCCTAAAACTATGAAATCTTGTCTTTCCACTAAGTGAGATTTTGTTAGATTCCTGTTTCCTGCCTTTTTGCTAAGCTAAGTTAACCAGCTGCTGATTGCAGGTATTTATTTTTGTATCAATCATCCGTCTAATTCTTTCACTCAACAAATACTTCCTGTTTCTGTAAAGCTGTACCTGTGATTGACATAAATTTCAAAGATTTTAACATTTAAATTACAAATTATCATCAAAATGTCATAATTAAATGGCTTTTTGTTCCACTGGTCTTAGGTGCCATGGAAAACAGTCAGATATTTGAAATATTTGCGATAACATTTTCCTCATAGTTCCCCAAACTAAATTTGAATTTGGCCATTTTTATTGTGTACTGATAGTATTTTATTATAATCACCTATTTCATTGATTAAAATAGCCTTGCTGAAACTGAAACATCTAAGCTTGTATCAATTAGGTAAAATCAAACTAATTAGGTTAATTGTGAGTGAGTCAGATCAAGAATGCATAGTGAATAAACCTTGCATTTAAGTCCATGCTCTGTGTCTGTCTCTAGGCGTTATCTACAGACTCTGTGGAGAGGCTGCCAGTTTTTAACAAGTCTGCTCTGCGTCACTACAAGCTGAGTTTGGAGGCAGACGATTGGTGCATTCCCTCAAAGGAGCCATTGGACCTGGCTGTTTACCGTGCTGCCAAGTGATTGAGTCATGACCTGATATGACATCTGACACAAACATTTACAAGATGACCATAAAATGTCCCTTAGAAGCAGGGCATTGTGGGACCAGAATTATTAGCCCAGCAAGGAACAGGGGCTGAACTGATCAAAAGTGGCCAAGGATGAAAGAGAAGGCCCAGCATTGATGTCCTGATTGTCTAGGAATTTTCTTGATTAGAGCAAGCTCCTTCCTGCTGTATCTCCTCCTGCTTTTGTTACATGCACCTTAGAAAAAGGAAGAGAAAAAGGTTGACATTCTGAGCCAAGACAGTCAAATATGAACCCAGACAGAGAGAAACATAGAGACAGAGAAAGAGAGGGACAGAAAGAGACAGAGAGAGAGGAAGAGAGAGAGAGGAAAAGAGATGGTGAGATGAACTGGTAGCAAAGCTAACAATTTCTAGAAAATATCTAAGTGGACATTTTCTGACCAATATCCAGATTGTGGATAAAATACCAGCAATCATCAATTGTAGTAGTAATTGTAGTAAGCAGGTTTATTTGTTGTTAGGAGCTGCACAGCTGTCCCTCTGCACCCAATAATGACAAACTGCTGGGAAGAGAGGCAGATCTTCTCTGCAGCTCCTAATGTTAGCTTCACATACTAACTTCACACAACATTGCTTCACAGCCTTGAATGCTAGACGTCCACAGTAAAAACTTCTACAGTGAAGCTTAAAACAACAGTATGATGTACTTACAACAGCAACTGTTTCACTATCTGACATCTTTCTGTCGTTTAAACTCAAGAGCTTTGCTAGTTAGTAGCACCAGGTCCAAACATTCTCAGCTATCTAGATTGTTTATGTCCATAAAGACACAAAACATCAAAATTATACTTACAGTGCAGTTACTGTTGCATGGAGAGCAGATTAATCAAACAATAGCCAGAGTTCCATTTTGTAGTTTGACTGAATTCATGTCATTTGGCCCAGCTGGCCAAGTTGTCCTCATGGTTGGTGAAGTTGATGGTTACTGTAACTTTTTTACTGATTCTTAAGATGTTGAAGTAAGCTAGATTGAAAATGGTCTGTGAGGGTTGGAAGTTGGTTGTGACTGGCCAGTGAGCCCGGTCCCATAACACGCACACAGCACACGACTTTTTGAAGGGCCACTGGGCCACAGCTGGGATTCATCCTGGTAATTGCCTGTGAGAACAGAAAAAGAATGTGTGAGAGTTTGAGTGAGTTTTTAGATGGCATCAGCGGGAAGGAATACCAGGCTGCAGCACACAAAAAATAAACTTGCTTGAAATGATTATGTATGAAACTGTCAGATTTATTAATCAAAGGTTTTAATCCCCGGTAATAACATCTGATGACATGGGTCCAAGAGGCTTTTATATTTCTTGGCAGCAAAGAAGTTCAAATGAAAGAGACTGTGGTGTGATTTGAAGGATTTCAAATGCATCTTCTAGCTTTATATTCCAAGCCTTACCTCTCAAGAAAAAACACATTTCACCCAAATGTTAATGATCTGTCTTGCTGATTCTTTTTAGGTGCTTGTCAGCCAGTCAGGTCTTTCAGTTTCAAGACTAATTAACAATTTCATTACAGTAAGTGCCTGTGCATGTTGACGGAGAAGTGCTTTTTTAAAAGTTTTTTCTACAAGAAACATAACATTCTTTCTTTCCTTCTTTGTGTGACTGGTCTGCTTTTGTGTGAATCACTCAGGGGGAATGCTATGCAGACTTGTGTTGTTTTTAAATGTGAAGTTTGTCTTGATCAAATTGACTGAAGTAAATTCTTTCTTGAATTCTCACTTTTTGGCAGAACAGATGTTCACCTGCCCAGTTACTGACAGTACACAAGGATTAGGGGTCCTTTAGCAGAATGGTGTCACACTGTCAGAGAGTTATGTAAGCATGTCTCCTGTCGACAGTCATGGTTATCCATTAATTAGCTGAACTGAAAGTGTGGCAAGCACCTCAATCAGTGTGTTGTTAAAGACCTGTAATGAGTCCTAACTGAAATGTGTGTATGAAAATAGTAACTGTAGTTATACTGTATATTGTGATTCACAGTGTGTATAATATTTACAGATACAAAATGTGTGTTATCCATTGTGTTTTGTGGCCTTTGGAGTGCCTGTATTCTATTGTAAATTTTAATTGAACTGTTCATATTGGAGGACTTTTATTTTTTTATAAAGAAAGGTTTGAAAAATAAATTGTTACTGGATTACATGTTGTATGATGAATGTGTGTGTTCAGCAGCAGGTAGACTGTGTGTCTCACAGACCAAGAACTGTGCAGAAGGAAGCAATAAACCTGAACACACACTGAATTATATAACACGAGTGGAAAGATGTACGGTAATGTGTGTACATACGTGTGTGTTTTCGTGTGTCTCTTTGTGTGGATGACTTGGAACAGCTCACAACACTGCCAGGGTCAGTGCAGGGACTTTGGCCACTATACAGGGTGTGTTGGCTGGGACATAAAGTTAACACACCAGAGTGAGTCCTGTGTGTGAGCCAAGTAATGTGTGTGTGTGTGTGTGTGTGTGTGTGTGTCTAGACATAAGAGGCCTTGGTGCTTGCTGAAGAGTGAAAAGAGTGAGTCATAAATGATTAGTTGGACTGATAGACTGCTGGGCTATAGCTATGATCCTGTTACACAGCTGTAAAAGATTACAGGTCTAGGGTCAGCATCTATAATCATAAACTGAGGCCTTAGTCTAGGCAGAAGAGGCAGGTATTATTCTCCAGTTTTCTCACTGCCCAAAGTCCAAAAGCAACAATGTTATTGCCCTAAATGTCTGTAGAGTTGTCAAGTGGGAGGAGCTATCTCAGGCAGCCCTGGTTTCCTAAAGTAAATATCATCATCTGTCAGTTTTATCATTTGTCGCTATGGCTCTCATTATAACAACCATGTGTTCTGAATTTCTTACCTCTGGTTTGCATTTCTGGCTAACAAAACAAGTTCAAAACAAAGAGTTAAACCTCTAGAGGTCTAATTGACCCCAAAGGCATAGTGCAGCTGAACCATTTCGTACAGGAAGTTGGGTTCAGTATGAGACTTCCTTGGTTTGGTGTGGAGCACCTAAACAAATTACTATCTGTATTCACGTTTCGCTAAGATGAATTACAACTGATTTCAGTGTACTGCCATCAACAGGTCAAATTATATTTTATCAGTACTGAGTTGTGTAAATACACACAAAAAGTGTGGAACATTCCCATCAGAAACAAATGTTAGCATGATAACATTACTACACACAAGATAGTGAACCTGGTAAACATTAAATCTGCGACACAACAACATGTTGTTGTTGCTGTATTAATATGCTAATGTTGCATTGCTCAAAGCACCACTGTGCTATCCACCTTATTCCTTGCCCCCCCATGATGCTTTAATTATCCTGTCACTGCACTGAAACCCAGCATTTTCCTGGGGTAACAGGTTTAATCCTCTTTCACAATAGCACTTTGGGAAATAAATATGGCCAAATTGGTTGAGTGTTACGCTAAAGGATAATGTGGTCATATATCAGTCTTATACTAGCAGGATGGGAGAGATGACCTGAGGAAATGGACTAAGACAACATACACTAAGTATTTAACATTTATTGACTGCTACAGACGGTGAAGTGATGAAAAATCTGAAAAGCTCTCAGGCACGTCAGGACTTCCACATAATATGGTCCAGTTGTGTTTTGTTAAAGAAAGTGGGACATGGCTATCTTGAGCAGTTTCCATGTCAGGTGAAATACAAAACAACTGTAATGCTCAATAATGTTGCAAGAATAGGACGATCTTTGGGTCATACAGCGCTTTTCTTGAAAGGTCAAAAATAGTGACTATTCTTCAGTATTGTTTTTCCAAAACATTTTTGTAATGACATTTGCAGCTGCTGATTGTATTTATAATATTGGGTTTCCCGATGTAGCTGAGAATGTGATCAGACAGGGAAAGACATACTGGAAGGATATCATGTACTGATGTGCAGATGAGTGAAATTCATGGACAAAGGAAGATTCTCTCTTACCAAAACAAATAAGTATTTATGTTTGAAGACCAAGAATTACTCTCAAAGACTGCTGCTGGCAAGTAGGCACTATGGTTAAGTCACTGAGATCTACTTCTTTCGCTGTGCACCAGAAGTTAAAGAGCATTTCTAAGTAGTGAAATAAGATATAGCAGGATGAGTGCAGGTGCAGCCTCCACAGAGCTTGTAGCTCGGCAGGTGACGTGGTACAGTTAACATCTTGGCTGAGCTACTTGCGTTATTAGAAACAGGAGTAAAAGGCATTTCAATGGGACTATTTTCAATATATAGTTGGTACTCTAGTTCTGTGTGACAACAAATCCTGGGGTCACCAAACAAAGTTCTTCCCTGGATGTACAGGATGGATTAAGGATGTATATTCTGTGAGTGGAAGATGCATAGTTTTCCTTTGGTAGAAGAGCTTGTGCAGTTTCTAATATGGCATACATAATGAACAATTTCATAAACTGTGAATAATAATTCATAACTCATTTGTGTGTTCTGTAAATCAGTAATGGGACTTCAGTTTGCAGTTGTTGCAGATGCATTCACAGATTGTTAATAAATGAATTTGGTCAGGCTGCTGTGGTCAAATCGTTTATTTCCTGAAAGGTTTCTTATAACTAATAAGGCAACACAAAGGTATTCTTAAAAATTGCATGTAGTTTATTATCAGCATGGCCCATCTGCAACATTACTTAATGCCTCAGGATCCCTGCTGGAGGAGCTGGAAAGTGTTTCTGGGGGAGGGTTGTCAGAATATCTGCCCAGCCTACTTAGAGAGACCGGATCTGACTCGGATAAGCAGAAGAAAATGGATGGATGGACGACTTATCAGCCATTAACTAATTTGTTATATAGAACTTCACTGAGGTGCTCCGCCCTAATAACATCAATTTATTCCATAACGTCTTGACCTGATTGTACACACAGTTTATGGAAGCTTACAGGTTTTATAATGATATGAAGTCAAAATGTCCAAATGTCATGAGGAGACTCCTGAGAGAGATCAGGCTGAGTATCCAACCATGAACAAAATTAAAACCCCCAAACCACACAAGCAAAGCACATGATACATTACAGGTATGTGTCAGCAGGATAGTGCTAATGACCTCAGCCTGATACATATTGACTGTGCACACACAAACACACAAATGTACCCAGTGTATTTGACTAAGACAGGTTCATGGCAGAAAGCATGAAATTGGCTGAACCAGATTATGCTGTGAAGGTGGATGAGCCAGGACCTGGTCACTGCTGCAGTAGAAGATTACACTGTTCTGCATTTCTCCTCGTGTACTGTATGATTACCAAAGAACACATCAGATACATACACACACACACACACATACACACAATAACTTTAAGAAAACGCTGTTGTACATTTATGAAACAGTTTAAAGACAAAGTTGTCATTGCTCTGTATATGTGATTGATATAAACAGCTGTTTTTTTACAAAAGCATTCCCAAATACTAAATGAATCAAATAAATTAATTGGAATTTAACCTAAAGGGCGATGGTTTGCCCTGTTGTCTCTAACCAAGAAGGTTCAGGTTCGGTCCTGGTTCACTAGGGCTTTCTGTGTGGAGTTGCATATTTCTCCCTGTGCCTCGTTAGTTGTGTCCCTATATGCCCTGTGACAGACTGGTGCCTGCCTCTTGCCCAGTGTCAGTTAGGACTGGCTCCAGCCCCCTGCAACCCCACCTAACCCTCAAAGGATAGATAACAGATGAATGGAATTAATCCTGGAGTTTCAACAGCAGTTGTAAGACATGACTCTGTATGATGAAAACTGTACACTTACAGTTTAGGGGTCCAGCCAATACATGCATTTGTCCTGAACCATCCATCCTGCAATACCCAGAAACACCCAACTTCTCTGCTCAATTGACTGGCCATGATTTGGAGCTCTGATGAACTAGTAAAAAAGGCCTCAGTTGGTTTGTCCAGTGATTCCAAATTCCAGTTCTTGTCATTTTATTTCTTCTTACTGACAATATATTGTTTGAGTCTTAACTGTAACAGTTAAGGTTTTACAGTCAAGAAGGTTCAAAATAGGCCTTTCTTCCAAATGTTACTTTTCATTCAATGAACAGAAAATCAAATGAGTGTAGTAACAAGGCAGGACATTTGTTTAGATTTGCTGACATTGAGTGATCAATTCTTTTCATTCTGTGTAATATTTCCTGTGCCATTGGCGCCACACAGCCCCAGTGGCGTGAATCACTGCAAGGTAAACTACTGGAAGTTTGTGCTGTTCAACAGGTGTTTTGACAAATTGTTCATATTGTCTCAGTTTCACTGGTAGATGTTGTTGCACATTTGATTTACATTGTCACCAGGTAAAATATGACCTCCTCTCTGCTCTGCTGTCTGCTCAGCTCAGCCTGCCTCTGTAAACACTTACCACAGCACAGAGGCAGAGGGGAGAGGAAGAGAAGCAAAAATCAGAACTTAGTTTGGTGACATTGTGTACATAGTTTATTTCATATTAACTTTTTGAGCACCCTTCTGCGCTCCCCAGAACCACCTTATGACTCCCCTTATTTGTTTAATGTGAATTTTTGACATTTCAAAGAAATAATAAAATAAATCCTGATAAAGTGATTTGTAAACAGGAGCAGACAAAGACAGGGAGAAAACCACTGCAAATTATACAGTCACATTTAGTTTTTCTTTTCATAACAGTCTGTTGTAGGTGTGATTACAGACTGAGCAATGTTTTCATGTGGTGAGGTTTCAAATGACCATTATTACATGATTACATGTATATACAAATTATTTAGTACAGTTTTACATTCATATTGCATCAGTTAAATAATAAACTAAGCCCTCCTTCACTCAGAAATGTATCTTGTTTATTGCCACATCACTATTACGCCACTCTATCATCTTAAATCTCCGAAATTTGGACATGAAGAATCTATGAGCATCAAACTACTTTGGAATATTCATGTCCATGCCATCATTGTGCAGTATACAACTCCTGGCGATGATTACACCTGGAAGCCTCCTGTTACCTAAACTAAACAGACATGTGTCCAGCAGTTAAACTTTTAAACTAATATTTTCATATTCATGAGTGAGAGGAGAATATTTAAGAATTAAAAGTTAGGTCATTGATTTTTTTTTAAAAGGCAGTCGAACTAAATACTTTCCACATGTCCTAAAACTTGTCTGGATGGACCTTTAATCAAATGACCAAAACCAATGACACACAGTCATCCAGGGTCTGGGGCCTGGAGCAGCTACAGGTTGCACAATAAATATTCTAGCAGCAATGACGTTCCTCTCCATGGGACCTGTAATAGTCAAGGACAGCTGACAAGTGAAGGTTGTACCGTCTCTTTCTTCAACTGGCATCCGTCCCTCACCAACCTCTTTTCCATTTGCACCTTTCAACCCCAGCATAACATGCTTACTTACCGTGTTTCTCGTGGCTTATCACATTGTTTAACTCCAGTTCATGATAGTTCTAATAAATGACGTTTGTAGGGTGTACGTCTTCTGTCACATTCCTTGAACCAGCTTGTGACGATTACATACTTCAAACATTGTTTGTGTGTGTGTCCACACTAGAGGTGTTGTAGTGATGCAATATTAACCTAGAATGTGATGTGAGAATGTGTGAATATAAGACACAAACAAGTGGCTCATAAACAAACAAACATACAAACAAGCAACAAAAGGCTCCAGGACACAAATGGAAAATTTGGCATAAGCTTTTAATGTTTTATTAAGTTTTTTTAAAGGTTTTTCTCTTTAAATTTATTTTGTTTGCTTTTTCCCAGTGGTTTTGTGTTTTTTAAATTTAATATTCATCTGGTTTTGTTATCCTGTATCAGTAAATGAGGAGGTTACTCAGGTAAATCAGCATTCTGGTCAAACCTTCATACATTTAACAACAGAACTGTTTTTTTTATAAGTCTCTATTTCACAAATGCTGTTGAATTATTACAGTTTCACCTTTTTTGTTCTTTTACATTTTCAAAAAATAGAAAAGGTAAATAATAAACATTCCATTGAAATATATTTTATACAGTTCTTTATTCTCTTTATTTTTATTTTTTATTTTCTCTCTCCCAGAGTAGTGACAATAAAATTATATATCAACATCATTTTTATAGCATAATCCCCATTTATTATGGAGGAAGCCTCTCATCTTTCTGCATGTCATCCCTCTTTTTCTCTGTTTCTTTCTAGTGGTACATACCAACAATTTGTCCTGTTGTGGAAGATCAATTAATCAGCTGATCAACCGACTCATCAGTCAATCAGTCCACAGTGATATGAACCCAAGTGTTAAAAATCCAACTCAGTAAATAGCTGCATCTGGAACTTGCGGCGCGATGTATTTTTCTGATTGAAAATCTGCAGCATTAGGAAGATGAGTAAGAGAAGGCACAGCAAAATGAAGAAACCTGAACAGACAGGTAGAGAGGCAGCTAATGAGTGGGCAGCTTGCTTGACAATGAATAAGAAAAATAGTTTCCATAGTGTCATATTCTGATTCAATGAAAAGGTGTGAAAAAAAATTACCCAGAATATATGTTCTGAAATGGTTATAGATTTCCCAAGCAAACATCAAAGCCTTGATGCTGGTGTTAGGAAAGCGATTAAAACCATGACAAGACTCAGCAAACTGAGTCTCTGTTTTGCCCCCAGACAGTGATTGTGTCTCACTCTGCTCTGTAAAAAGTGTGATACCAGTGAAAATGCTCCATGCCTGAATTTATAGAATGAAAAGCAGCACAGGGATTTTAAAAAAATTAATTAAAGAAAAAAAATTTATGTCCCACAATGTAATAAATCTAACCTGACAAAGAAGTAAGAAGGAGGACCAAGAACCTTCCTTTTTTTCCAATGGAGGAGAAACTTCCACTTCTGTGTTCACGAATTAAGTTAAAGTCATCATTTTTAAAGTTTCCCATGCATGCATTTAAATTCTCTAATTGGTGTCTAGACTGAGTATGAGCTCATTGCTTACCCTGGAACAGTATTTTAACAAAATCTCTTATTAGTTATACTGATGAGAGTTTATATATATGATTTTAGGTTAACTAACTTTATCAGACAGCATGAGCTAATAGAATAGGCTATAACTGAGCGCCACCCATTAGCTGTATACTGTCACATATTATTCATGATTTAGGCAGATAACTAGTTTATTCAGACCTCATACTTAAGTAGAATTAAGCCAAAACCAGCTAGCCAAGACAAAGTTTTAATAAGCTTTTAAGAAGATTTGGCTGAATTACGCTTAGAGTAATTATTTTGTCAAAAGTCCAGCTTACCTAGTTTTGTACTCCACTATTACCTATAGTGTCTGGTTAGACTAGTTGCTTGCTTAAAAATTGTAAAAATCTAAGTAAAACTTGAGTGGCTCCTCTGCATCTTGTCCTGATATGTTTGTTGTCCAGTCGGTTCAAGTAAAGTTACTATTGGTTAAGCTCAGATGTCTGTTTACTCCATGGGCGTGGCTTAGCTCAGACCACACCATTCTTCCCACTCTTACATATCATTAAACAGACAAACACACATTCTTACACACTCTTATACACATAACGAGGCAGAGACCCTAAAGAGCTTTTTTTCATTATTGCTCCTCCTGACTACCTGCAGAGGACTAATCAAGGGTCTTTCTAGAGCTGTACCCATAATCACTACTTCTCCTACTGCCCAGCAAGACTTCATTATGTCTTAATTAGGCTGGTTTCTGAAGCAATGTGACTTACAGAATATATGGAGGGAGAGGGGTGGGGGCAGGAAGATCCTGAAATTGTGCCATATTCTATGAACTCTTAAGCATTTCTTTTCATACATTCAAGTACCAAACAAAGAGGTGGAGACACTGACTACCTTTGCTCCTGACGGCAATGATTTCAAACTGAAGGATGGAAATAAAAATCATTTCTGTAGGACGCCAAGAGGATTGAAATGAAAAATAAAATAAATAAATAATTAAAAAAAACAACTTTTCAATAATCAGTATAATTTTACTTGTATTGCTTTTGTTGTAAAATATAATAAACACCATGCAAGTTGCTGTATGGGATTTATAGGATCCAGTCATTTCTGAAGGTGAGCGCGACTATAGGTTTAGTCAGGATACCTGGATATGAGCCTCCTCTGCTTTGAGTTTGACCACTTTTTAAAAAAATCTGTCTTACACAAATCTCAAACTTGCTGGATGACCAGGGCTTACACTAAATAGATGGGTACCCTTTAATGCTATATTACATTTGAGAATATTCATTAGTGTTTTAAAACCCTCACTTGTGTGGACTGCAGGAAAACACAGAACACAGGAGAATTCCGATTTATAATACTGTCAATATGATCACCACCTGTGAGATCATCTTATCGTGTGTTATGGTACTGGAAAACTTTTACGTTTTATCTACGGTGAGAGTTTGAGGCCTTTGTATTCATTCACTTTGCACTGACAGGTGTATAATCAGTTAAAGTCATGATGGCCATGTTCCACTGTGCTTAACCCCCCACCCCCATTTCTGCTATTCTAAAAGCCTGCAAAGCCATCTGAGACACACAACAAACTTTTTTCCAGCACAGTGACATAGGCCCTGTAGCCCAACTGGTGCGTAGCTCTTTTATGTTCACTGTATGCTTGTATACAAAATCAGTCTTTATAGCCATTATTAGAATCTTCATAGTCATAATTTCATGTGTTAAATTAAAAAACCGATTAACCATCTGCAATAAAAAAAATCTGCAAAAAAAGAAAAAAAAAAAGATAAGCAATACAGACAAAATTAATGACACTATTAATAACTGAAGAAGTTGTTTACCTTAATTGTAAATTTTAATACAATTACATGGTCAGCTATTATTATTTTGACATTTCTGAAGCTGCACTGTATATTTTAGGAATAATAATACAACAACAATTGGATTACAGTTTAGGCAAAGGCCAGAAAAATATTTTCCAGGGTTCTGATAGTGTTGTGAGGATTCACATTTACTCATTGAAATGAAAGATCAGATGTTCATTTGAAACTACTATTTAAAACTTGAACTTTCTTAAGAGCATCACAACAGCTTGACGTTCTACCTCTCAGATTTTGATGAGTGTATTCCTGAGAAAGGCCCCTTTTGGCTCTTAGATTCCCCAGATACAGAAAATTCAAAAAAATTCTGTGAAAAAACAAAGAAAAGCACTTCTGTGTGACAACAAGTAATTTGAGTACTGATGCAAATAGTTGACTTTTTTGGTCTACACAGTGGCTTAGTGCAAACCAACCTTCACATGAGAGGGATTAATTCTTTTGTTCCTGCCATGGCCCTTCATGTTGTGGATTCAGTGCAAAAAGTAAATGCCGATTTATAATCTTCCCATTAATCACAATTATGATTATATTATCATACATAAATTACCAATACCAACATTAAGAAAGGATTTAAAACATATTTTGATATAATATTAAAGGGTTCAAAAACATTATTAATAGCCAAAATTTGGTCTTGAGTTCCATCTTATAGTTATTTTCCTTATTGACAAAAGTGACAATTGTTGAAAATATCAAGGCTCATATGAGTAAATTTTGGAGGTTCCAAGGTAGATCTTTGAGCATGTATGTCTGTCTGTCTATCACTCTGGGAGTGCCATTGTACAACTCTTTTAGCTTGATAGCCCTTATTAGAAAAGCATGCAGTTCAGAAAAGTACAGCTGATGAACTTCTCTGGCTGGTGAGTTTGCTTAAAAGCAGTGACAACAGGAGAGTACAGATTTGTCTCAAATAGCTGGACAATTGTCAAAATGTTTATTTTCTCCTAATTTGGAAGCATTTACAGACATTTTAATAGGGAACAAGCTATCAGGAATATTTTGGATTGTCATTTGACATAGCCTAGAATTGTTTTGTTTGCATCTCTTTGTGGTTGTTTGAGTACAGAGCGGCAAGCAGAATAAGTACCATAAATAAAACAGCATCAAAAATGAAATGAACATTAATACTGGGAGATGCATTAAAAGATATGAGAGGATAAAGTAGAAATACAAGTACATCAAATCCAGATTCTAACAATCATCTACAGCTTTTTGGTAATGAGAAATCTGTCCTGTGACTCTTAGTTTTCACTCACGAATTACCATCTGCTAACATGTGTATTTCACTGTTAATCATCTATCAAAATCTGTCCACAGATTGTGCAAAAATAGTTTTCCACAGCCCAACCCAGCACTTCCTGACTTCTGCTGTTCCTAACAGTAGAGGTAGGGGTGCCAGCCAACCTAAACATGGAGCCAGATGGCGCTTCTCACCCTGGAGACAACCACCACCACACAAGAACTGCTGTTCATCCTTTAATACTGGTCTGATCAACACTACTTTACCCTAACACTTATACCTCTTCTGCTGTCTCACTGGGGAAATGATACTGACCAGGTCCTATTTGAAGATGACAGACCCCTGTTGCACTCAACAACAGGATGCGATGAGTCTTGAAATTGGGTCACTTTAAAAGATAGTAAATGGGAAAACTTGCCACCATGACTATATATGTTCTAGGTTTGTTATCTAAAGAAAAACAAAAATTTTAAATAGTTTGGCCTTGCTGATTACTATACTAGCCCTTATTTTTAACCCCAGCAGTTTTTATGGATCTTTTTTCCCTAAATATACCATTATTACCGGAAGAGGAAGTTGTAATTTGTAGTGTACAATTTATGTGTTTTCAATTTAACTTGGGTTGCGACCCTGAAAAGATGTGGTGTGCGCTGTGGCTTACATTACAGTAACTCAAACAGAGTAAATAAATCATCAGTCCCATCACCACATAAGTTACAGAGATTATTCAAGATGAAAGTAATCATACATTAGTAGGAAATCTGATAGGGGCTGTCATTCACCATGGAACTGTGATTCTTTGTAAATTACATATGAAAAAGCTACTGGATCAAACATTTAGATGACATCCCTCACTGCCTGCCTGAATCTCTGACCCACATTGTCTTTCTTGGTTTAGTTAGGGCTGCCTTCTACCGCTGAAAACAGAGAGTCATGCCTGTATTTAACACAAAATCAGGAGGTTACATTCTACCAACCATGCGCACACATTGGGTTTTAGGCTTCCTTGATATTTTTGAGTAAATAAATTTATTTTTGGCCAAAGAAAAAAAAACGCAACGGTGAATGGAGAAAAGAGGTTTTATTATATGCAAGCACCAGAATGTAGTGTGGGGTAGATATAATTAAATTTAATAATGTAAGTGAAAAGTGAAAATTTAGGATTGGTGTTCTTTTTAGAATTACTTGGAAATCTCCCAGAATATTTGGTGGCCATCAAATAATATTCTTTGGTAGGTGAGATTCGTAGGTGGGTGTGTAGTAAGTCTGAAAACCTGGCTATGGCCTTGTTTGTTTTGTTTTGTTTTCCTTCTTTTAAATGTCAGTCCTGAAGGAATGACAAAAAGCAAGTACTGCTCGGGATAAGATCATTCATTTTATCAATACACACTCAGTTGGTTTTTGTTATTTGTTGTTGTTGTTGTTGTTGTTTGTTTTTTTGGCTCCACCTAGCTAAAACTAATGCCAATCTAATACAGCAGTCACAATAAATCACTCTCCCCTCATGAAAGTTGTAATGTTTAGTTTCATATTATATCAGTGAGTTAAATGAAAGCAGAAATACTTTTCCTATAATAAAATACAACTCAACAGCAGCACATATATTCTCCAAAAGGGTCAAACAGTTGAATTAATGCCTCTCTAAAACAATTTCCAATACAAACTGTACATTATATCTTTCATGAAGGGTTTCTTGCAGGACTGTTTGCATTAGACTACATTAGTTTAGTGGAAAAACGAATAAACTGCTAACTGAGTGTAAAATCTCGGGTAGCAGTATAACAACCCACAGACGGTGGGGCATCATCTTGTATCTTTTCACCTGAGGAAGGAAACTGACTTGTCTGGATCACTGTGTGGATACAAAAAGAAACTCCACCCGTTCCTTTTCCTGTTGTATTCTTGATACGGACTTCCAGATTACATGTTTAACCTTGAAGAGGTGTGGTGTGCCTTGGACATCCAGGTCAATAAATAAGTTCCACGGAAGGGACAAGACCGGTTATTTTTCAATTCAAATACATGGGATCGGTGAGCATCTCAGGCAGACAGAACAGTTCAGTTCAACATTGGTTTGATAGTCCTGGGTCAGCGCAGACACACAGCTGCCATTGGAGAGTTATGTATAACAATTCTGGTAAAGGCTACAAGAAGAAGAGAAGAGAAGAGAAGAGGAGGAAGAAGAAGAAGCAGAGTAGCAGTCAGGTGAAAGTTGAAGTAGTAATGGAACAAACTTGCAGTAGCATAATAAACACTTGCAGAAGTTGGGAGGAGTCTTCTTGGATTTTAGAGAGCTGGGTGGGAGTCCCTAAGATTTCTTAAAAGAAAACAAAACAGAACAGATGTTGCAACCCTTTTTTCTTAATTATATGTGTTTTATCATTAAAAACAAAATTGAAAATCTTTTAAACATAATCCTACTTTTTTAAAAACTTTTTTGCAAATAACATAATTTTGTTATATTTTCACTTTAAATTCTCAAGTTCTAGCCCTGTTATTCATGGGGGAGATCAGAATGGCTTGCAGAAGTCATGCACAATATTCATGCTGGTAAACAATGTCATAAAAATGCATTTCTAACCATTGCCATTTTCCCCCTAAAATAGTTTCTTAAAGATGTTCTCCCGCTGCTGCTGAATACCTGCTTTCCTTATAAAGCCTGTATCTTCTTGCCCCATCCCCAGAGGTATAGAGTGTATGGTCTGCGGAATCTCCTTCCCCCCTCCCTCTTTCTCATAGAGGAGCGTGCTCCTCCTTATCCATCATGCCTTCTGAGAGACCTTTTTGCTGCAGGAGATGCTGTTTTGCACATATTAGCAGCCAGTTTTAGGATTAAAAAGTAGCTTGGATGATGGTGATTATAATGACTTTGCATTGACATTGCTAGGAGGAAAAAAAAAAGAAAAGAAATCTACAGTCTCTCTCCCCCTTTCTCATGGACTCCCTCCCTTCTCTCTCCCCCCTTTTTTAATCCATCCATTGTGTCTTTTTCTGTCTTTCTTCAGGATTTAATTAGTTTCATTCATGCCATGCAAATTTGCTAAAGAGGAGCTGCAGCAGCAATGCTGAGATGGGGCAGGGCAGGCAAGGGGGTGGTGGTCAAGATACTCGGGAGGGAAAGAGAGAGTGAGAAAGAGAGAAAGAGGGTCAATCACATCTTCCTTTTCAGTGACACCTCCTTTTTTAGTAGATGTTATGGCCAGTTTTGTGTCTTTGAGGGTTTCTGTTTACCCCAGTTGGTACGTCCATCCACATGTCTGTCTTTGGGTTAAATTCCATCTCAAAGTGGATTAAAACTGGCTCTTTGATGTCTATGGAGATCTCAGTGTTTAAAATGATCAGCTGAACTTGAAGTCCCAAGATGTCAACTGTCTTGGAAGGTCCGGATGATATCAAATAGAGAGAATCATGTCAAATATACATATGATATGGCTGATGTTTTCTGATATGTATGAATAGATTTCCACCTGCTGGTAGAGGTCCTGTAGTTCAGCAGAGATTAGCAGGACAGCCCAGACTCTGCAGCCCAGTGGCAAAATTGGATCAGACTCTGCTGGAGTCTTTCGACATCATGATGGACCACCCTGGACCACCTTGCATAGTGCTTGAATGCCAAAATAATGCAACATTCACTGGAAATCAATAGTTACAGCGTGCGGCTTCTTGAAATAAAAGAGTGATCATTGAGAATAACACAACCAAAGCACAGACTGTGGAAATCGAGGGTATCCTTGTTGCATGGTTTTTCAAATCCATGTCTGTCATAGGTTATAGCCTTCTCTTACTGCTGAGCTGGGAGCATCATGCTGTGGTTCTCTGTAATCAGTTCAAGGAATTGGAAATGTTTTGTCACTCCATCTTAAAATGGTTTACATGTGGTCGTCACTGGGTTGCATATCAGCGATAATATAGATGATGAAAATGTTAAGTTAGAGGGTCAGTGATGGCGGTGGTTCTCATCTTTCATCTTCTTTATTTCTCTTTCTCTCTGTCTCCTCCCATTTTCTACAATGTAGATTCCATTGGGGAGATGGAGGAACAGTGCTATAAGTTTACTGTTTTCCTCTTTTCTTGTAAGGAGGGAGGTTTTAGAAACTCAGCACTGAAAGGAAAAAGAAAAGAATTGGTGAATTTGAGTTAATAAATGACTTTTACTGTGACCTATTCACTTTAAATCAGCCATGCCCTGATGAAGTTTATCATAAGTTAACATCGTTTAAGTCCTAACACTATGAACAGGTGATAAAGGCTTTAGATGTTTCAGATGCGGCATTTTGATGCCTGGTTTAACTACATACCAGTGAGATTTAGTAACATCAGGTCTGGTGCGGATCAAAGGTCAAAGTCCATTTTATTTTTATACTGTCAGTCAGTGGAATGATGCTGGTGGGTGAAGTAATATTTTCTTTGCTTTATAAGATAGCATCAGTACAGGTACAAGGTGCTAGACCAGCAGCACTTGTCTTAGTTCTTGAAGTTTCATGCATGACTTAATTAAAACAGGTTGCATTTTCCAATCTACTTTTATTTATATATGGTTGTGACTTCCTGTTTACACTGTGTTTGAGTGAATGGTACTACAGATGCTTTCCTAACAACAGACTCACACATCACTAAAATCTTTACAAGCTGATACATCAGTAACAAGTGTCAATGATGCAACACAATTCCTCATTTGAAACTAGCTGATAGTTAGCTTAGACCTTAGGAGGACTTAATGCTCAAACTCAGTGTTGGATTTATGAATAGCTCATACAACCCGGTCTTCTCATATGGGTACTAATGACATGGTTCTCAAAGATTCACATTTTGCAACTAACAGTTGATGAAGGACCAATTTACCTACATGACAACAAGAGCACTCATCAGGACATTTCATTAGATACAATAGCAAAACTCCTTAATTATTTTACCCTGTCACAGAAAATGACATTTTGGCTTTAATTTCCATTTCCTCTATAAAATGATTTGGTGTCTTTTCTGAGAGTCGGTGTGAAACCACAATGATTATGGGCCTGTTTCCCAAAGGCATCAAATGAGTTGAATTATTTATTTGTTGGTATACATCTTATAATTTGGCCCTTTAATACAAAAGTAAATAACTTTTGAGAAGTTTAACAATAATCTTATCTAAAGTTCTTTTACTGTCTTTTATATCCCCACACTTTTCATAATCTTATTTTTACTCTCACTTTTAGTGTCAGTTTGAGTAATTGACTAAATCCAACTGCAAAATCCAGTTGGAAGGTCTGAGTTGATGAGAACATTACAATGCACCTGAGTTGCCTTCAGCAGCTGCCCTCGTGCTTCCAACAGTGGGGACATTTGCAAGCTGCCCCAACGTTTTGTGGAGGTTGCTGTTGGTTATATGGAAGACTGAGACACTACTCACTTTTCAAGACAATGCATTAAAAGCATTTCTCTTTGTAGTAAGATAAAAATAAACACAACTTATTGAATGGTAGTTTGAATTTTGTCACTTTTAATATATATATATATATATTTATCGAAAGTAGGGTTTTTAAAGGAAATTATATGTATTTTGATTTATGATTGATAACCAATCATAATCATAATTATTAGATTATATTAATTTTATATAAATCAAGAAAAATATTGCCTGCATATGCTTTTAAGAAAAAAAAAAAATCCTGTATTTATTTTAAAGAATCTCTAACCCCATTGTGCTGTCTGAAGCAAACTAATGCCCTTGACTGTAGCAACTATTACTATATACAATTAAAAACTTTAAATACAAACACATTGCTGTAAGTTTACCGCTGTCTATATTAATACACAGAATGCTGACAGCTATTTGTGTATAACTATGACATCAACACGTTTTAATCCCCAATGATGCTGTTGTGCAAGGGCTGTGGGATTCCTGTGATGTATAAATGAGATATAGTATTAGCCATTATAAGCCGTCTTTCTTTAATGCAACTGCACAACTTTCAAACAAAATCCTCTCGGGTTGAAACAACAATGTAAGAGATTGAAAGACTACAATGGCAGACTAAGTGTTGATAATCTAATCTATAGTTTTCCAGTGGTGCTCAGTACGACATAGTGGTTTTGTATTAATGGAAACTGCAGCTTATTAAAATACTGTACACCAGTATTTTGGGTAGATAGTGTTCAAAGGCCAGGAAATGGTAGACCAACCACCTTTAAAGCAAACAAACAAACAAAAGACATCAAGACTACAAAGCTCGCCCCAGCCCAGGCCATGCAACATGCAAATACACCAAGAACACAGAGCTTGAATGTAACACACACTAACATTTCTTTCTGTGCCTGTAACTCACACACACAGACTGCAGAGGTCCTCAGGGGCTGCTTGGTCCTCTGATATAACAAATGGTAACTGGATAGTAATTAAAGAAGCTGATAAGACCCAAAAAAGACATCAGGTCCAAAGACAATGATATCAAAAGATGTCAGGTCAGTTCAAACAGGGACTGCAGCCAACCAGGACTGAGCTGAAATTCAGACCAAGAGCTGAGGTAGGAATATCTCAGATGGTGTCAGACCTTGGCAAAATATCAACAATTTGTGGCTTTTGTTTCATCCCGCTTTAGCTGTCAGGTAGGCAGGGTTTGCTGTATCAAGGTCAGGTCTTCTCTAATTCAGTTAAATCTGATGCGGTTGTGCTTGCTCAAATGACAAACTATAATTCTCCTGTACCTGTGTGGGATAAAACAAGCATAGACAGTGTTTGTGAGGCTGTTTGACCCAGGTGTGGTACACTACGAGCTACATAAGAAAGAAAAGGTGAGGAAACAGTGCAGCACAACCACGAAAAAACACAGAACATAAAATGTCACACTAACACATAACCACACACAGGTGAGAAACGACAACACAAAGCAAACGGTGCACGCCGAGACAACAGTGAGAATTTTTGTTCTTACATGGAGAAGCGATTTTGCTTCTTTCTTTCCTCCTCCTCATCATCACCACCTTTTCGACTTGCCCAAACTTTTCCTCCTCATCCTCCCTCTGATGCCAGCTGACAATCCACTCAGAACACATCATTTACAGCGCATTTTCCCTCTTCCCATCTACAACATATCATTCCAGTCTTTTTATGTCCATTCCTGTCCTCCTCCTGGAGAAATCAAGTGGGACAATCTTTTTTTTCAATTAGGTGTGAAGGTGCTCCAATTTCCTCAGTTCTTTTTGGTTTTGCTGTGAGGGAATTTCCAGGTGGGGAATGAATGGTGGGGGACAAGTCTGAAGAGGTTAAATTGCTAGGAAAAGGGCAGAAAAGGCAGAGATGACACAAGGGAAGACAGGAAGCACATGGACAAGGAGAAAGCAAAATAGCATTTCTGAATGAGGGCAAGAGCCACAAACAGAGCACAAAGAGGCAACTTTTCTAGTGTCTCCATTTTCCATACATACAGTACATCATTGAAGAAACATGGTTGGACATAGACACTGGGGCACAAAGGAGATTGAGAAAGAGATACAAGGTTGTGAATGGATGGAAAGGAAAGCGCTAGCAACAGGGCATCATGTAGAACCAGTAATCATTTAAATCCTCAGACTTTGACTTTTGAAGGTACCTCTGCAGTGTGGTTCCTCACTGGGGTTAACTTCTTCTGCAGATATTTTGCGTGTTAAATCCATTTGTCCATATGAAACAAGGTGAGATTTAAATCCTGACCATCTTCACATTACAACATATTATTGCATAGCATGCAGTAGACCAAAAGCGTACATTCTCCACCATTTTGAAAATAAGTGTCATGGCCAGCTTCAGTCTGAAATGCTCACTTTCTCTTGCATGATAGTCTGATGTGCTACAACATTCTAACATGTATGTTAGAAAGCAGGTAATGTAGTATATTCTAGAACTACATTTACATTCAGAACCCCATCAGATATGTTTTGTATGGAAAATACTGGTGTATTACTATATGGAGTGTTGCATTATGGGTTGTTTATTGAACAATATTGTTGGACACAAGGGAGTTTCTTAAGTTAATCTTTTATAGTTGAGTGGGTCTGCAGGCTTAATTCTCATCCTTTGTAGAAGTTGGTTCTCACATTGCAGAAATCCTTCTGAAATTATTGTGGTATAAAAGAGTGTAGAGTACCACGAAAGGACAGATGGAAAGGAAAAATAACGTGGACAGGTAATGAAGAAGCAGATGAATGAAAAGGATGGAAGAGGATCTCTTAAAGGCGATGGGTCTCTCCTCTCACTACCAGAGGAGTGGAGACCAATGAGGTGGGGAAGAAGCTGGATTTGTTTGTTTTTGTTTTGTTGTTTTACCATTTCTTAACATTAGTTCACAGTTACTTCTTTTGCATATATCTGATAAGCACAGGGCTTTCAGAACAGTTCGCTGTGAAAAGAGGAAGCAAAAGAAAAGAAAAATCAAAGGCTACGATTGTTAATATGTTTCTCTTATCACATAAGTCTCTCAAGATCGATAAAGAAAGCAGCTATACAAGACCTATCGAAGCGTAACCCTCCCATCCTGCAAAAATAAACTTTCCCACCCCACAGCCTGTTACAGCAGTACCTGCTTGGTCTGTTTCATTAGTAGCATCACTTAGCATTTTGGCATGCATAATGTCAGCCATCCACCTCTTCTTGCATCCAAAGGGTGAAGATTTTTTTATCCTCATGCTTTGTTAGTGCATATATGTGCTTCTAAACACATACATCCATACACACTCTTAGTAATCTAAATGTTATATACATTCATTAAACTTGAGACTAAAATCTTATAAGCCTCCTCATTATTAGTCATATCAGTATCCCTTATTGCTTGCGCTGAAACCCTTGCAGATTCCTCTAGCAAACTTAACATATGCATCATCATGACCGGCGACCAATCAGCGGTGGCCTGAAAGGAAAGTGACAGACATACAAAACAAGTTAGCGTTGGGAGAGCAGGATAAGGAAAGGATGAAAATGGTGAAACAATGAACCGGGTTCAGTAGAGACTGGAACACGTGTTTACATCTATGTAATTGTGTGAGTGTGTGTGTGTGTGTGTGCGTATGTGCCTGGTGTGTATACCTAGTAAGTTGGGGGTTAAAATGATTTTCCAACTGGGAAAACTAATCTTGAACTTCCAGTAGATTAAAAGCTCCGTCATTCATTTGCACTTCACACTTCTGAGGCCAAATGGAAAAGGATGTTCAGCTTGAAACGAGGCTAAACAGGGAACAGAAAACCCTGCATGGCCCCAAATCCTTATTTTGCAATTAACAAGAATAGCCAACCTTTGGGAAAAAACCTCTTATTGGCTCTCTTGCTGAGAGTGATTAGGAATCAATAAAAATCTGAGAGCCAGAGGCAACTCGTGACCTTAGAGGTTAGCAGTAAGACTGAGTGGTGAAATGGCCCAACCTGGGCCCAGAAGATGTCCAAAATCTGCATTCCAACACCACTGGCTCACTAATTAACACACTGTATCTCTTTGTTTAATCTGTACAAAAGTAAAATTGTAAAATAACGGTGACCAAAGGCCAGAAGCTGCTGACTTCCTGAAGATTTCACTGTGAGGGATTGATCACTTACATCTCTGTTCATCTTATGTATCAAAGAAATTAGATATAATGTATTATTTGGGAGTCTTAAGAAGATATCGACATAAGTATTTTGCATTTGGACAAGCCATTTCTCCCTGCTTCACATCTGAAATCTAAGCTAGGCTAATCGCGCAAGCCAGAGCTCCAAACAGACATAAAATTGATATAGACTTTTTCATCACACTGTTGGCAGAAACAGAATAAGTGTATTTCCCAAAATGCCAAGCCCTGATCTTTAACTTTTAACCCAACATCTCCTCAGTTGGAACCTCACTTTCCAACATTCCCAGTTTGAATGTAAAAAGTAACAGAGAGGAGATACCTCAGAGCACAGAAACATTCCTCTAGTAAAATACATACCTCCTTTTTTAAATCATATTTTAAATCCTATCTTCAATAAGATCTCATCTAAAGATCCCTGGCCAAGATTTTGGCAGGATATTGTCCAAACAAATTCTAATCCAAATCAAAAGAAGTTTGTTTTGCTGAAAAGCTCTCTGTTACTTTTGCAGGGAGAAAGAAGGTGAGAGCGAGAGTTGAGGACAAAGGAATTAAACAAACATGAAACTTAACCAACGGAACATAATTACTATCTGTAATGACAAAGTGTATTGCTTGGTTCTGAAATCAAGTACATTTCTGCAACATCAGAAAAAACCCAGTGTGAAACAAAAAGTAACAACATTTAAATCAAAATTAGATCCAATAAAAAGTACACTCTTTGACAGAAGATGATAAACAGACTGTTAATTATAAATATCAAGACTAAGCTTTAAAATAATTATTTCTTCTTTTTCTGCTCTTATACAAAGCAAAAATAAAAGATGGGTTTTCTAAGTTGACATTTGTGCATCTTAGTACAGAGGTAGGTGGAGGTCTGGGCACACACACATATACACACACACACACATACACAGCCAGCCATATACACATTCGTCGTGTGCCGCAAATATGACATATCTAAACACACAGATCCAACCACCACTATCTCATTTATCTACATTGCATATTTCTATGTTTGTATGCTGTCTCTGATGTCATGTTCTCTCTCTTCTCCCCATGTGGCGCTTGTCATCCGCTCCTCTTTTACCATGGGCTGTCACTCCAGTAGCCGTTCACAGTGCCTCCTACTGACCATTGAAACAAAGAAGAGATGGACGGACAGAAGAGAGAGGGAGGAGGGGGGGGGGCAGAGGGTTTGGGGGAGGGCAAAAACAGGGAAAGAAAGAGAAGCCAAAAAGGGAGAAAACTAAAAATATTGCCACTGGCTGCTTGGTCACACTGGTGTCAGTGCAAGTAGTAACGCTGTTGGCGGCGGTGGTAGTGGTGGTGGCTGAGGTGGTGGGATGAACTCAGACCTAAGGAAAACCACGCTTCTCACACTCAGGCTGAGCTGCAAAGTCTGAAACCTTTCCACATTAAGAGAATGTCAGTTAGCTTTTTGGAAATATGCTGATTCCCTGTCTTTCCAAGAATGATGTGAGAAGATGAATACCAATATCATGTCTGTGTGTTAAGCATAGAGCTGGATTCAGGACATGGTTAGCCTAGCTTACATTACAGACAGGAAAGCAGGGATAAACAGCTAGACTCACTAATTAACACATTGTAACTTTTTGTTTAATCTATACACAAATAAATGTTTAAAAATACTTTGTGGTTTTAAAGTGAGTTATGTGTTAGAGCCATGTCTCTGATGAACAATAGTTATCCACCTGCTCAGCACATTGAGCTGTTGCTGGGTTATAAAAGATCAGTGGTGTGTTATGATGATATTAAACTGACAACCTAAATGTGACAACAAGATTCCAGGAGACAGGGACAAGAGACGGTTACCACGCAGCTGTCGTTTGTCAAAAATACTTTCAGACCATAACACCACCTGCCTTAACCTCAAACTGTCTTTACATTTCTATTTGTGCACCAGTTTGAAAACAACATGTCCCATGTTAATGAGTCAGAGTAGCTGTTTCTCCCTGCCTCCCGGCTTTATGCTAAGCTAGCCTAACCCACATCCTGATGTCAGTGATGTATTTAACACAGAGACGTGAGTGCTTTATCTACTCTCCAGAAAACAAAATAAGCTTTCTTTATGCGGTTCCTAATGACTGAATGACCTTAACAAAAGTGAAGTAATCACCTTTCTTCAGGCTTTGCAGCTTTTGCAGCTCAGCCCTTTGCTGAAACCCAGGTTGAGTGCATGGACAGGAGGGAGGTGATGGTGTGGTGATCAAACCCAGATCAGATCCTACTAGAGTCAAAGTACAGTATGTATGTAAGGTTTTTGTTTTTTTTTTCATATTACCACTGCTACTTTTGTCTTATGTACCAGCTCTGCAGTGTTGATCCCCCTTGACAGTGATTTAACCTTTCAGCTTGTATTTGTAAATAAGCTACCATAAATCCTCATATTTCTAAATCCCGTTCATGGCCTGTCTCAAAAAAATAACAAGTTCACATTTTTTTCTTTGCAGATTTTCAGAAAATTTTTTTGTCAATTTGCTCTACAATGAAATAGAAACTTCTTGGAAGTCCATATAATATGTACTTATGCTTTTATTAGCCTGATTCGCAATGGGCTGGGTATATCTGCAGCTGATGTAACTAAGACCCAAAGCTGAGAAGTCACAGTATATATCACCTCCCCAAAGTGGGATTTTATTTTTCAAACCGCTACATCTGTGGTCTGAAGAGATAAAATTATCAGTATACTAAAAAAAAAGCTATGGATTTAACTAATTTCATATGGTTTAATGTCTACTGCCAGGTTTATCTTATGATTCTAAGGGGCCCCAGATTTGGGAACATGTCCTGTCCTCATCAACCCTGACAGAATATCCATGCATCTTCACCTGTTCCCTGCTGGGGAGCCTGAGGAAGAAGTAGGAGAAGAGGAGAGGGAGGGAAGGGACGCTACTACTTTCATAGCTGGTTATGGAAGTGATCTAATGAATCTCATTGAAGTCCTCTCCCTCTTTTCCAATACTAAAGGAATACTCTGAGAACAAAATATGCATCTGTGATGTTTGCACAAGAGGGTTGTATTTCTGAACATCTATAACCTACATAGCTTTTCAAAGTGCAGAGGTGCTACAGCAGGTCGTCCTTTCAGAGATATGCTTTTGACTTTAAGTGTAAAATGTTGCTGTTTTTCCAGTCTACTTGTAGCCATAGTGTATTTTCTTATTCTGGAGATTCTCATGAGTAAAAACATGCATGCTGCAGTATCGTTAAGCATCTACCGTGTGTGTGATGTGTGTTCTGAGCAATATTAGAAAAGTCTCTTATTCATTGCTACATTGAAGTGCAAGTGCGGTCAAGATACAGGCAAGAGTAGCACAGGGAAAGCTAGAGAGTAAACTAACTCAACTATCTTATCAGTCAATAACCTAGACTCTATCCCTGTTAGTAGTAGGTGTGTTAGTGTGTGTGTTTATGTATTTTAAAAATACTGTTGTAAGCATCTATCTCAGCTTAATCATTACGGTTTGCTATCTGTGGTTTTAAAATGGGACCCTCAGACAACAGAATCCTAATTTTATAATGCAATGGTGAGTAAACACAAAACAAACAAAAAAACAAAAACTGAAAAGAAACTAAAAACTATATATTCATATTATTGTGCTGCTGTTGTTGACATTTGTTGTCTGTGTTTCTCTATGACTATGCTACAAGATGGAGGGATGAGGGAGTGGCATCGCCACAAGTAGATGGTTCAAATGGCTTAAAGGTGGAGTTGGTGATGGGGTGATTGAGGCGCGAAGTGGGGCACCTGTCATCCCAGGAGATGTTATTGAGACTCGTGACTTCTCATGCCATTAGCTACATAGAAATGACATGCACAGGTCAAAGGGCAAAGAGTCAGAACAGGGTTATGATCATTGTGATTATGAGCATAAGTAAGTTTTCATGATATGGTAAAGTTGTGATTTAAAGAATGGGTGTTATGGGATGGAATGCAAATGTTCATGACAGAAAATAATGCCATGATGTATTAGTGTATGTTTATTATGACATTGCACATCAGAAATAGCAAATATAAACCATTGTTACAGTTACAAGCATTTGTAAATGAAACAAAGTTGAAAAAAGGTAAATAATTCAAAAGAACAAAACCAGCCCAAACCAAGTAAAATATTTCAGACCAAAGGAGGAAGTTGGAAAAGACAGACAGACAGATAGATGGACGGAGGGCAAACAGATGGACGAACAGATACAGACAAAAGACAAGGACAGGACAAAACAGGAATATGGGTTACGAAATCAGCTATCAGTTCCCATAGTTCCATTCCAATATCTCATAGACACCTAGAGGTGGTGCTCTGAAGCACCAACATGAACCCTGTGGGTGAGGGGGTGGGGGATTGGTTGCACTAGTCCAGTGGATGTACACAAAGCCCTTGATCTGAAGACATCCTGTAAGATTACTGTACTTGTACATCCACTGGACTACCTGCTCTGGGATTCCCAAAAGCACATCAGTGGTGCTACATTTTGTTCAGAAAGAAACATAGACAGACCTGATGACCAACTGATTTTTGGGAAACTCAGAGCAACGCAGGTGGGTAAATCATCTGGAACTGAGCACAGTTACAAATAGACACAATCTTCCACGTTACCACTCCAATCTTAAAAAAGCTTCACTTCACTAAAGACAGTTGGTTCTCAGAGCCCAGGTGTTTTAGCCAGTCTACCAATAGCAACAACAGGCTGCTGTTAACAGGGAAACAGTCAGTTAGACAGACAGACAGACAGACAGACAGACAGGCCGACTGACTGAAGACAAACCCCTCTCCAATGTCTGGGTTTCTCCTCATTTAAGGGGAATAAATTAAAAAAGTTACGAATATACAGCCACACTAGCTGCTCTGTGAGGCTGTATTTGGCTACAGCTGAACTTCAAACCAAACGCTAACATTAGCATGCTAATATATTCACAATGATAATTCTAACATGCAGTTTAGCAGGTGTCAGGTAATGTCTATGCTCAACCCGTCTGCTTAGTGTGTTAGCATGCTAATATTTGTAAATTAGCTCTAACACAAAGTACAGCTGAAGACTATGGGAATTTGCTTTGACTTTAGTAGGTTGAAGTAGCAGGAAGTGGCCAAGATAGGTGAGCTTTTAACATGTTTGATGGATTTTATTGTTGAAGAATGTGGTTTGACTTTATAGAAATCATTAACACCTGGCTGAGATCTGAGCACAAAACTCTTATGTAATTTATGGAATACTTTGAAATATGTTCAATCAGAATTTTTATTACAACCTGATGGATATTTGAGGGAAATATGACAGAGATTTGAAAGTATACCATTATGAAATACACACTGATGATATTTCATAAACCATTGTTTTTTTTTCTTTTTAGGAAGCAAAGTGCATGTTCTTGCATGTTCTCCCTGTGCCTGAAAGGGTTCTCTCCGGGTACTCCAGCTTCCTCCCATAGTCCAAAGACATGCAGGTTAAGTAGTGACTCTAAATTGCCCATAGGTGTAAATGTGTGTGTGAATGGTTGTTTATCCCTAAATGTCAGCCCTGTCCAGAGTGTACCCCGCCTCTCATCGAATGTCAGCTAGGGTTGGCACGACCCACGCACGACTCAGAGGATAAGCAGTATAGATAATGGAATTGATAATGCACTTAAAACACTTCGATCTGAAGACATCCTATAAGACCTTTGGGGGACTTGGGGGACCGATGAAAAATAAATGATCAAATCTGAAGCAGCAGAGGCAGAGATATTCTGACTTTTAGTCTCTAACCCCAAACCCCAATCCTCCAGTTTGTAATGCAGGCTTTCTAAGCTGCCACCAAGATTTGGACATTGTCATTTACTCATTTGGTAGACAGTTTTATCCAAACCTATTTACAAGTTAAGGACAACGCTAAAGCTTCTGTGTAGCAGGAGGCCTTGAAATAAGTACTGAATCTGTAAGATAAGACAAAGTGCAAGGAGATCATGAAAAGAAGTACACTGAAAGTGCACAGAATGTGTTGTTTATGTTAGAGTGTTAGAGGTGTTAGGAGAAGAGGGGCTCTTCAAAGAGATTAGTCTTTAAGAGATTCTTAGAGAGCAATTCCGTGCTCTGATAGTGTTTGGGAGCTCATTCCATTCCATTTCTTTGGTTACTTCCACTGATTTTATTACTGTCAGGGATTTGAACTGTTAAAAATGCAACCTTTATAATGCCATTATAAATGACGTTGGGAAGCCAGTTAACCAGTCAAGAACTTTTTGCTAGATTTCCTAAAAATACTCTAGCATTGAGATACTTTTGAGTTTCTCATTACTTTACTGCATTACTTTACTGCATTGATAATATCAACCTTGGTGAGTTTTACTGTACCAAATAATTGTGCTTTCATTACTGATGAAATAAGGCTGATGTCTGATGTGCTAAAGTGCTTCCAGGAAATCCAGCATGACACCAATAGTTTCCTCCAATTTCCATCCAAAGAGAATAATATCCTTATTGACTGCTTCGAATTTGAATAGAAAGTGACATTCCCCACTTATCAACTTCCTGCCTGAACTCCATCCACTGACTCAATGTTTACAGTCATCGGTTCTGTAACCCACTACTCACGTGATATAATTTAAAACAAGTGGTCATGCTAAATTATTTTTCTCTCTGTAGTGCCATTGCAGAGTGGTAAGAGAGATACCCTTTTTCTGCACAAGGACTAAGAACACAGGACCATGTTTACCACTAGCCCGGTTTCATTTTAGAATTACCTAATTTTGCTCATCTGCTAATTCGGTGTTGTAAAAAGTTTTTTTTTTCTTTTTTCTGCAAACCACGCAGATTCAAAGATTTAAAAAAAAAATCCCTTTTATTTCATGTTGATGACTCTCTGGATCCCCTCATCACTTTACATATATTGGACGTGGCTGGAGACACAAGACCCAACTTAGCCGGTGAGCTGGGAAAAACCAGACTGCACACCTCCGCCATCTACTGGATTTGCTCAGTGCTAGTCAGTGGAAAAGAGGGACAGTCACACATCTGGTCACTTGCAAGCACAATCATCAAGTAAGGCTGACATCTGGGCAAAGTTAGTTGGTTAGATGGTGTTTACAGATGCTAAATGGTTGTATATTAATGCTGGATGCTTAGTAAGTTTTGTGAAGTTTGTGTTATTAATATCATCAATATTTTTTTTTTCTTATTCTGATTCAGGTCAGATAGGTCTTGCACCTGTCTAACAAGGATTTACCATCTGTACCTTGTACTTGTGGTGTGTATTAACACCTTTTATATTTCATATTTAAATACATGGCTGTGATTGTTTTTGTAATATCTATAGCCACCCTCTACCAACAAAGTTATCCAACTGCCTGCCTTACATTGTAATATAAAAATAATTACATTTGTGGATAACTTCTCTAGATTTTCTATTTATTATTTATTTTTCAATTTTTGATCATTTAATTCATCAATTAAAATTCCCAAAGTTGTGGTTAATCATTTGAGACTGATCTGCATACATCAGTTGCACCCATAAAAGTGTTTATTTAAAGGTCCTGTATGGAGAAATCTGAAAACCCTTGTTATTACTGACACGTGTTCCTGCTGAAGTGCATGTCCTGTTGCTTGCGCTCATGCTCACGCACCCACATTCTGTAAGCAGGTAAGTGCTAGCATCCAAAAAGTTGTCATCCTGTCAGTCTCTTTACTAGCCCTCACTTTGTGCTTGCTGGGTGTGCCATAGCTACACTGCAGGGATCCAGTGTTGGTTTGTTAGCTAATGAGGTCATTATAAAATGGCAAGTTTTCTGTTTTTTGCTACTGCATGGAGTTTGTGTTGGAGTATTTCTTGTGCTGGAGGCTGGTTGTTTCATAATGACTTTCGTGAACATTCCAAAGCTAACGATAATACATTGCTGTAACAATGTACTGTAATGTATGTAATGTAGCACACAAGAGAGACTTTTATTGTGGCAAGGTACTCGGGAGTGAGCATCCTGAAAACTCGACCTGAATTACCTGATTAACTTAGAAATCAGTCTACAGGTTGTCCTAGGCGATGGAGAGAGCTGGGGAATAAATAACTTTTATGTCACTTTACACTCTTTTCACACATTGATAATTAAGAAAAGAGTTTTTTCAGTTAACCTGCTTCAGTGTCTACTTCAGTGACCAGGTACAAAAGTATCCTTGGAACTGCATTATAGTCAACTGAGGATACGTCTGCCTCTATCATGATGGATTTTTGTTGTTGAATATTGACACAAATTTCAGCTTTAGGGATTTTGTCATTCTGACAAGAACCTGACATATAACAAGCCACAAGAGTGGTGATTTTGGAGCTGGCATGTTTTGATTGCAGCTTCATCACAATGGCTACAATAAGTAATAACCACAAATCAGTGTTTATAATACCAATATATGAACACCTCTCAGGAGAGACATGCTCTTGAGAGATTAGGTGGACAGTTGAATTTAAAGTTAACATTGAATGTTGCATAAGGAAGTGAAGCACTGATCCAAAACCAATATGCAAGTGCAAATTCAGCACACACTACTTACAAACTGTCCTGCAGAGCTTTTACCTCTTTAAGGAACAGGATTATTTAAGGTTTATTAAGGTCAGTGCTGTTTTATTTTTATTGATGATCTCTAGGAGTCTTAAAGTTTTACTCCCCCTTTTAAGTGTCAAATCTCACCACCTGTAGGCCTGGAAGATGATAGTTATCAAGCATCAGTTCATGGAAAACAGTGGCAGTGGACAACTTGAATTTATGTCACTTAGAATAGATTCCAGTAGAAAACACTGTAATTTGAGGGCGTAGGATCTGGTGGTATGGTCTCACATTGAGATCAGATCTCAGCCAGGTGTAAATTACATCAGTACATTGTACAGTCTGACCACATTCTTAAGAAATATATCTGCCCATCAAAGACCACTATGATGTACAAGAAATGCAAGGTTTAAGTTGTGTGACATATGAGGGTGGCCAAACCAGGACACTTCCCCACTGGCTGTGGATTGATTTTACACATCAGAGTCTGTTTACAGGTCTTGGTGAGCACTATTGTATTTGTGAAAAAAAAGTTGAAAATTCTTCTGTATCTCCAGGGGGATATGCATGAAGTCTGATAAATGTCCTCAAGTAATGTCACTTGAGTCAGCAACAGCTGGGGCTTTATAAATGAAAGAAAAAATCTAGAGATGTGGAGCGACAAAGAAACAAGCTTACTAGACCTCAGAGCTGTCTCCTCATATCGACTGTAGGTTACATGCTCTAGACTGCATTAGCTGCTACTAGTACAACACTCCCGAATTTCAAACCAAATTATCAGCAGTCGAGCTGCACTGTGGGTAGTGTAGGCACCAGATTTTGACAAGGAAGAATAATGCGTGGAATAAGAAAAAAATATTGCTGGTTGTGCTGCATTAATTAAGCATTTTCCAACTACCCAAACGTAGCATAAGACCCTAATGCCTTTAGGTCTTCTGTAAGATGATCCTTGCTTCAGATGTGTCGAGGGTAACTTGCATTGTTTTTCTTGACTTTGCAGAGGCCATATTTGTTTGCCTACCTAATATGTAAATAAAGATCATACAATCAAGATATCAAGGATGTTTATCATTACCAGGTCTAAATGCAAAGGCCCATGAACTAATGTCAGGTGGTAGATGGTAGAAGTTAAAAAAAAATAATTAACAGCCCGATTTCAAGTTTACAGATGGTGACCATTTAATGCTAAGCATTAAAGCACTTAAAGGGTATATTTATCTGGCACTTATCTGGTGTTATGCAGGACCACAGATTACATCTTTTATGTTTGAGCCTGAGGAAGTGCAGGATGAACAAAACTTTCATTTTTTGAAATCAACAATATTTTTCCTGACATTGTCACACTTATTCTTCAGTCTCCATGGCATTTCATTGCTTAGTCTCAAGGTATCTGATGATAATAATAAAACATATTTCATAAGGTCACATTATGGTTCTATGAGCCTGGGACAGCAAGTTTTATTTTTTTAGGGAGAAAATTAGTATGGAGCAACAGATAGACAGTCACTCTAAATAGGTATCAAATTATAAATGAAACATGTTTACAGGTTTACATTAAAAACTCTCTCCCATCCTTCCTAAAACTTTAACGTCAGACTAGCCAAATAAATAACCACCTTTATTACTTTGGTTTTACAGTATTTGCTCAGAATGGGAGATGGACTTAATTTTCATTAATTTTCAATTGTCATTCAATTCAATCAAATTCATTCTTCTGTTACCTGTAATCAAACCAAAGAATGTAATCATTTGTTTCTCAGAACAGTCATTTGCATCCCCAGAGCTCCTGCTTCAGCTCACTTGGGGATTCAGTATATCTCACCTAAACATTCCCTAGAAAATCACTGAGAGTGAGCAACATTTTTTAAAAGGGAATTTATAGTTGTGCCATTTCTATCCCCTAGAACCAGTGCTCGAGTTTACCTGGGGAACAGAATGGGCCCAGATGAAAATCTCCCTGAAAATATTGTTATGCAGCCACTTTTGACAGTGGGCAATAACATTTTCAGGGGGCTTTTTTAGTTGTGTCATTTGTTTGAGAGCCCCTCAACCAGTGCAACTGGAGATGCAGAATGGCACAACTACAAATGCCCCTGAGAATACTACTAATCATTATGCCAATATGAATATTTTCAGGGGAATTTTCTGCAGTGCTATTTGTGTCCCCATTTTGACAACATGCACTGTAGTACACTGTACTATACAACAGCATGAGGTCTGTGGTGCTAGATTTAGCTGAATTGGCCAATAAAAATCTTTCTGTGCGATACTGCTTAAACCTCAGGAGGCTTTATGGGTAATGGATACCACAGTGACAGATCTGGGTCACAATGTTCTAAGGACCTGGCTATTGAATATACTATATTTGTGTGAGTGCATGTGTGTGTGTGTGTGTGTGTGTGTGTGTGTATGCAGCGTGCAACGTGGGTTAATATGCACAAATACTGAAGTCTTAAGTGAGGCATCTTATATGTGAGAATGGCAAATACTAAAACTGGTTGTGCTTTTCTTTTCAAATGAGCATGTGCACTGTGTGTAAGTAGTGAACAGTGTGTGTGCATGTGTGTATTTGCATGTGCTATGATTCTAGAATGTCACTTATATCTGTGTAAATTACAGCTTCATATATGCTTTGTCTGAGCACATGTGTGTATTTGTGTGTGTTTACTGTGTAACTGCACACATTCTGCTCTGTTTAAATAGCTGTGTTTGCAACATCAAGTCCTGTAACCACAGGAATAAATCAGCAACACTGTGGCTCTTAGCTGATTGGGACACACACACACACAAACAGCGGTAGTGGTAGATTGATTGAGATCAATGAAATACAGCATCTAACAAACAGCAGCAATTTATAGTGACCTGTAATCCCTGCCCAGGAATGCTATCATCAAAGATCTTGTGAATATGATTCTAATTATGATCTGCCTCAGTAACATTTACTACTAATAGAAAAACAAAGGAAAACACATTATTGATCAGCACTTACATGTCTCAGTTCTTTAAAGATGCAAATGCAGTGACTGCCTCTGGTGCGGCTCTCACTGTATACAAAGTCGAGTTGAAAGGTGCTTAGCATCCATAATGAGTGCCTCTCTGCAGTTTGCTCTGCAGCAGATGCAGCATGAGGCAGCTTCAACTATGATCTGCTAATGCACATAGTGTCATGCACATGGCCTTTGAAGCCATTTCATACTATATTATCTTGTTCTACAACTGATGAAATGTCTTCATTGACCAAATGGCTTTAGTCATTTAGTGTGCTAGGCAGCACTGCATCAGTGAGAAATGTGTTAGCCTGTGTCACCCAATCCAGATCCTTTACTTTGGTAAAGGTAGTTAGGTAGAGGTTCAACGTTTGGATAGTTTAATCTAAAGCAATCATATGTTATATACCTGTCGTAGGTCTTGAACATAAGATCTTTATCTGCAAAGTAAGTTTAGTAGGTATAGCTAAAGTAAAGCAAGCAGCTATAGCTGTCAGATAGAGTTAAAATAGGACACTGAACTTAGACACTGAATTATAATGGAGTATGTATAAATTAGCATGATATGAAAGTACACATGCCTCAAAAGTGTATTACTGTGTACTAATTTCCAACAGCATTTTTCAACACTGCTTAGTAGGTATATGGTATGGTTATAGTATATATATAGTATATAATACTTGGTTACATAAACACAATCAGTTTGTTTGCTCTCAACAGGAACTGGATGGGAGGGTAATATATTGTATATTTTCTATGTATATCCAGAGACCATTTTGGGATGTGTTAGCTTGATGTGGCATTGAGCTTCTTCCAAAAGAGGAAGAATACACCTGCCAGTAATATTTTAGCCAGTAGTTTTCTTATCAACATGTTGCATCCTCTGAGCTGGCTGGCTAGCCACTGGTAAGCGTCCATGCAGGAATGGTGCGGCTGGTTTTTGTTCGGTACAATAAAGCCATAATACCACTTAGCTAAGTGATACATACACACACTCCAAGTTCAAACTATGCCTGCAAGCTGTAGCTATTTAGCTGAGCTAGCTTGAGAGCTCATGGATGCCATGTCCATGGATGAGTAAAATAATAATAATAATAATTTCAGTCGTTCTTCTTCTGCCTGTTCTGGTGGAACTCAGACTCTGATTTCTTATTGATTGTCTTGAAAGCCAAAGCATGAAGCTAAGCAAGTGCTCACAGTGTAGCAGCATATCTGTTAGCGTGGGCTGTGATGGTGACTTGTTGTACATACCTCCACTCAGTCAGACTTTAGTAACACAACGCAGGGGGAGAGACTGAGGAGGGTAGCCTGAGGATGGGATGGATACACCAGTATTAGAATGGGATGGAGAAACACGAGGGAGGAGGGGAAGGAAAGGGAAAGAAGGGAGGATCAAGGGATGATGGGAAAAGGAGGAAGGGGGAAAATCAGGGAAGAGAGAATTGGATGTAAAGAGCTAACTGAGTGCTGTTATTTTCCCTTTTCTATGACTCTGCAAAAGAAGGAAGTATATGACTACACAATACTCAAAAATAACTGCTATATCAGCTAAATCTGTTTGCAATATACAATGTACTTCATACAATAGTGTGATCTTGTGTCAAACTTCCAAAACTTCTCAATAAGTGAAAATGAAGTAATACAATATATAAAAATAGTACTGACACAGATACTATTCATATGTGACGTTTTTACATTCCAGACCAATATTATCAAATGTAAAGAACTTGCATCAGTAAGAAGGTGCAAGAAGACTGCATCAGTAATTAGAGATCTCTTTACTGTGTGTTATATATTGAACTTTAGTTTGTTCAAGGATAAGGCTGGGGATATAAAAGGGCCTGATGGTGCTGCTAGAGGAAAGATCAAGAAAGTATTATTTCAACATTGGTCACTTTTATATAGACCGAGTAATTAATTGAAAAAAAAAAAATTCTCACAGACCCACATATGTAATTTAACATAATGCTGCTCGCCTCCTTCTTCACTTCATTTGGAGTATGGGGATGAGGAGACAGAGCTGCTGAGATTGACGCTGCATCTGTGGGGCCTGGCACCAGGCAGAGGCAGGGACAACTGATTTAGTATGAATAGCTTGCTAAAAGTTTTCCTGCATTGATTAAATGTTGGCTAAAAGCGGAGCAAAATGCAAACACTGAATATATAAAGTAAGTGATGTTGGGGGAGCAAAAGTTAATTAGATTAATTACGCTCATGGACTACACCCAACCTTCTTTCTCTGTGAAAAACTGGGAGGCCAAATTTGACATGATGCTCTCCTCACTAGCATGTCATTGCTAGCACATACCATTAGTATCTGTGGGGCCAGGACTGAACTATTCCATATAAACGGTGAGGGAGGTTGGGCAATACAGAAGCTCTCTGGATATCTGGATATAAAATATCCTGTTAATGATGATGTGAGAAATGTGAGTTAGCTGAACTCAGGTTGAATAGGTCGTTCAAAGTAATTTTCTATGTTTTGAAAATGTAAAAACTAACTTCGCTGAACTTGAAAAAACAAGTCCAATAAATTTAAGACATTGAACTGACTTAAAAAGAAAGGCTGTGACAGAGACAGCAGGTCAGTATTGTTTTGTCTTGTTTGTTCCTGGTGTAATGTTAATTAGACAAAGGGGAGAGCTGTAAGTATTGTTGTCTGCAGCTACTGTGCTAGCTCTAAGAAACAGTCTCATCAGCTCTGCATGTTAGCTTTGCTAAAGCTAACATTACACACAACCTAAATGCTCTGTTGTTGTTCGGTCTGTATTGTGATATTTGTCCTTACAATGTTTGTGAAGGCTTCTATAGACACAAAGACCTGAAAACAAAACTGAGAGTGGGAAATGCTACGCCAGATGAGGTTACCTTCCTTGTTAGCTAAGCTACAAATCTACAGGCCTGTCATCAGTCACAGTAGTTCTGTAAAAACTATTCAAAACCATTAACACTTATATATATATAGTTTTACTCTGTTATGTTGCAGATACTGTGTTTGTGTACATGTTGTTCCTTTGCTGATGTTTTATATGTTGTTTGTTTTGCTTCAGCTATTAAAAAGCAGACACACTTGATTCTGCCATTTTCCTCTTAAGCCAGCTGTTAGTGTGTGTTTCCCTGGTGATGAAGGGAGGGGTTTTGCTGCTGAATCTGAATATCAACAGTCTTTCTCCAGGATGTCTTACTCTGCCTTTCAGTCTCTTTGTGTCAGTTACTATAACTGAATTATTGCTTATTAATTAAGCTAGCTCTCAACTGTAGTATAATGATTGATTGTTCAGAGTTTTAACTATGATCATCTGTGAAAACTGTAATGGATTAAAATACTTCTTGCAGGGAAAGGGAGAATAGAGAAACATGAAAAAGGAAGGAGGTGATGAAAGAGTTGTGGTGGAACAAAGAGTGGAGGGAGGCCAGGAATTGGGAAAGGGGAGGGCGGGAAGGAGAAAGGGAAAGGAAAGAATTGGGGGAGAGGAGTACATAGACGGGCACAACCAGTGCAAATATCATCCCAACCACAATCTGCATGCGAAGAACATATCAAATCAACACGTGTTTCCATTTACAGCAAATGCTCATTATTTTAGCTATTTTGGATACACAATTAGTATGAGTACACTAAAAGTACTCACACACACTCACCTATATTATTTTGTCATTTGAAACCACATGTGGATTGGAGATTGTCAAGAAATAATATTTGCATCAAATACATACATATAAAAATGCAAAATAGATTGAAAAGTACATACAAACATCCATTTAACGTGTATGTATGTGACATATGGCATAGCTCATTCACAAGTGAGATAAGTAGAGGTCAGAAAAAAGAGGAAAGACACAGACACAGAGGAGTAGAACATGGGAAAGAAAACAGAGTCTCTAGAAAGTTTCAGTGCTATGTCATATATATGAGCACAGAGACACACATTAAAGATAACAGTATAAAAACACAGATGAATACACAGACCATAAAAAACACTATGGTTCTACAGAGGAAGATGGACATGCAGGACATTTGTAAGGATGATGGTTATATAAATGATCTAATAACGAAGGTCCTGTTTACTGGTCAAACAAACAAAATTCTGTTTGTTTGTGGAAATATATTTGTATTTCACTGAATAAAAAACAAGGTGCAAAGTGCAATGTCAGGGGAAGTGAAATTAAAGATGGTTGAGTATAAAATTCTAGACTAAAACTAAACATTTTTGCCTCATTAAATTTCATGTACTGAAGTTGCATCTAGCTTAGACTGAAACAGTGAATGAGTGCAGAGGTTTATGGTGGCTGAGAGAGCTCAACACACACAACTTAAGAAAGCACAAGTAAATACACATTAGACAAGCACATGAAGAAAAAAACATCTTAGCAACCGTAACTAGGCACAACTGTCTATCAGGCTTTGGATTTCTTGACATCTGGAAGCATTGTGCATAGGACTGTAATAAGAGCGATTCTTAGCATTTAAAGAGTTTGGAGAGTGGTGTCTTTTCCCTTATTAAAAGTTTACTCTAACCCCAAAATCAAAAACACAGAAGGAAAAGTGTAAAGACAGGAATGCTCTGATATAAACTGTGAATGTTAGCATGTCTACCTACAGTAGTAATGTGTTTCTTCCAAGGCCAAGATTCAGCATATCATTAACTAACTACATGAGTTTGTACGATTAAAAAGAATTTAAATTTAAAAAGCTCTAGCCCACACCTCCAATCTGTCTTCATTGATTGGAATCTAGGTTTGCTAACTCCTCATGCCAATTAGCTTTTATTGACGTTGTTAGCCTTCAATACAGCCAAGAACAACACAATTATTTGTGTGTTATCAGTTAAAATAGGTTGTATTTGTTCACAATTGTAACTTAGATCTCGCCATATTCCAAAACAAATGTATACATAAATGCAGATCATTCCAAATGAGACATTTACATTTTCCTGCCACTGTATAACGAGAGTATAATATCATTTTCTAACATTACTGTTGACTGGGTGCTTTTGGGGCAGCATGTGGTGCAGTGGTGAGAACCAGCCCCCCCACAACCCTTAAGGATAAGCAGTATAGATAATGGATGAATGGTTGCTTTTGACTGCCAGAGCATAGTCATCAGTTTAACTTTATGGCTTGTGCTATTTCTGTGTTTGCTTGTGTTTACCTATACACTTGACAAATGTAGATTCTTACTTAAATGGTTTTAAATTGAATTTCAGCTCCATAATCATAATCCACATAACCGATAAGTTTACACTTCCCTTAGTCAACATGATACTCCCCCTGACAGCATTGTGTCTCAACTGTTGTACTGGCACTCAGGAAATAAAATAATGTTAGTGCAATCCAATAGGCCTCAGGGGATTCTGACCACCAATAATGATTAAACACAAGCTTGAAGGCTATTGATCATGGGTGGAGAAAAAAAAAAAGAAAAACAGACCGTGTGTGAATGAGAGAGAGATAAATAGTGAAATCTGGTGAGGAAAGAATATATTTCAGATGAAACTGCATCTTGGTGGGAAAAATCAAGGACAAGGGAGTGAAAGAGAGAGAGAAGGAGAGCTCTTAGACTCTGTTACAGCACAGCATATCTGCTTACATTAATAAGCCTCTAAGTAAGACTCAAGAGTCAGTTCAGGCCAGTGGTATATGTCTGTCAATGAAGTGAATCAATACTATTCCTACTGAGAACAAGGAGGAGGAGGACAGAGAGAAATAGACAGGGAGAGAGGGAATTATGGGAAGAAAAAAACAAGGGGAGACAGGACAGCAGTCAGAGACAGCATGAAATACAAAGCAAGAGAGTGATTAATGCAACATTTCATTCCCTTATTCAGCCTCCACCCACTCACTGATTAGATTTCCAAATGAAAGGGGAGATAGACGTGTACAGTATCATAATGCAGAGTGTGACTTCTGCTTTTGAAACTCATGCAGTTAAGAGGAGGGTGTAATGTGCAGTCTCGGCCTTTGGAGGCAGTAGCAGCACTGCACCAACATTCACTCTCCAGCTACCTTTCTGCAGATTTTTTTTTTCTTTTTTTGCAGCGTTCTCCTCTTTTCAGAGGCACTCTCCCTGATCATTTATCCTGTTTGAGACAGCCAGAAAGCTTAACAGTTTGAAGAGTCACAGGAATTCCTTCTTGGAGCAGCAGGACAGTAATGTGATTAAAGGCCTCAGTCTGACCACATCTAAGACAAAAGGGTTCGTACCTGTTCTGAATGATCATGCTCAAAGGCCAAACCTACTTCCAGACAAAAATATACTGATATTGGGTGATTCTGCAAACATTTTTTTTTTCATATCCAATGACAATGTTTTCAAAATTGTTGCTTTCCGAGGTTGGGGAAAGGTTGTGGCTAAAGGCAGTGCCGATTTCGGTACTGCATAATACAACGTAGCTACAGTGTCAATTCACCACAGACAAATAAATCAAGCATTAATCTCATGACAAAAATGTTAGCCTAGTTTTAGTCAAATTTTAGTCATTTGTGCATAGAAGCCAGTGATTCTGAAGCTACATTTAATCACTTGCAGCACTGTCTGTGTTTAGCCTGAAAGGAGAAACAGATAACCTTAAAGATATACTATAAAGGTTTTCCTAAAAGACAATGTCTAGACTCATACAAATAATAATCCCACTCAATCATCACTTACGACCCACTAGAAGTGTGCTGCGGTGTATTTATCTGCAGAGACCCTGCTCTCTGCCTGTATTTTCGTATTTCAGTCTGATGTGATGTGTTTCCAGCAAATAACAGTACACAGGGTGTGAGGGACTATAAAAATGTAGTGACCAGATTACATTGCTGTGTCTGTCTCTCTTCTTGCTCTCCATCAGTGTCATGGACGTATAAAGACCTGCAGGTCTGTTTGAGGGAGTGGAGATGTGGGCATGTTTATTTGTACTTAAGAATGTAACCGCTGTGAAACAATCAGAAAATAACATCGTATTTCTCTGATGCACCACTTTGTTCTCACTTATGCCGCTTCCTCTCTTCATTCACTCCTTGGCTCACTCGGCCAGCATTGCTCACTCTCTCTCTCGGCTCATCTAGCCGTGGAGGAGGGGCAAACTTCGAAAGCTGTGTTTACAAACAGTTACCGACAAATCCTGCATTACACCTTTAACACAGTTATATTTCTTTAGCAAATATCTATCCATCTGAAAGTAACATTTACATTCAGATCCACAGCACTCAATAATGTTACAGTAGCTCACTTTTTTACAACTGTCAGCGTGCTGCCTCATGTCTTTGTAGCTTGTGTCTGCTGCTTTGTTGCTTTTTTTGGTGTAATTCTAAGTGGACTATAGATAAATTCAGTCCATTAATGGAGGATACTGTTTTACTAATCAAAAGCTAGTGTTGTATTCTGTAGATGCATACATTCTTGAACAATTAAACAATAATTTAAAAATATATACCATAAAACAGTAGTTAATTTGTTTGTTTTTGTTTGTTTGTTTTTCACATTTATTTTTTATTAATTGATGGAAAATGTATAACAGTTCCTGCGTAGGTCTCATGTTCAGAGGTTACTTTTAATTTCATTTTAGTTTTGTGTTTGTCATGGACAATAGGTAGTCGACAAATGTATTTCATCATAGTTAGGATTAGGCTAGACTCAGGCTGGTGGAGCACAAACCACTTATCAAATTGGCCACATGCCCAAATTACTACTTTTCTTACAGTGGTTTACTTAGATTCATTTTGCCTGATTAAAAGGGCAAAAAGGGACTGAATGAAAAAAAAAAAGAACGATGAAATAGCTGAATATGAGTATCAGTCAATATTACTGGTTTACTTATTATGTAGGCACTATGCAGGTTCTCTGTATTACCTACAGTTCATATGCTGAGGCATGCCTTTCTGAGTATGAATAATACCAGCTTACTCCTTATACCCATAACATTTTGTTTGGCACTTTCTTTTCTTTGGTTTGGATTATGTTCCTGTACTTTGTACATTGGCATCATTTACCTCACAAAAGGTTTTAATTTCTCTCACCATTTGTTTCCCTTGGCTTCACTGGATGGTGCATATCAATATGAATCAATAATGCAATCAAACACCAAGCCTTGACCCAAAATGCTTTGCTGCACCAAGTCCCAGAATTCCCCTGTCCACTGTTTCCGTAGCAACAAGGGTAAGGAGAAAGTGAGGAGAACAAGGAGGAACAGAGCAAGAGAGAGGGGGAGAGAGAGAGAGATGGTGGGGAGATGATCAAAGGAGTGGAAAGTAAGACAGAATGATTAGGACTGATAAAATAAACTTAAAATATCAAAAATAACATCGGCTATTAAACCCAAAAAAAGCTTTTTCAATGAGCTAAAACAATAATCTAAAACATGAGCACATTTCCAACACTAACGTAAATAAATAGATAGATAGATAGATAGATAGATAGATAGATAGATCAAGCATAAAGATAAGAGCAAGCAAAGATGAAAGCAAAGGTCTCAGCCTCAAAGGACAGGTAATCAGACAGGCTGACAAGGAGAGAAACAAAGAAAGCATGTGAAAGGTCTTCTCAATTGTTTGACCTCCTGTGACTTGTGCCCTTGAGCCAGGATCATCAAAAGGTCAAAGCACTGCATTTCATAAAACCATGACCAAGCAACAACAGGAATCCCCCTGGCAGGGGCGAAGCAAAGGTGGATGTTAAAGAGTTTTGCACTGATAGGGATTTTTATAACATTGCTGTCATTTTTCAGTCTTATCTCAGTCTTTTTGGAGCAGAAGTAGCTTGCGCCCCTGCCCTATTGCTCACTCATACAAAGGAACACTAGGAAAAGAGCCAAAACAAGAAGAGAAAAAAAGTTACATTGCAGGGAAAAGGAGTGTTTCAATGCGCTGTTGCCCTTTCAGAATGAATCCAAAATGCTCAAGTCTTCCGTTCTTCCCGCTCTCTGCAACCACAGATCTGATGGTGTTGAATTATAGTGACAGCAGTGATATTAAGATCTGTAATGAATTCCATCGAAGTACAGCACGATCTGTAATGTCAGCGAGAGAGAGGCAGGGAGGAAGGAAAGAGGAGTGTTGTAGACGGATTGGAAGAGAGCCCTGGTGGCACTTTTAAAGCAAAAGCCTAGCGACCATTTTGAAATGTATGTGAATTTGCAAACTGTGAATTGTTGTGCTTGATTTATCTTGCCAAGAAACTTGACCAGCTACAAATGTAAGAAGATAACTAAAGAAAAGATAAATAAAGCACTTTTTTCCAGAGGTAGTCAGCTAATAGTTTCTTTGTTTGCCCCCCCCGAGGATTTGAAGCTTTTGGAGTGCAGAGAGAGAAAGCTAAGAGGCCATCGCAGCACAGCCAACAGTGCCACCGCTATGCTAGTCACCACAGCCCTTCGAAGTTGTTCTTATACTTACCTGAATGTGTGTGTGTGTGTGTTGGTTTGTTTTTAGGATAAGAGTTTTGTCTGTTCTTTCTTTCTGCCTGCCTACTCATCTATCTGTTGGTCTGTCTGGATTTTTTTGTGTCTTTGTCCTTGAAATAAAAACATTAGCTTTCTTGTTAGCTAACATAGACCTTCGAAGCACTACTACAGCAGTCAGTGTTCCAGCCCAGCCTGACAGAGAGTCAGACGCAGCTCAACTACAAAAGGCATTGTACTCATTTGAAAGTACAATGGGAGCTTTTTAAAAACCTTTTTTGTAAATCAAATATACAAAATTGTTTCTTGAAATATCATATCAGCCTGAGCCCCTTATGCAATGCAATGGTTGGAGCCAAGTCAAAACAGTGCTCTCTGTGGGCTGCGCTGTAAAAACTGACCTGAGCTCAGTTCCAGAGAAGAAGACAGAGGAAACCGACCAACCAACCAATCAGCAACCAACTCTCACTCTCCTGGTGGGGCAACAACCCGACCAGTGTGCAGTAGTCGCTGTCACTCTGGTACCCATCCCAAAACAAACAGGTTCAAACAAATTCCCATTTATTGCTTTATTTTGGTTGTTTTTCAGACTTTTTTGGCGAAAAACTCATTCCTTGAATCAGTACAAAATACTTTTCATTTTGATTTTGATTCCCAGTAATATATTATTGATCCCATTAGGACAGTGTGTCCTAAATACACTGTAGAATCTGCAAACCAAGTCACTTGTATCATAAAGTTTTGTCCATAAAGCAAAGTATGGAAAGACCAGGCAACATCCCCCCAAAAGACGTCGACGGGAATAAGACCTCCCTGGCCCATTTGAAACCAGGTTGACCCAAAGTGCTTTCAGGGTGGGGATATGTGACAGTGAGTGTTTTCATGGCACCCCCCCCACCCCCTCAGCCCCAACCCCTATCTGTAAGTACCAGAGTGAGAGGAGACCGGGTGAGAGGAGGAGAAGGAGGAGGAAGAGGAGGAGCAGGAGGAGGGGAAGACAGCTACACACAAAATACAGACACACAAAGGACGGACGTACAGACAGAAACAAACAAAGAAAAAAATGGAGAAACAGACAAACAGACAGATGGATAGTGTAACACAGACCAACAAGAGCCAACGTACAAACGCATGACCTGATACAACCTGGGGAAGGAGACAGTAACACAACAACAACAAAATAATAATAATAACAGCAACAGCAAGCATCAGACATGGACCCGGACTTTAACCTTTAGACCAACTTTGACCCCATGACCTGTTTTCCCTGGTGGTTATAACATACTGTAGATGTAAAGAGGAAAGGCAGATCTCTCTCTCACATGAATAAGCTAATAAACAGTACAGAGTCATGCATTTACTCATACAGCCAGTCATACAGCCATGCTCGCAGTCACACAGTTTGTTCAGTGAAGTGCTGCAAGGATGTGTGTGTGTGTGTGTGTGTGTGTGTACAACTGTGAGTGGACAGAGATTTGGTTTTCTCCTTTACATTAGGTCCATTAACACTGTTACAGTATATTAGGCCTTTACAGAGGAACTTATGTGTAACTGGGGCATTTTATAATTTTATATTATTAATATTTTTTGCAACCACATAAGCAATTTAATTTGAACAACTAAATCTGCCTCTTGTGCCACTTAATGTTTGTGCACATTTGCTATTATCCACATAAGTGCAAGCTGGTTAACTTGGTTGCTTACTGAACAAGAAGTTCTCACAGTTTGTTCTAGAGATGTATTTGTACCTGTCTCATAACTGCAACCTTTTTGTGAATTCGTTTAGACTCCTCCATCTACTCTAATGCTGTACTCCCTAAATAGTCCATGTCAAGACAACTTCCTCTTGGTTAAGAGCTCAGATTTGATTACCAAACTTAAACTTCACACAAAAAATATGTGCACATTTTTACTTCACCCCTGTGAGTAAATCTACTAACAATCTGCAACAATTCCAAAGGAATACATTGATTTTGATTTTGCCATAAAATTTAGCTTGTAGGGAAGCACTGATAGAGTAGGCACACTACAACCACACATTAGTGGCTTATACAGCTCCAGTTAGACAATGCTATGAATTTTATCGTAAAATTGCAAAAGATTTGATTTCTCTACAAAATATAACTTCATTTTCTGACTTTTCTCTTCTCTCAAAATGTCCAACTGTGTGCACAAAATTGAGGCACAAATATAACTCTGTTTGTGTGTGTGTGTGTGTGTGTGTGTGTGATCTTAGGCTGATCTAGACTTTATTTCTGTGGGTGGAACTCATCCCAACTTTGTCACTTCATTGTGTTTTTTTCTCTATAGTGTAGAAACTCTGTGTTTGTGTCTCTCTACTGTACTCTAATAGACTCCACTTCTACTCTACAAGTTTACCTTACTACTTTGCGTGCACTGAATTCTTTTTATTTCTTTCTGTCAGTTTCATCTTCAGTTGTTTTCTGTTTCCTATTTTGCTGAGATGTGATGCAAATGCGCATTAACATATTTAATTGAATGCAGTTAATTCAATAAATAAAAGATATAATGCAATAATATATTCTAATCTAATTTAGTCTAGAGTAGTCTAATCCAGCCCTATCTAATCACATCTATTCTATTTTACTCAAATCTAATCTAATGTAGTCTAGTGTAATCTAAATTACTCTAACCTGACCTAGTCCACTGTAGTCATTATTTTCTGTTATTTTAATATAATCAGGTCTGACCCAGTCAAGCCTAATCTAGTCTAGTGTTATCTGATCAAGTTTAGTCTAGTCTAATTTAACCTAGTCTAGTGTCTTAATCTTTTCTAAATTACACTAATCCAATGTGATATAATTTCCTTTTATTTATTATATTCTTTTTATTTATTTATCATCTAGTCCAGAGTAGTCTCATAAAATCTACTTTAGTTTAGTCTAATTAAATTGATCTGGTCTGGTCTAATCTGTGCAAATCTATGTAGTTTAGTCTAGTTTAATTTAACAAATTTTACTTCTGTGTAGTCTAGTCCAATATGAGCTGGTTAAATTTAATCTATATTACTCTGCTTTAACTGAATCAAGTTTAGCATGTTTCAATCTAATCTTTCCTAATTTACTCTTATCTAGTAAAGCCTGATCTAATCTAATATAATCTAGTTTTGTCTGGTCTAGTCTAATCTAATATAATCTAATTTAAATCTAGATTTTCGTGTTTCATGCACTGTGTGAAAGTGTTACCGTTGTGCTTCTATGGTTTGATCCAAGAGGAGGTGGAATGAACACTGAGGTCCTGCTGCAGCAGAGGCCCCTCTGGCCTGAACCACTCCTCTCCCAGGGAGGATGTCACACTGCTGGACTCTGTGACGTCTGTGTGTGTGGGCGTGTATTTATGTGAATCCAGGTAAATAGCATGTGGGGAGCGTGTAGAGGAGTACATAGTGTGTTGTGAAAGGTGAAGAGAGTTATTTTAGTGTTAGTATGTCGAGGTAACAGTAGGAAGTAGCAAGATGGTAGCAGGAAATATAAAGACAAATTGAATGGAAGATGAGGGAAATAAGAGAGGATAGACCAGCAGGGAAATCGGGATGAAATAGAGAGGGAAAAACAGGGAGAAAACAAGGCAATGTGAGAACAGGGCAAAGAAAGGAGACAGAAAATGAGAAAGAATAGAATATGGGGAGGAGAGAGAGAGAAAGAATGAACAGTTAATGAATTGTAGCTTTAAAAGATGTGAAAAATAAACTATATAGTGAGTTACAGGGTGAGGAAGAGACAGCAGACAATGACAATGAAGAAACCTGATGTGATGAAAGAGAACATTCATCTGATCTGTCTGTGCCAGATTAGATTTTTTTTTAAAAACATGAGATTTACACATGAAGAGTTTCATTTCAAAACAAGACACCCAGAAAACAAATGTAAATATTAAAACATTTAAACATTGCAAGAAAGTTCCAGTGAGTGCATGATGTTAGCACTTTAAAGGATGAGGCTAGAGATATTTTCTATTTTTCTTACTGTCAACAAATCAAATCCCATTAAATGTCCATAATTAACAATGAATTGATTCTACTAACAAAAATTGTGTGTGTATCTAAAGCATGATACATCTTAGTCCTCTGTGCCTCAGAGCTCCACTTTTGTCCAAAAATGATTTAACACGTTGGTGAAGCTCACTACTAAACAGTCCCCAACAAATGCACTAGTTCCCCCTATTTGAGCTGTATTTGTTAATATGATTCGTACATTTGCACAGGTGGTGAGTAACAATTATCAACACAAAAAGATTTTTAAAATATTGGTACACTTTTGTGTTTTTCCCAAGTTGACTTGTTTTACATAAAGGACCACTTGAGCACAACCATTTATGGTCTGTGGTATATATATATTGATGGCTGGCAGCAATATCAATGTAGTGAGACAAAACTTGTTACAAATAAGTACTAATAATATCATAACAACATGTCACCCTTATGACAAACAAAAGTCATAACTCACAGAGCCAGTAGAAGTCCTTGTCAGGTAAACATATGTAATTCAAGCTATTTGAACACACAATTGATGCTAGTCGTCTTTTGTTTTTTTCATGGGATTTGTTGGCAGTAAAAAGTAGAATAGCACCAATGCTACCTGTATCCTAATACCTCTCGGTATCAACAATTACAGGTAATATTATAATCCTAATAACGGACAGTGTTTTGAAATGAAATAGTTTAGCTGTATGAACACAAAGAACTGTATCAGCTGTGATGAACACAGAATACAGCATACACAGAAAACCAGCGTTATCCTGCATTTAGTGTTGCTGGGTGACTGTTGATCCACCTCAGTGCAGAATTTGAATATTCCATTCTTTGACCACAATTCACAGAAAACTGTCACAAATACTTTTGTGTTCCACTACAGTAAATCCAGTCACAGTCAACATCAGTGCAGATGATCGTGCTGCAGCAACCTCTGCAGTACCTCTGCAGTACAGATGCAGTACAGATGCAGGATAAATGCATGAAGGGGACTTATTTTACTACAGGTGTAGTTGGAAGGCGGGAATGAGCAGAACCACTGGCTTAAATATCAATGCCATTCAGTGCACATTGATATGTTATTGTGCCACAGGAGATAGGTCTGAAGGGAGTGAGCTTTTTGGGGAATGTGAGTTGTCACCTAAAATGATGGAGGGGAGTGAGGGGAAATGTGATATGTTGGGTGTTTGTGTGTGTTAATGAGTTGTAACTTAGCATAAAGAAAGTAGACTTCTTGAGTACTTGAAATACAATTATATATGTGTGTGTGTGTGTGTGTGTGCGTGTGTGTGCATATACATAGATAGCTAGATAGATTATTGTGTATGATGATTTGTGAGAGACACATTCTGCAGATTAAGAGGCATTATCATGAACATTATCGAAATGCATTTTACTGTATATTCTTGAGTGTTCCTATTATTTTGTCCTTGTATGTATGTATGTAATTAAATATGTGTGCTTGGACCATATGTGTCTGCTATGTGTGTGTTGATGAATTTGCACACTACACACACTGTCAGTATCAATCATGACCATGCATTGAGCGACAACCCACTGCTGTCACTGTAGTTCCGCCCTCCCTCCACCCCTCCTCCCCTCTCAATCCTCCTTGTCCACCCCTCCGCTCTCCTACCTTTCCGAACGTTCCCGTCTGTCGTGCGCTGGAACTCCCCAGCACTCAGCAGGAAGCAGGCCCGGTCATGCGGGTAACGCTCACGGCTAGTGGTTGAGCCGAGGCCCCCCGTGGCTGGGCTCCGCTCATCCCCAAGGACCTGGTCAATGGTGGGACAGTCCTCATTGGCCAGGGCTGCTGCATTGGCTGCTGTGTCACCATTCTGCTTAGAGTCTGGGAGAGGGGAGGAGAGGTGGAGAGATGGGCAGCAGTGGAGGTAAAGAAAAGTGGTAGAAATAAAAGGAGAAATAATAAATAATAAATAAATAAGTTGGGAGAGGATGAGGTAGAGGGGAAGTGAGGATAGAGAAGATTAATGGTCAGGAGAGAGGTGGGGGGCATAAAAGCAATAAAAATGGAAAAGAGAGATAAGACCAGAGGTGGTGAGGAGTGACATAGAGGAGGAAAAGGAGAAGGGATTAGGAGATGAAAACCAGAAGCAGGAGGAAGGGGATGGGGCGGAGAAAAACGATTAGAAGGCAAAATAAAATCAAACAGGGAAAAGAAAGGATGGAGAAATGACATACAAGAGACGAAAAGAGGAGGGTGTACAAGAGCGTTAGTGCCTTGTTATAGTTATCCTGATCACATGACCGACACACTGCACCAAAGCAGGTTATACACACACACAGACTTCATGCCCTTACACACAGCATTTAACAGCACTGAATGAGAGGGACTGCACAAAGAGAAGGAGAGAAAACAATATATATATACTATACTACACACAAAGACACACACACACACACACAGAGATAGCTACAGGGGAGGCAGTATTTGTAGCTTTCAACACAGCTGTCAAATCTAATCCGATATGACTTACTATTCAACAGTTGAACAGACAAGAGAGTGGACACACACACGCATTCACACATGGGGAGAGGCACAAATGGCAGCACACAATAAACAGAGACAGGTTTTGCTGAAAAAGACCTAGTTCATACAAAGTGTTGGTAAGCAGGTGTTCATTGTTTGTAGTGTGGTTCTGAGCAGCCACATATGAAGGCAGAGTGAAAAGATGGCCATCATTGAGTCCATTTTTGGAATACTGTTGAACTCAGTTGTTAACATGAAAAGTGGGTAGCTGTGCATGGAATTTAAAAAAAGAGAGCTTGAGAGTATAGTTGGACATAGTTGACCAACAACAGTATTAAGTGACTGTGAATGTTTGAAAATTTCAAAAATGGTCGGACACAGCCCTCAACCTCCCAGTTTCAACATCAAATGATGGTGAGATTAGGGAAGGGGTTTCTAAAGCTATGACCATCTGACAAGCAGTTCTGATTGATTACACTGACAGCTTTATGATTGGTTTATGGTCTGTCAGAACTAGTTTGTAAGACATGCTGTTTAACCACATCTAAAATCAACTGTGGCTCAACATCTCACTGCATCAGAGATGGGGGAGACATGCTTTTGTATTGTATGGGAATAATGGCCCACATTTTCACAGCCTCTCCAGGAAGACATTCATTGTTTTGCACTCAGTTGTTCACATGAAAAGTGACACAAATAGTTATGTAACGAATGAAAAAGAGAGCTAGGGAGATTAGTACAATCATTGGCTCCTTCCTCACCTCTACACAGCTGGCCAATCATGGTGCAAGGAGATGTGAATCTGACACTGGAGAGGAGAATGGGGGATGGGGGTTTCTGAAGCTATCCAATTATCTACCAAGTAGTTTGGATGGAGTTTAGCATCTACAACCACACTGACAGTTCTCAGACTATATTCAGCGGGTGTTATATTTGCCATTGTCATCACCTTATGCTGAGTAGACACTGTGCATTTCTACTGATCTTGTACACTGTGTTAACTCAGACTGCATACTTTAATTGGCCTTTCTGCACAGTCAGAACCTGCAGCTCTTAGGCTCACACTTTACAGGTCAATTGCATGACCACGATGTGGTGCTCACACTGAATGCAACATAGAACCCCTGCTGGTTTTGTCCATTGACAGTTCCATTGAAGTTTATTCAAACAAGATGGTTGTATTCTCAGCAAATTAAACAAAATGAGAGAAAAAGTTAAAAGGTTACTTTGTGAAATTGTAGTATGAACTCACTAAGGGATCTTCTTGCAGCAGTCATGGGGGGAGACACACCAAGTCCAAGGCAGATGAAAAAATTCTGACTTGTCAAGACTCCAAACGATTGTCCATGAGCCAATGTTGATGGTTCAGGCAATTAATCTGGAACCATGACCCCCCTCAAATGACAATCAATCCAATAGAAATTCATCCTGATTCTATAAGTAGTTGGTGCCACTAATTTGGGTTTAAAAGTGGGCCAAATCCACTTGTCACATTAAAATGTAGACCTTATGGTGGAACTAGATGAAAAGAGACCAACAAAGTTTCAACAGTTCATCCTGAGGGGAACATGAATGTCAGAAACATCAGGGCAATCCATCCAGTAGTTGTTGGGACATCACCCAAAACCAAACCACAAAGTGGTGCTGGAGGAAAAATCAGGATATCACCAGTTATTAGGGTTCAACCTCTGGGAACTAGGGCCTGGTGATTAAAGGATCTCCACAATCATTATGAAAACATTCCAACAGTGACCATGATAAACTGATGAATAATTTATATGTAATCAAGAAATGTATTCGCTCTTCATTTGGGTCAACTATCATCTGCACAGTCACTCTGTTGGGCTACAGCAATAGCGTGTAGCCAACATGCGTAGGGCCAAAAAAAGGAGAAAAACATGTTGATGCAAAAATGAGTCACAGTGAGAAGAGTCAAATATTGGCTACTTCCACACACACACACACACACTGATTACATGTTAGTTTGCTGCCAAACACTGTGGTGGACAGCCAATATCAAACGTATTCATAGTTCTAAACCTTAAATCATGCAAAGGCACACGCAACAACTCTACCACAAGCATCAAGCCACCACCACACACACACACAGCACTGGCAGTACAGCATCTGGCTGGGAGAAGAAAGAGAAAGATTTGTCAAAAGAAAGTAATAAGCTTTTTTCCCAGCTCTTTTGTCCCATCGTAAATTAAAATCTATTTTAGTGTATTCCACTCTAGGAAGAACGAGGACATCGGTAAGTTATTTACAGCTTCAAACCCTGTTAGAGTCACACTTGTCACATCAGTTCAGTGCTTGAAATCTGACCTATGGTTGATAGGAAAGTAAGAAACTGACAGTTTTATATAATATTTTTTGTTAAGGCCATTCCAGTGATTAACTTGGAGATCTCTAAGTATCAAAGACAAACCATACTAAACCATGTCCAAAATAAAACAACATAAATACACAAATCCATGACCTATATTGCTCAATAACAGCCACATTCCAATGCTCACATCCAATTAAAGCCATTTACTGTATAGAGACTTTACCAATGAAATTCAAGGACTGTAAATTTTGGTGTTTCACAGTAAGACATGATATTGGGTAAAATCAAATACATGTTTCAGAGAGTTATTTTTTTATTGACACAGGTTTCAATTAACCCACAAGTAGGAAGGAACTATCTTGATAACTGATTATTCATTTAAATCAGTTGGTGCTGACTGGTTTTGAAATATTAAGCTTAAGAGTTTTGATATTATAGATAGGAAAATCAATACACAGCAAGACTCTCTTATTTGTCAAAATAACAGGCATCCCATGCACAATCTAAATATATCATATCAAAATCTTTTTTTTTTTTTTGAATACCTTTGGGTTTTGAGCAATTGGCAGTTAATCACGTAAATGATCAATTAATCTAAAAAACGATTTACAGATCAACAGATGATCAGAAATCTCCATCGCAAGGTTTGATACTGGGATTAAGAGACATATGGGTATAAAATTTGAACTAAGGTGAACGATTTCCCCCCCATGAGCAGATCTGTTGTCCTCAGCAATTTTATTTCATTCATTCCCAAACTGCTATGTGGGCCATGCATGTGACAATATGATACTATCAAGGCTGCTTTTCAATTTCTCCTTCATAGCAACACACTTTCAAATCCAATTGGAATTCATACATGCATGACATCAGCCCTGTTCAATTACTCACCTGCCCTGTTGATCTCAATGATCTCCTCCTGTGCCAATGGGCAGTCTCCGGTACCCATCATGCTGCCAGATCCCACCATGCCTGGCCCGAGCACATTGCCCATCAGCCTGTGGGGTGAGGCAGTTGCCATGGCCAGGGCATCTGGCTTGCAGTAGTTGGGGCTGCCTGGCTGTGGTGCGCGGGGGATGTGCTTGTTCCTCTTCTTGGGGAGCTTCTGCTTGGCCATGGCCAGGGAATAATACATGCCAAAGTTGTTGACAATGACGGGCACAGGCATGGCAATGGTCAGCACACCAGCCAAGGCGCAGAGGGCACCCACCAGCATTCCTGACCACGTCTCAGGGTACATATCCCCATAGCCCAGCGTGGTCATGGTCACCACAGCCCACCAGAAGCCAATGGGGATGTTCTTGAAATTGGTGTGGGCTGCAGCCGTTGGATCATCTGGGTCAGCACCAATGCGTTCAGCGTAGTAGATCATGGTAGCAAAGATGAGGACGCCCAGCGCCAGAAAGATGATGAGCAGCAGGAACTCGTTGGTGCTCGCCCGCAGAGTGTGGCCCAGGACCCGTAAACCGACAAAGTGGCGGGTCAGCTTGAATATACGCAGGATACGAACAAAGCGTACCACACGCAGGAAGCTCAGCACGTCTTTGGCTGTTTTGGAGGAGAGGCCACTCAGCGCCACCTCCAGATAAAAGGGCACAATGGCCACGAAGTCTATGATGTTAAGGGCGCTGCGGAAGAACTCTGCCTTGTCAGGGCAGAAGATGACGCGCAGCATCACCTCAATGGTGAACCAGATGACACAGACACCCTCCACGTATGTCAGCCAGCCATCTGTTACCACTTCATACACTACCTGTAGGGTGGAGAAAAAATAAAGCAAGTCATTCATTTATTAATTCTTTACAAGGTATATGCCTGGAGGCACAATATCATGTTTCCTTGGCATATTGTTCCACCATTTATCTGTTCTTGGCCTTTAGCGCCACTTTTTTCTCACTTCCTAAGTAAAATTTTCCCGGGCAATTCCTCTTAGGGTGTATAGACACTCATATTAGGGCAATTCTAATTAAATTCGAGCTAAACCCTTCGATCACTTCTGCATCTGGTACAGTACATCCAATTCAATTCAATTCAATTTTATTTATATAGCGCCAAATCACAACAAAAGTCATCTCAAGGCACTTTTCATATAGAGCAGGTCTAGACCATACTCTTTAAAATAGGTATTTACCTAGAGAGACCCAACAGGAAAAACTTCCTTTTAAGAGGCAGAAACCTCAAGCAGAACCGGACTCAGGGTGGGTGGCCATCTGCCTCGACTGGTTGGGTTGAGAAACAGTACAGTATATAATTTCTCTTTGCATGAGGTTAATGTTTTTTGACATGGTCCCTAAAATTAAATGTAATAAGATAAGATAATCCTTTATTAGTCCCACAATGGGGAAATTTAAATAAACTAAACTATAAACTATACTAAATGTCAGTTCACTATTTATGAGCAGTATAACTATGAAAACAAATGCGTAATCACATCTGTGGATCTGGAGGAGCTTTGTCAGGTCCGACAAAGCCGAAGCCTGCCATCAGGGTTATCTCAGTGTGGGCTTCAAGACTACTCATTTTGAATTTTACCCTGCAAGGTGGGTCTAAACGAATGGATGCTATTAACTGCATCATGGGAAATGTAGGATTGAGCATTGAGGCTGTCCCATCGTAGAGACTAAAAACTGGGATATCTCTGCTTCTGCTGCTTCAGTTCAGTTTTTAATCTGTCTCTCACATATTTCCAAACTTTTTCAGAGAGCAATAGTGAACTGCCAGAGTGTCCTTTTAAGGGTTGCATTACCATCTCTAAGACTAATAAAGCGATCCTCACCTCCTCATGCGTCACATTGCCGATGGTGACATTCTCCGTTTTGTTGTAGATGGTGTTGAAGGCTTCGTGGGTCTCCAGGCAGAAGGTGGAGATGGAAAGGAGGATGAAGAAGAGTGAGCCAAACGCAACATACTGCAGGAAGAGACAGAGGGAAGGGTTAGGGAAATGTTACAGTTTGTATGTGAAGCTTAAATCTTCTTTTACTTAAATATAGCTACAGGAAACCATCACACCTGCACACCGACATTTTTTTGGCAAGTTTAAGCCTTTGTCATTAGTATTTTGGTGTTCATGTGATGTGATGTGCTGGTGGAGGAGGAGGGGTTTGGGCCATTGCAGTATGAGGAAAGCAGTGGCTGTGCCAACAGGCTGCAGATAGGGGGTGCCAATAACACACTGAAAAAGAGTGGAGCAATGCTGTTAATGTAGCGCAAATGTCTTCACTGCTGCAATCCCATTGATAATGGCACAGTCAGAGAGGTAGAGGGAGGGAGGAAAGGATGATGGATGAAGACTGTGAAAGAAATTAGGTACACAGAATATTTGTGTGTGTGTGTGCACAGTGTATGTAAAGAGAAAATAAGAGCATACATAAACAATGGAGGAATAAGGAGTTATGCATTATGGTCTGAGCCATTATGAAAACATATGTTGTGTAGGAGTTCTTAGAACTCAGGTAAATGTCAGCTAATGATGTGTGTGTGGTTTGTGTGTGTGGGGAGAGAGATGTGTGTAGATTTGAGCTGCCCCATGTCTTTACCTATGCATTGTCCAAAACCCCTTTCTTTCCATTTAACCCAGATGTTCATTCTCAGCAATATCCTGCCTCACAATGATGCAGATACTGAGCTGTCCATTCTGAGACACCTCACTTTTTCACTGTCAAAACATTTGCATATTTGGCATCCTCTGCCTAAAAGAAACTGATTAGAACTTTGCAGCAAAGGTTGATCAGATACTACATGCTGAGAAGCAACTGATCAAAGAGAATTTGTGGCTATAGCTGGAAAAGACTGAAGTCAGCAGAACAAGCTGTAAGCCAAAAATGGTCATATTGTACTATTATAAAGCAGTTGCCTATTTACACATCCAGCACATCTAGCAGGGATGGGTTTATCAGTGCTTTTTCAGTGAAAACAGCTGCCTGCTGCTGCTGGAAACCAGGTTAATGAAAGTGTGTTGACTGAACCAGAACAGTAAAGTCGTGCTGGAAAACCAAAACATTGAGCTAGAGAGCTCTAAAATGTTCTGCAGAGCTTTGGGGAACTACATAGTTTATCATTTTTTGGGAGTTTGCCACAACATGTGACCCTTTTCACATTACACATAATCATTTAATCCATTGTTAGTATAAAAATATTGATTAGTGCAGCTTTAAAAGTACAGTTCATGTGAATTTGAAGTTACACTTCAAATTACCACTAAGTATCTCATAAACAGATATTAGTGCTTTAACTTTGTATATGTTGTTAACTTATTAGCATACCTACACACACACACACAAAGGTAATTTCTGATTCTATCTAGTCTTGCAGGTACTTCAGTACATGGATATGGATAAGTAAGAAAATATATTTTGTGGTAATATGAGTGAGCCCTGCAATAGACGTGTTGAATGAAAAGCCAATAAAACTATCAAAACACCTCTTCAACGAGCATAAAGCTGCAGAAAAGCAAAAAGCAAACTCTGCAGTCTACCACAGGCTACATGTTAACCATAGCAAACTTATTAGACTAATAGCAAATTACTACAAATGAGCTAAAATTAAGACTGACTGTGTGTAGCCTAGTTTGCTACATATCTTCAGACTGAATAAGTTCTTGTAGACTTTCTATTGGCAGTCCATAATGACTTTAAAGCTTTTTGGCTCTGATTGAGCCCCTTATAAAAGAGCTGCACTATGATGCCTTTAAACAATTCTGACTCTGTGTGTGTGTGTGTGTGTGTGTGTGTGTGTGTGTGTCTGTATTTTTGTTTATGTTGAGTGCGTGTCCTGATTATATATATGTACTCTCTCTCTCTCTCTCTCACTCTCTGTGTGTGTGTGTGTGTGTGTGTATCCAGGGCAGCTCTAGATAGCAGTGTTAAATTAGACCATGCAGCTGGCTGGGACTTGGTTTGCTCCTGATTAGAGGAGACTTCATCATGAGGCATTGCTTCTCAACTTGCTTCTCCTTGTTTAAAAAAATCTCAATCCATTTTTGGTCAGTATCAAACGGAGTGCAGCATATGTGATATTGCTGCAGTATCACTCACTTTTATTTTGGTTTTTTATAGTTTATTGATGCAGGGAAATTACCTCTGCAGCCATTTGTCTGTCAGATATGTGAATAACACAGCTCCTTCAGAGTTACGAAGAGAGAGGAGAGATGGACAAATAACCACATTTACACTTCATTTACATGTATTCATTTAGCAATCAATTTTATCCAAACAACGTACAAATAAGGTACAATCCAAGCCTCTTGTCTCCACATGGTGTATGTAATTTTATAGAAACTGTTTCCAGATGTAATACTCAAGTTTTGGTTAATCTACTAAATTAAATACCTGACAAATCAAGGGACATGATAATACGAAATTATATAAAAATTTAATATTACTATAAGTCAATGAAATAAGTGTGTTTTCAGCCTTTAACCAGTAATTAAGATTTAAAAAATCTGTGAGGCTGAAGGGATAGAGATGCTGTGAGCTAAATGCTGACATCAGCATGCGAACAGGCCAACAATGACAATACTAACACGCTATTTTTAGCCTCTAACAGAGAGAGCTATAGAGCAGCTTTTTTTATGAGTGGGTCCTGGTTTTCTTTGTACACACACAATGCACAGACATGTCTATGTGCATGCAGGTGCCAAAACATTTCTGCAAAACAACGTGAACTTTGACCTTATTTAATAACAACACCTTAGTTCACAGTAATTACTATGGCTGCTTGAGGGCTTTATCCCTTGAACATAAGCTCAGTTCAAGAAAAGTACCTCGCTGATATTGTTACTCTCCTTGAGAGTACAGTGTCTTCCTGCCAAAGATTTCACGCTATTCCACTGATCTACAGTTGGCAGGAACACACCAAGAAACACAGCAATGTGCAAACAAAGGGCAGGAGGAAAGTGACTGCTAATACACATGGATGTCAACAATACACTATTTTAAACAGCCTACTGTAAAATTTGGTTTCATAAATGTTATTTTTTTGGGGGACAGATATGCTGCCAACATGTTTATCAGGCCTTATAGATATGCACTATGTGTGTTAGTGAGTAACACACATAACTTTGCTTGTTTACAAGAAAACATGCTACCATGCTAACATTTGCTCACTTAACACTTAAAGGTAGGGTTGGCAGTTATAATCTAATTCACTTTTATTCATGGAATATCTCATCATAGTCCCCTAGCTGCCCCTTCCGTGTGTCAGCTGAAAAATAAATTCAGTGTTTCTACGCAGCCCTGGCTGTAGAATTGGGATAGAAGTTGAGTCGATTGGTGCGATCCATTACATTCGTGAAAACAATGGAAATTCTGGTGTATGCTAACCATACAAAACAGAGACAGTGTAATGGACAGCCTAAGACTAATATAATTTTAAAAAGAAAGGCTATGACAGAGACAGTAGGGCAGTATTGTTTGTCCTGTTTGTTCTTGGTATAATGTTAGTTAGGCTAGGAGGAGAGTTTTAAGTATCACCGTCTGCAGCTACTGTGCTAGCTCTGAGAAACTGTCTCATCCACTCTGCATGTTAGCTTTGCTGAAGCTAATGTTACACACAACAATGGAACAAGTGCTCTATCGTTGTTCACTTTGTATTGTGATATTTGTCCTTGCAATGTTTGTGAAGGCTTTTACAGACACAAAGACCTGAAAACAAAAATTTGCAAGCAGAGTGGGATTGATGCATAATTTAAAATGCTATGGCAGGTGAAGTTACCTTCCTTAGCTAAACTACAAATCTATGGGACTGTTTTGGGTCACATTAGTTCTGTAAAAACAATCTAAACCACTAACTCTTGCTAGTTTTTACTCTGTTATGTTACAGATGCTGTGTATGTGTGCATGTCATTCCTTTGACTATATTTTATATTTTGTTTTGGTTCTGCTTGAAAAAGGAGACACATTCAATTCTGCCATTTTCTTAGTGCAGGTTTCCATGGAGATGCATATCCGTGAGTTTGGGGGGCAGAGCTTCTGAAGGAGCACTAAAGGGAGAGGTGTGTTTGTTTTGGTGCTGAGTTTGAATATCAACAGGCCTTACTCTGCCTTTAAACAGAGTACAACTAAGGCTGATGGGAATATCATTAGTTTTGTAGATATTATACAGGCGTTGTGACACATTTTTTGCAATTGTTAATTTTGTCTTTAAACACAGCATATCAAACATTGCAGCTGAGAATTGGTGCGTTAGCTTTCTGTGTTTGTTGTCAGATCGCAGCTTACATATGACTTCTGTCAGTGGGAAACACCTTCTACCAGCCAAATGCTTTTTCAAATGTGTCTGGCTGGTGAGTCTGTATGCTCTGCCAGACATCCTGGCAGATAATCATTTTGTGTCATAGTTGGCTGGTTAAATGACATAATTGTGTGACTGGTTGATATTAGGGCTTTAGCCACCACTGTGGCCAGCTAACTGTGCTGTTTTGACTTTCACAAACTCTCCATGAAGACTGATGCATCTCTCTATCCATCCATCCATCCATCCATCCATATTGTTGTTCACACTGCTACAGCCCTTTCAGAGCTGGGTTAAGCTAACCAACTGATTACATTAGGTAATGCTAAGCCATTATTTCCTTATGCTGCTGCATCCTTTTAAATGCGTTCAGTTTCCCTGATGTTTTGTTGTGAAGCAGTCACAGGAAATGCAATATATTTGTCACAATGGTTAGGGCTGACTGCAATTATTCATCAAAAATGTGTTAATCAACTTCTTTTAGTGTGTCCTGCTGCTGTGTGGAAAACTACTCGCAGCATGAGGTGAGATCACTGTTGCAATGACTGAAAAAAAAGAAAAAAGCAAGATATTTTTAATAAATCCACATGTGTTTGTTTGGCTGTACTGTACACAGATTCCCCATCTGTTTCTCTGTTGTATTTCTGACAAAGTAGCTGCTCAACAAGTGTTTGATGTGATGTTAAATCCATGCTGTTAACCACAAGAATTGAGACTTCTGTAATTACAACTTTAACCTTTGAGTTTTTCTTATTCGTAACGTTAGTGATTAAGCTTCATTAAAAGTCAGTGATTCAATGAATCTGTTAGGAAGACCCTGATTCAACTCACAAAATGTCAGTCGAGAACTCAGTGATTTTATTTTTTTATTTTAGCAGTTTTAACCAACTAACAATAAGTATATTATTATACTTTTATAATTTATATATATAATTATACATATATATATATAATTATATTTACTAATCAATTATATTCACTCTACTGGGAAAAATCTACAAAGTTATTGACGGCCATATCTATGGTCTCTGACCATACTGACTAGCCAAAATTGATCGACTGACAAAATTCTGAGTTAAGTACAGCCCGGTTACATATCTCCATTTTATATATTAGATATTGATATAATACTTTTAGATTATAGAATACATTTCCTCACAGTCTGTAATTAATATTGAAATGACATGCTGTATATATACAGATTGTCAAATGTCCTTTTTTTCAGTTTTTATTGAAATTCAAACAGTTGAAGTCCAGTGAATAACTAAGGTTATTATTATTGTTTTTGGGTTTTTTTAATCTACAGGTGTCCCAACTTTTGTTGATTATTTACCAAACTCTGCCTATATAAAGGTGCAAAGGTAAAGTCTGCACAGTTCTGGAACAAACTGTGTTACTACACCATTTAAAGCGTTAATTGGTAAATGCAGTTCTGGAGGAAGTAATACTGTACTGTATATAGCTATCATAATAGTGAGAAAAAAGACCACAAAGAAGGGAGACTAGTTGGTCAGGGGTGCATCCTACTCTTTATCTTCTTCCCTCTAACTTCTTTCCTCCATACCCTGCTTTGTCCTCTTCCTCATATTCCCTCGCTTCCGTCAGTCATACAGAATGACCTAAATCTCGTTCCTTACCTCCTCCCCTGGACAATCTCCACTGATTCTTTAGCTTTCCCTCTTTATCTTCTTCATCACTGACTTTGCCTCCGCCCTCCCATCTCGGCTATTTTCCCTTCTATTTCTGTCACTCTTTTTATACCTTTCTCCTTCATTTGTGTTCTTCCCTTTCCTGTCATCTCTTGGTATCCTTAGATCTCCCCATGCTAAACCTTTTTTTGTGTTTGTCTGTTCTGTTTTGTCTTTCTTTCTTTCTAGCTTTCTTCTTTGGTTTTTCATCTCACAAATTTTGCTCTGAGCAACCCTTTTTCCAGCTTCACAAGGCAGCTATTTTCAGCAAAAAAGCTGCCTTGCACCAACCAGCAGACAGACAATGTTTGCAATTAGCTGGTGAACATAGTGGAGCATTTAGCAGCTAAAGAACAAGATATTTTTTTCCTAGGAGTTGGTACAGACTAAAACTAAGAGTTAAAGGAGAGGGAATATTGAACTTTGAATCATCAGGAGAACAGAAACATGACTCACAATGAATGCTAATGTTGCACCATGTATGCTGGTTTTTCAAATAGTCATTTTTTTTGCAAACACATTAGTCAGTTAATGTGTTTATAAGGTAATAATAAACTGATGAGCCAAAACATTATGACCACCCTTGCTGTTGGTCCTTCACATGTCACCAAAGCAGCTCAAATGTGCCAAAGCATGGACTTTCTGAAGGTGACCTGTGGTATCTGGCAGCAAGAAATTAGCAGCATACTAAGTCCTGTAAATTGTGAAGAGGAACAGCCACACTTGTTCCAGCACAGCCCCCAACACCCAGTTTCTGATCCATTGTTGTCCCCTTCTCAGACCACTGTTGGTAGGTACTCACCACTGCTGACCAAGTCATCTAGCCAAAACAATTTGGCCCTTGTCAAAGTTGCTTAGGTTTTACACCTGCACATTTTGCCCACACACAAGACACTTACACTAGAACTGACTGTTCACCGTCCAATATATCCAAGTCCTTGATATGTGCCATTGTTGCAAGATAATCAACTTACAGAGTTCCAGAATCCAGAATTTTTCCCACACATAAAAAGATCCAAACAATGTGTCATTAGTAACCCTTTGCAATAATCAAGTTTTACTAGTTTTTGAAACTTGCATGGAAAAGTAGGTGAAAAGTATGTCGATCACTGGTGGGATAATGTGTTTGACAATCAATTAACATATTTATCCTATTCAGTGATATAAATTCTTATATATCCTGCCCAGTAATTAACACATTCAAAACTCTGTCTCTGGCAGTCTCCAGCAAATCTACTTATCTTTCACATTCTAGTGTGACTATCTTACATATCAACACTGATATGGTGTATTCAGAAAGTATTTCATGATAAAAATATTTTTTCCCTCATCAATCTACAATCAATACCCCACAATGACAAAGTGAAAACAAATTTTTTTGTTAATTTATTTAAAAGGAAAAACTGAAATATCACATTGAAAATAAATATTTAGACTTCAAGTGCCTCACATTTCTCTGAATCATCTCTGAGATGTACCGCATCTGGATTGGAATCCACCTGTGCTCATTTCACTTGATTGGACATGATTTGGAAGGGCACACACCTGTCTATATAAGGTCTCACAGCTGATGATTCATCTCAGAGCAAAAACCAAGCCATGAGGTCAAAGGAACTATCTGCAGAGATCAGAGACAGGCTTGTGTTGAGGCACAGATCTGGGGAAGGCTACAAAAAACTATGTGCTGCATTGAAGGTTCCCAAAAGCACAGGGGCCTCCATAATTCTTAAATGGAAGAAGCCTGGAATAACCAGGACTCTTCCTAGAACTGGCTGTCTGACCTAACTAAGGGTAGAAGGACCTTGGTAACCTGAGATCCTGTGTGGAGATGGGAGAAACTTCTAACAGGGCAACCATCACTGCAGCATTCCACCGATCTGAGCTTAATGGCAGAGTGGCCAGATACAAATCTCAGTGAAAGACACATGAAAGCACCTGAAGGACTCTCAGACCATGAGAAGCAAGACTGAATGAACTGGATGAATGAAGTGTGTATACCTAGATACATTGTGTTATCCCACCTGTCACTATTGTTGCCACCAATATGTTTATTAATTCACACTGAACAAAGTTGAGTAATTGCAAATGCATGTATTATCAATACTAGACATCTTATAGATGGTGTGCACCAAAAATCATTGTTTTATCTTTATGTTAACATACTTTAGTAACAATTTGTTGGAGGCTTTGATGCAGCCTTATTTTTCCAATGGTACAAACAGGAAGTAAACAGCTCCGGTCAAGTGACAATCATTATTTCAATATTTGCTAGAAATGCATTGATACATCATTCAGTAACATTTTTAGAGCCTTACAATTGAAAACATTTTTTGTAGTCACTATGGTGATGGGATTAAATGAAGCTTCAATAAATGTTAACATTCATAAAAAAAGAAAGTTGAATAGATATGAGTTTTTTAGAGAACAAGCCAAAGCCAAAAAAGTGAATACTGGGCTTACATTCAACAGATGGACAGACAATAACAGGGAGATAATGTTGCCCTGTGTCTGCTAGATGTTTAAATAGGCACTTGCTTATATGATAGCTATAATTAAATCTGCTTAAAAGACGCCAGGGCAGTGCATCTGACAGTTTTTTTCCTCCTAGTGGCCAAAAATGCAGGTATAACACTAAAACATTTTGCTGACATGAAACCACTCAGCTTTTTGCTAAACTAGACAAGAAAAATCAGAGCAAACACTTGACCGAGAAAATACAAGGTTGTTAAAAGCCTCAAAGTGGTCTTATACAGGTTTGCTTATGTGAGCACATTAGAAGGAACAACACTAAAACATCATCCGGTGTCACAGAAAATAATCATTACCTAAGTACTTAGCTAATAGTGTCAGTACTGAGAGATGAGGGGTGGGGTAGGGGTGGGGGTGCAACCCAGCAAGGAAGAGGGATGTTAAGAAAGTGAGGAATGATGGGGGGGGGGGGATACATTTCTTTTGGACAAAAAGAAAACCAATAAGAAGGAAAACAACTGAAAGAAGGGGATGAAGCAAGAAAACACTGCTCTCAGCCTGGGACAGAGGATCAAAAGCTTCTAATTATGAGTCCAGTTTTCAGCTTTGCCCAACACCTGGTCGTCTAATGGTTAGACGGAGACCTGGAGAGGCCTACAAGCCACAGTGTCTTGCACCCACTGTGAAATTTGGTGGAGGATTGGTGATGATCTGGTGGTGCTTCAGCAAGGCTGGAATCGGGCAGATTCGTCTTTGCGAAGGACGCATGAATCAAGCCACGTACAAGGTTATCCTTGAAGAAAACTTGCTTCCTTCTGCTCTGACAATGTTCCCCAACTCTGAGGACTGGTTTTTCCAGCAGGACAATGCTCCATGCCACACAGCTAGGTCAGTCAAGGTGTGGATGAAGAACCACCAGATCAAGACCCTGTCATGGCCAGCCCAATCTCCAGACCTGAACCCCATTGAAAACCTCTGGAATGTGATCAAGAGGAAGATGGATGGTCACAAGCCATCAAACATAGTTGAGCTGCTTGAATTTTTTGCGCCAGGAGTGGCATAAGGTCACCCAACAGCAATGTGAAAGACTGGTGGAGAGCATGCCAAGACGCATGAAAGCTGTGATTAAAAATCAGGGTTATTCCACCAAATATTGATTTCCGAACTCTTCCTAAGTTAAAACATTAGTATTGTGATGTTTCAAAAATAAATATGAACTTGTTCTCTTTGCGTTATTTGAGGTCTGAAATCACTGCATCTTTTTTGTTATTTTGACCATTTGTCATTTTCTGCAAATAAATGCTATAAATTACAATATTTTTATTTGGAATTTGGGAGAAATGTTCTCAGTAGTTTAAAGAAACAAAAATGTTTATTTTACTCAAACACATACCTATAAATAGTAAAATCAGAAAAACTGATGATTTTGCAGTGGTCTCTGTCTGACATATACAGCTCTGGAAAAAACCAGAGCTGTATATGTCAGTGGAGAGAGGGAGAAAAAGAAAATAGGAGAGGAGACAACTAACAGAACTACAGAAAGAGAAAGCTATGGTACACTAAATGAAAGCTGTGTCTACCTTTAGCTGGTGGATGTTAGGTAAACTGCCATGAGTGCAAAAAAAAAAAAAAAAAACTAGTGGCAGCAGAAGATTTTTCAGAACCCTGAACCAATACCCCCATTCTCCTGTGTCCTGTGTTTGTACATTACCATTGAAGGTAATTCAGGCATAAATCATGTTTCCTCCCAAATACTTTCATATAGTTCACTGAAAAAAAGTGAAACATTTGTGTCATTCATTTGAAGTGCATTTTTACATTACTCTGATGGAATAACATGGTTTTCAGTTTAAACCTGTATTGTTCAGTTTGTCCAAAAGCAAAAAACACATCCCACAGAGAGAATTAAAAGCAATACTTTTACTCAAGTAGTAATTTCACATTAATCCAGAGGATTTCATGTCACGTGACCATGTGACGTCATATCAAGTGAGGTCTCCCTCTGCCGAGTGCCTACTGTCCGCCATTACTCCGCTTCGTCGAGTGAAGTCATTTCTTCCTCAAAAACTCATTTAAACAAGGTAAGGATTCCAAAAAGGGGGGTTTTTTAGGTAATGTGTATTTTTCCATGCGCATATTAATATTAATATTACTTTACCGACTTGTGTTGGCACGTTAGCTAACATTAATCATCACTAAAGGAGGTTATTTATCCACTGTTCCACTTCAAGCACGACTCCTAGCTTCCTTGGACAAGCACCACAGCAAGCTCATCAGAAACAAGGGAGAAATTGTCAGAGTGAAGACTTGGAATATACTCAGAGTTCTTGATCAGGTATGTACTTGCTCAGTACATCTAAATTTGCCTCATATCACAAAAATAGTAACATTGTGTTTGCTCTCTTACCTAGAGCCTCGAGAAATAATCTGAAGAGACTGTGTCTGCTAAAATGCTTCATTATGTACCTTGGAGAAAAAGTGAGCAGCCTTATCAAGGCGTAAGGTAAGTAATTTTCCATGAATCGCTCAAAGGGATAGCTTATTTTATTTGATGTGGACTTATATGGTATTTATAAGGTATTTATCCATAGTCAGCATATTACCTACAGGACATCACCATCTCCTGTAGGAGTAACATCAGGAGTACTAGTGCAGGAACGTCAGCAATGTACTGAAGTGGACAGGGTTAACACCAAAATGTAATTAAGGCACCTAAAAAACCTGTTTAAGTTAAATGTACACTGAATTTAGCATACTTTTACCACTTTACCTTGCTGTCAGACAGCCTTTTCTTACCGCTGCCTTGACCAGTTAGGTTTGTGTTATTTTGTGACTTTGGTGAATCCGAACTGACCCTTTAAAACACTGAAATGACACAATAACAAAACAGTAGACCAGCAACTCAGATGTTCCATAATGACTCATATAACGGTGGTTTCCTGTCAGAAAAGGCTGTCTGATGGCAGGGTAAAGAGGTGAAAATATGATAAATATAGCATACACTGAAAATGACACTGATTTTTTAAAATACATACAGTTGGCTGCTGACCCTGTCCCTAGTAGTTCATTGCTTAACTTCCTACGCCTGTGTTCCTGCTGCTTCTCCAAACTGCTGGACTTGGACTGAAAGTAATTACATTTTTTCATCATTAGAACCCTAATTTAAGTTTTTATTGAGATTGTATTCAAAAAGTGTTTGTGTAGACATTTTTTATATTGGTACATCAGACACTGGTTTCAGCAGAATAACTTTCTAATAAATGTCTTGTCTTTTATCAGATTGCTCAGAAGGAGGAAACTAAAACAGAGCTTGAGAGGTGTACAATGGCTGTGTTTTTCGTCACGGAGGAGGATCCTCCTCAGCCACCACATGACATTAGGATTGTCACTGAAGATGTGGAAGTACTTAATGAGTTGCCATCAGTTGCACATGCATGTGCCATGCTGTTCGGCCTCGTCTATGCTTATTTTAATCTTGTATTTGTTTATTTTTTACACATAATAGAAAATGTGATGCATTTTAAAAAGACTTAGACTTAGATTTACTTTATTTTATAGCTAATTTAGCTTTAAAGCTGTAAAAGGCATTTTTAATTGTTATTTTGATTAACATTTAGGCATGTGATTTAAAAAAATATATTGCTTAAGATTACATTTTTGTACTGAATCAAAAGTTAATAATATTGCTTGTAACAAAATTACAGAAATTTAATTAGTTTATTCTAAAGTAAAAACTACACTGTAATAATGTAATAATAAATATTAGGCTTTCCCAAATTAAAAAATTGATTTGTAACAAAGTAAAAAATGGTGTATAGTCTTTATAATAAATAACCTTGTTACTTTGTGTGAATGTAATTTTTAGTCTCTGGCTAAATGGTGTAACAAATTACAGCATTTTTTTTTTTAGGTTAGTCCAAAGTATCATTTTTTTCAGTGTTTAGTGGAGTACAGATAACACGTCACATGAGCATATTGAAGCAAGTGCAGGTGGTTGTCTTCAGCTTATTGCTTCTACACATCTAACAACATTTGCATAAAGTGGATGCAAGAAGTAAGGATACTGAGGGGGCTGCAGCACTCCCAAGCAAACTCAGGTATAAGAAAACAATTAGTTAATCTCCTCTTTTACTAGGACATACAGTATAGTACACCAGTATTTTTGGCAGGAAAGACGTTTGAGTTTGTTTTCTCATGTAATTATCAACATATCTAGTTTGCTGCCTGTTGCAGGGTTAGGGTTGCCATTAACTATTATATATACATTATCCTAGCCACTCAAATGCATGCAGAAACCATCAATGTCATGCAGTATTTAGTATGACAATACTGCATAGACTGACTTTCTCTTAACCCCCCAAACTCCTACTCCTGACTTGCAGCTCTCTTTCTCAACTTCCCCATATCACACCACTGAGTGTCTTTTGAGTCATAAGTATACTCTAAAAACAACCAAGGGCATTAAGTAAGGTGAACGTGTTGTTGATTATCATGCACTCAATAATCAGACTTTAAGTTGATTACACATAAAATTAATTTGTTTAAACTAGTTTTTTCTTTGGTATTTAAAATAACTTAAGTGGTAGCTTACTTTGCATATTGTTTTCAGTATTATGAGAGGCAACTATCATGACTTAACAAAATTACAAAATACACACAAGAAGTTTCCATCAGGTATATTTTATTTAAACTACAAAACAAAGTGGTCTCTGGAGAGTTTTAATTCTGAAAAAAAAAAGAAAAAAAATGCATGCTTGGAAGTCTGCCAATATGCTGATGATGTTGCTTTAGAAACATAATGATTAAATGAGTGCAGTGCACTCATTCAACTCAATATCTGTAGTGACAAGACATTAGGTCAGAACAAGTCATGTTTATAAGTTTTGAAATGGTCTGAAAATTAAAACTAGAAATTTCAAGTTAACCACATAGCAGACATACTGCACGCTTACAAACAATATTAAGTATAAGCAGTATATGTCCACAAGCTTCACAAAAACTTTTTTTTACTTTTTACTGATTTATATTCATTCAATATTTTACGCTCTGGATCTGGATCTGATACTGAATTACCAAATTTTCATAAAATCCTGTTCTTTTACTTGCTTTCATCAAGTTATAGGAACAAGCAGTAGTAAGGAAGTCCATCAATTAGTATGTACAGATGGCACTTTTAATAACTTTACAATCAAGGCCTCCTTCAAATTCTTTCATAACCTGGTAGAATAAATTAAGGTTAATGTGTTCATAGGCAAACAAGTTGCATAAATGCACTGCGTGAAATAAAATAATCAAAAAATATAATTCAAGTTGCCTATTGTACCTAATGACATATGTCCAGTGCCACATTGTATCTCATCTGCTGCTGTAGAAAATGCTCACTGACACTATCTGTTGCAACAAACATGTTAAGGTTATTTGTCTTTACAGTTTCAGAGCACACTCTCAGATATAACTGCTTAAAAATGACTCAACTGGATTCAAATTCCAAAACAAATTATCAGACCTTTAGAATACACAATGTAGGAGACAGCTAGATTAGATAATAGAAATGTAACTGGTTTCTGTAAGCAAAGTTAAAGGAGCAGTGAGTAGGATTTAGTGACATCTAGTGGTGAGAACGCAGATGGCAAACAACTGAATACCTGTCCCCTCACCCCTGCCTTTCCAAGCACATCTGAGAGTCTACGGTGTTTTCAAATACTGCATTGACTAGTCTGTCAGGTGAAGAGATGAACCTCTTATATAGCTATATTTAGATATAGGTGACATGTTCTCTCTTTCTCTCTCTTTCTTCCTTCTCTTCTTCTTCCGGATACAAGCTGCGGTGTCAACGTAATAACACAAAAGGCCCTGTACGTAGCCATTGTTTGGTTCAGTCTTTCCATTCTGGGCTACTATAGGAACATGGTGGGGTAAAATGGAAGACCCTCTCCCTATGTAGATATAAATGGTTCATTCTAAGCCAACAAAAACACAGGAATAATTAGTTTTAGGTGATTATAAACTGGTAAAAACTTACTTATGTATATAATATTCAATTTCTGCCAATAGATCTGTGTAAATTTTACACACTGGTGCAAAGTTTCCATCAACATTTAAAGATGTAATTTAATATCTCTATACCATACAAAAAGATGATTCTCTGGACATTAGAAATAGTTTGAAAATGAGATGATGATGACACTTACCTTAAATGGGGTTAAAAATGTCAAATACTAAGAGGACAATACTCAGTGAAAAGAATTGCACACTGAGGTGAAGTGGTTTGAGATCACTGTCTTGAATTATGTAGTGAGAGTATTGATCTTGTGTTGTAGGTAATTCCATATGTTTGGCACACAAAAACTAAAGGCAGATTTTGTGAAGTTCTGAATAAACCCACGGGACTTGAAGCATAAGACAGCTAGTAGAGTGAGTTTGGTAGAGTAAAGCCTGGTTCAGCTCTACTTTTCTTACAATTCAAAGGGAAGCTGCTTCAAAAATCTGAGTTTTTGCTGCAGTTTGGTGATGAGATTTTCAATACAGTGTTTAAATGTAAATGCATATCTGTTGCTCTAAAAAAAAAGCACAAACTGTGTTTTGCTTGCATTAAATACTAGTTTATGGTTGACGAGTGCATCTTGAAGAACACTAAAAGGAAGCTGTAGGTCCTCAATAGCAAGCTGTACAAAGACAGCAAGACAATAAAGAGCAGTGTTATCCACATAAGAATGGACATTCCAGTCAGATGGTGTAATAGTTACACAGTGTCTAAATAAGCAGACAATGAACAAATGTAGCGAAGGTTTTTGAGAAGTCAATGAAAACAGCAGCACAATGCTGCCTTTTGTCAATACAGAAAAACAATATTTGTGTCCATGTTTAATTCTAGGCATGTTAATTGGGAGGGAACTCTACACTCATCAAATAAAGACTGAGAAACATTGACTCATCAACTAAAATTCCTGATCTCCAGTGTCCAAGCACTGCCCATCACATGCTGCCTGAGAATGTAAATCAGGGACCAATTACATTACTTCCAAATTTGTTGGATAGCGATTAATTTTTTCTGCGACATGGTCAAGGATCAGATAGATATAAAGATAATCTGCAGAAAACTATGCAAAAATATTGACACTGTTTCAAAGAGGACTATTAAAATAAAGAGACTGTACTAAAGCCCAAAGTCTGCACAGGGAGGTAGTTGGGTGGATGGATGGGACAACAAAACACGAACATCAGATCAGAAAATGCCTCTGTGCTGTTCTAAAGGACAGCTACAAATGATGCATTATGATGTTTCACTTGAAAGTAAGAAAAGGCTGGGATCTGCTAGACCCTAATGTCCTGTGTGAGCATCACCTAATATAACAAAGAACTGTAACACAAGTGAATGGGTGAATAACTTCACATACTGCATGTGTCTCATACTTAGACCACTGTTTTTGGTTAAAAATATGAGCAGAGCCAAAAGAGTTTACATCATATTTTCTCTCTTGTTGCAATGACGCAGCAATTGGGATGTCCTCCCTTACACTGCAGAAAAGACACCACACACACACACACACACACAAACACATACACATGTCCCTTGTAAAGGTGACTACACTACAAATAGTCCTGCTGAAGATTTGCATTCTGTTTACTCCCCAGGAGGAAGATGCAGCAGTATTTGGGGTGCTTGAATAGTTCTGTGCACACACACACACATACATGCATACATACATTTGGAATGTGAGCTCTGCCAGGTTTAATGTGAATCCAAGTGGACAGGCTGTGTGAATGTGTGTGCACGAGTATATGTGAGGAAATGACATATGACAGAAAGACATTAACAGTAGTAGTGAGAGATAATATATGGTCTTGTACCTGTGTGTTGTCTCCAGTACAAGTGGTGCAGTGTATTACTCCTTAGTGTACTATAGTAACTAGGCTTAGCATACCTCCCTGTGTGGATTTCTCTTTCTTCCAGTCTTGTTCTAAGTCATTTTCCCTGTTTAAAGTAATTTATCTACTTCTCTTCATCTAGTCGTCTGTCTGGCTGCCTTCATCCTCACTGCAGTTCATGTTTTTTCTGCATCCTTCAACCTGTTTGTTTTCTCATTTCTCTATCTTTCCCTGTCATTCTCAGGTGGTGACATGAAGGAGGTGTCAAAGATCAGCTTCAACACAAACTACAACACAGTCCAGACAGTATTATAATGGATATTATGATGGATTGAAGTTCATAAGAGAGCTCCAGGAGACAGTGGATGCAATAGAAGGAAGATATGACTGCCAGGCTTTCACCACCTTCAAGTTTGGCTTAATGGAAGCGTTTAAACACTTTTGCTTTGGGTCTGCCGGACAAGAAGTCATGTAGTTTGAAGCATACTGAGAAGGGTGCCAACTCATGATTATTTTCGTATTTTCTCATTCAAACATTTCATCAAATAAATGTCAGAAAATGTGCATCACAGTTTCCTTAGGCCCAAGCTTCAAATTGCTTGTTTTGTCCAAGTAACAGACTTAAACCCAAGATATTCAGTCCACCATCATGGGAGTATAAAGTAGCAAATCCTCATTTTGAGGGCTGGATCCGGAGCCGTTTGCATTTTACTTAAAAATAAGACTTGAGCCGATGAATTGATTATCAAAATTGTTTGCCATTTAATTTTCTGTCAATCTGTAAATAGGTTAATCAGCACAGACCGTTAATGAATTCAAGTAAGCACCTGAAAAATTAGTGGAGAAACAGAATTGTGACCCTCCTCCATAGGGCTTGAGGAATTTGAGGACATTAATAATGAAACTCCTGGCAGCTATCATAGGCCCTGGATCCTCAGGGCCCCTGAGCCTCATCAGTGCGTCAGTTGTTTTAAAAGAATTTATGGCATACTCTTCACTAAATTTGTGTTTAACAAGTCACCTTAACCACGGCCCCATGGAATCTATTACATGACCCACCCTCAAAAAGGCACCAGCGAACCAACGAAACACAGTTTACACAAAAATAAGTTCCAGTGTACCCTGATCAAATAGAGACAAAACAGTCCATTTCTCAGTTAAAATGGCTTGGTTTCTTGACGAAAACCTCCTTTCTCAACAACTATCAGTTTAACTCCGATGAAACTGTTAGCTAACAAAACAGAATCCAGTGAGCTATCCTGGCCGTCCCTAGACCAGCCTTGCAAAAGGCGGGGGAAACACTGAGTTACCTCCTAAATCCAGCCAGCTGTAGGAGCAATTGATATGAATACTTGTATCATCTCCAGGTTGTTTTTAATTCTAAAACAAATATCACAGTTAGTAAAAACACTAATACTACAGAGCACATGTGCTTTGTACAAGGAAAGAACCTCAGCACTAGAGCTGCGCCGGTAGAGGGAGATATGGCTCGGTGGTAGAACAAGTTGGCCGTTGATCCTGGGTATGCATATTTCCCAAAATGTTGTTACTTTATACTTTGTAATCTCTCATCTATTTCTTAACCAGTTTCTAAAAAATACATAGATAAGCTCTAAATTAACAGATGTAACCTCTAAACATATATGCACTTGTTATATGTTACATTGTACATCACAGAAATGACCTTCAGACAGGTTTCTGGCTAAACCCACCGTACCTCTGTTCTTAATTCCTCTAATGCCTCTTTCTCCCCTCCCTTCTTTGACCCTCTCTCCTTCCCCTCTTCAGACAGATGGACAGGGCATTACTATAGCCAACCAGCCTTAGCCTTGCATAAACCTCCCAAAAGCACTTTGATAGTAATTGCCTATCAGCCTTCACCTAGGCGTGTGCGTAAAAGCAAGACTGACCACTGAATCAGCAAGGGTGGTGGAGGTGAAGGAGACGGGGATGAATGGGATTCTTTTGGATGAAAAACAAAGAGCTTTGATCATCTTTTTCATTATAAATCAATAGATTAAATCCCATCAATCACAACACATCTTCATAAGTCATAAATAGAGCCAGTCAGCAATGGGTTGGATCTTGTTTCCCATGCCGTAACAAAGTATGCGGTGGAGTGCACTTGGAGAAAGAGCAAACTTGTGGGGAGCTCATTTGGGAGAGAAAGACATATTTTCTTGGCTAATTTAATCTTAAACACGGCAGTTTGTGTGAAAAAGACTGGAGCAGGGGAGAGGCGGGATGGGTGGAGGGAGAGTGGACAAGTTACAAACTAATGTAATGCCTGGCTCACCGCTATAATGACACGGACCAACAGGTAACCAAGGTAGAACAATGAGACAGGAAGGCAGGAGGAGGAGGGAGAGAGGAACTGTCACAAAGCGGCCAGGGCTCTGGCACTGAGAGCCACCATCCATTACTGGCTACAACACTAAAACAGCTTATCAGTCACATTTCAAAACCTGTGCATCTAAGTGTGTGTGTGCATTGAGATTGAGTCCACTTGGTTGGTTTAACAAGAGGCTTTAAAAGTGTGTATATATTTGTAAGGCGGCCAGCATTTTGTGGCAGGAGTCAAAGAAGAACAATTACTCCTAATCTAGAAACAAGCAAAAACTCATTATGTGAATGGTTTCTTCCTCCTTCCTCTCCTGTTATGCTGTAGCACTGCTGCAATACAGGTGCTGCAGTGCTTTGCTCCCAATGCAGAGGGAGCTCAATACACTAAGAAGAATGACGGGCTCTGCCAAATAGTGCCCCAGCAGGCGCAGATAGTCGGGCCAGTACCTCTTGCCCGAAAGTGAACACAGCACATACCTGGGTGATAGAACAGACCAGTGAGGGCACTGTTGGACAGTTTCTGTTAATTTAGTAGCCATAGTACAGACCCACTTCTCCCACACCAACACCACTTCAGCTGTTTGGAATTCAGGGGTTTCTAATCACAAGACATTATTTCCAACTTTTTTTTAAAAATGGTCTTGCTCGAAACTGGTTTTCTTATGCTACTTTCAAATTTGGTTGTGTTGCCTTTTAAAAGACAATCACCATAGTACAGGTTGAGGATAGCTGCATGAAGAGGGAAAAAAAAGACTGGATGACTGGACTTCTACTGTCAACTGCAATGATTGACAGCTTAGATACTTATAACACCGCCTGCCCTGCATTGTTTAACTGGCCAGTTAGATGAGGTCATCAACAGAGGGCACTTTGTTAGGTCATATACAGTATTGATCTTTTCAGTGTGTGTGTGTTTGTGTGTGTTGGTAATATGACTGTGGGCATTCTTGTGCCTGTAAAAACAGAAGCAGTCGAATTACGAATGAGGCTGTGACATATGTAGTCCTACGAATCTCGCACAAATACCACAATGGTGTAATAAAGTGTATGTGGTCTGGACAGCTGAAAAACTTGGACTTAAAGTGAAGAAGTCTTCTGTTTTCCTTTTGTCTTAAAACAGCAAAGACTTATGGGAAGTGGTGCAGCTATGACTGGAGATGTGGCTCAACCACCAACCCATGACACACACACACGCACACACATACCCAGAGAATACTGCAGGCCATTGAGACCAAGCAGCTGGTTGTGTTCACAAGATGAATGGACAAGCAATGGATGAGAGCAGTCAGCTATCCGGTTAACAAGACTTCCCAGAAAATTAGTACTGATTGTATGTTGATGAGGACCCTTACAGTTGTTTAAATAATGACAGCTGCAGATTGCAATGGTATGGTAGCAGTAGGATGCTTGGAAATAAAAAGTGTCTGACCTTGACACCCAGACTACTGTATCTAGCAATAGTCAGTGTTGCTTTCTTTAATCATGAGCACAACCTGGCGTTAGCTAACAGAAAGGAGCAGACACATAACATCAGCCAAATAGGGGCCTGACCTTTTCTTGGTGGGCACAAAATGAACTTGTTTGTCGTGTAGTCTTTCACAATGATGCAGACAGTTTCTAGTCCAAAAAAAATCAGTTTGTCTATCATTACAAGTTTGTCATATTAAGTTAGTTCCACAAATGTTAGGGGTATTAAGTATGGGCTTTGGCCAGACCACCCAGAGCCGTCAGAGACTTGTCCCAAAATCACCCAATTATCTTGGCTGTATGTGGTCATTGTGCTAAACAGTCTCAAGTCCCTACATTCTAGTGTAGGTTTTCTTCAGAGACCTGTGGCATGTGGTACGTTAGCCCTCCCTCGAATTCTGACCAGTTTCCTGTCAAGCTGCTGCCAAAGCACCCCCATACCACAATGCTGCCACAGCTATGCTTCACTGTAGGGATGGTACTTGCCGGGTGATGGGCAGTGCCTGATGTTTGCCAGACACTTAGTGGCAGGTTCTGCCACGTTCTGCCTCAATTTTGTCTCATCAGACCAGAGAATCTTTATGCTCATGCTCTCAAGATCCTCAAACCAACCAGGCTGTCATATGCCCTTTTTACTCATCTGTGCCTCTACCATAAAGGCCTGATTGATGAATGCTATTGCGAGATGGTTGTCCTTCTGTACAACTTCTCCCAGTTCTGCAGAGGGACCTCTGAAGCTCTGAGTGACAGTTTGATGTTTAGCCACCTGAGTTTGGCCAAGTCCTGTTAATTCAGACTTTGCAATAATTTCACAATTGTTAATACTGCTCCTTGAAACAGTCAAAGCTTTCGGATACCTAACCACAATTGCAGTGGCACTGCAAAGGGTCTCAAAATACATTTGTAAATAAATTCGGGTTTTGATATGGATTTAGTAACTTGCACAAACTTCTAAGCATCTTCAAATCATCTGTTTCCATCATACCTAGCACACGCACTTGATTTTTATTCTGTTTATTTCATTTAACACTTTCTTCAATTCCAACACCACATTTTAGCAGTGACTTTTCCAAGCTAAAAGATTTTCTTCTGCAGCACCTGCAATATGACAATTACCTCTGTATTCATCAGCTCCACCCAGACACGTCAGAATATGTGCTTGTGTGTTTGTGTGGATTTCACATCCTCATGTTTGATCTCTCTGTCTATTTCACGTGTCCTCATATTACCTCGTGTCTTTCCTCTCTTTCTCTTGCTCTTGTTAGTGTGCATTGACCTTCCTGTGGTCTCGTGTTTAGGTTCATTGTGTCTGGCATCTAGACATTTTTTTAGCCAATGATTGTAATTTCGATTGGGTCCACCACTTTGGTCCAAACTGAAACATCTCAACAGTTACTGGATGGGTCCAGTATTGCAGATATTCACTATCTCAGGGACTAGGGACTTGATTTTTGTTGATCCCGTGCCTCTGACTAAAAGCCAAGAATAACAGTACACACTGCGGCATTCCATGCTTCAAACTAATTTTTGGTCTAATTAATGGGTGCTCGCTTAAAATGTGACTGAAACTGTTGTAGCAGTCTAAGGTTTGTGTTTGACCATTGAGCAATATGCAGTACCACAAAGACCCTGGTGAAGTTCCTAAAACATTCCTGGGTTGCTAATAAAAATCTACCATTATAGACAGGCTACTATGTCTTGTTAAAATGACATCAGGAAACACATACAAAAACAAACTCATGAGACAGAAACCACACTGATAAGTAATAATGGAGGAAGGTGGTGGTTGATTTAACCCCATGGTCAGGCGGATTCTCTGCAAATGGAGGAAGATGTCAGTTGTCTGCCACAGCATAAAAGAAGCAACTGCTTCAAAGGTTCCTGAAGGACATGGGTGATTTGCATCAGTGACAGAGAGGAAGTGGTGCATGGCTTTCTGCTCTGATATTTCTGGTACACGCGTAACCTTCTGATGTAGTACTTTACAGCAGCATCTTTGGTGATGTAAAAATGCCTGGAGGTGATAACTAGCTGACTTTCTGTCTTTGACTTGATCAATACATCCTTCCATCCCAGCTTCTTTCTTCCATAACACTTTGTTATGAATTTTCTCTCTTTCTTTCTTTTCTTAAACATTTTATTCTCTCAAAATAAATTTATAGTGTATATGTATGCGCTCATGTATTTCTGAGTCTGTGTGTGCGTGTGCGTGTGTCTTCACACAACTATAGGTCCTTGGTAATTTAAAGAACAGCACAAGACCTTAGGGACCATAAGAATGAGAGCAGGATAATGGAATATGATATTATGCAGAGGGATGAGGGAAGAAAAGAAAGAAAAGAGAAAGAAAGAAAGAAAGAAAGAAAAGAAAAGAACCACCAGCACAACGCACAATTAAGACAGACAAACAGGCGGCAGTGCACTTTTCTGCTTAATTCTCCTTTTCTCCCTGATCTGCAGTGCTCCACGTACTGTTCCTTGCAAAACTGTTCCCCGCTTTTGCTGCATCTCCTCTCTCTTCCAAAAATAAAGTGCCTTTCTTGGTAGAAACTTTGGGACTTCAACAGAGATCAACAATATCAGCTGTGGAAGCCAGGTCAGTAAAAAAAAACCAGACAGAGTTCATGTGAGCATATTCAAACATCTGATGAGCTAAAGACATCTTTCAAGAACCACACACAAAATCAGAGCTAAGAGGACAGTCAGTGGTCTACCACAGTGAAATGAATAGGCTACTCAGTTGAACTCACTTGAATATTCTAATGTTTGGTTTATATATGTTTGGGATGATTGTCCTGCTGCAGTATCAATAAAAGAACCTTGAGTCCCTCTGTTCACCCAGTATGCATATAAACACCCTCAAACACCCTTAAAGCTGAAAGTGACACTTCATAGTCAATGTTACATTTGAGACTATCCTTGCCAGGACAAGGCTTTGACTGTTTTCGAACTCTTCTCTTTTTGATTTTGCTGCAATGCAGGGTCAATGGCAAAGGCACTGTGGTGGCCAATCACATGCATATATTGCTATGTAATGAATGTGTATTTCTATATTTACCTCATGATCATTACTAAGATAGAACAGTTGCTGCTGGCTTTCCAAGTTGTAAATTCCTGTCTATAGTATTACAAACCACGGTGCTGTGTTTTGACGTAATAAGCTAAGTCTATTTCCTCTAGTTGGACACCAGATCTTCTTTCTTTGTCTCACTGGTACGTGAAACAACACATAATTTTCATTGTTTAAATGTCTAAGCAGCCTGAAATTACAGCCACGGTAGCAGCTCTGTGGGCTGTACATAAACACTATGGTACTTTGAGCTAAAGGTCATCCTTTAACATGCTCACAGCCAACAATATTAACATGCTAATGTTGAAAGATATTGGTTCTTCGGTTTTGTATATGTAACAACATTTACAATACAACAAAGGCCATCTATTCCAATCTGCACAACACTAAATGAGCATTTTCAGCAATTACTTAGCTAAGTTTGCCAGAAGGTCTCCACAAACTCGACAAACTATTCCCTACAATCAAAAAAAATCCACAGGAAATAAGGGGAAAGGTTGTTGAAATACATCAGTCTGGGGAGGTTTAAAGCCAATTCAAAGGCTCTGGGACTCCAAAAGACCATGAGAGCCATTATCTTCAAATGAAAAGTTGGCACAGTGGTGAATTTTCCTGGGTGGCCTACCCTCCAAATTCCTTCAAGAGCCTGCCTTAACTAATCCCAGGAAGTCACACAAGACCAAGGACTCTACTATTAGAAGATATTGACCAAAAACATACATCCATGGAGAGTTAACTCACCACATAAACTAGTACACACATATATATATGCTGTTTCATTTTGAATTAGCAATGCTTTTAGCACAGAACACTACTGCAGCTAAAGAGCAGCTAACGTGACTGTACTCTTGTATTGTTTTACAAAATTAGTTGCAAGAACTTCAAACTTTTCATGTTAGATACATAAAGCACACAATGTGTGCATTTGCAAAGGCAGCTGAGTGCAGTCTGTTTGTGCATATGTTTCCATCATCAAATAACACACATGCACACACTCCCCTGCCTCCATACACACTCATGCACACCTGCAGAGATTTCTCATATATTCCTTAAGTAGGTATTAATGCCGATGGATTTATAGAAGGCAAAATGGAGACATCACAGATATCAGGAGAGAGAGAAAAAGGCAACAAAATGAGACAAATAGAAAGGTGAAATGTAGATTGGGAAATAGAAGCAGTGAAAAACAAGTACTTAAAATAAGGGATAGGTTGCTTTCTCTTACAGAATTCCCAGCTGATGCTTATGCCTCCTTCATCATTTTACGAATTTTGCTCATACATCTCATCCGATACCAGTGAGACCATGCATTTTACACCTAGGCCTTCACTGGGTGTCCTACCTCTCCCACCTCTTAATAGGCTACCTTAATGTCAGCAGCTATGAGCCATCAACAATATGCAAACACAGTTTACCAGAGCTTTGCATCACGAGACAGGTATGTCATGCTAGCCAACCTCCTGAGATTCCTCAGTCACAGGCGACTGGAAAGTACTTTCGTCTGATCCTTTCATTAATAAGCTGTAATGCATCTGTAGAAACTTATACAAAACTGTATGCTCCTCTATTTTGCTAAGCCTTCATTTTGCGATTCTACTCCTTCTAGGGCTTTATGATCCATCATATGAAACTGGTGTCTTTTTTTTTTTTGGTATTTCCGGAAAAAAATAAGTCGATAAATCCATGTTTGCATCTTTATTAATGCATTATTTATCATCAAAATAATTTTTACTGTGTTCTGATTAATAGAAATTCATGGCAGCCATATTGACTGTGTAAACCAATCATAAAAGCTGTGTTGTTGAACCATGCGAAAACAGCTGATCAATAGAGTCACAATAACAAGCGGACCCGATTTACAGACTTACCACGTTTATGCTGTGTGTAGCATTTGAGATCCTAATTTAGCATGAATTCACTTCAGAGATAAATAATTTGCCAAGATAGTAATCTGAAAGCAGCTGATCAGTCTGTGTGCTTGTGAAGTGCTGTAGCGCACAATAAATAGCGGCTCACAAAGGATACAGTCGCCAATGTGGAGATAGTGGTGACCATATTTTTTGAAGTTTTGTGCAGTGTCCAATGCGTGATGTAGCTCTCTGCCTGATCCTGGTCCAGAAACAATGGGCAGAATGGCCCAAGTAAAGAAAAAAAACAGGTGGACGCTTTGAACATAACTGTAACTCGTCTTGCCTGTGTGCTAGAGACTTCATTTTCTTTGTTTTACTTGAGACCTTGGGTTTAGACCCCAAACACTTGTACATAGTTTTTCTTCTGTTGAAAAATTAATAAGATGAAAAATGTAGTTCCATTTATTTTCTCTTGGGTACATGGTCTTAGAACTACTTAGAACTATGACCTTAATGTCATAAGCATTATAGAAACTTACATATTTAAATAGCCAGGTTGTGCTGAAAAAAAATGATATCAGTTGCCTTGTATCTTGCAGTACTGGATTTATGCAGTTCTTTAAAAAGTAAGAGGTCCAATGCACAAATTACACTTATTAAAAGTGGCTTAGACACTCAGAGGTCCCCAAACACTGCAGCCACAGCTGAGCCACACATCTCTCATAAGAAGCCAATTTTTACTAATAAAATGACAAAACATAAAGTAATAATAAAATATAGGTAAAATGCATTTCTCGCAAAACTGCTGATTATTTGTAGACAAATAAAAAGCTGCTTCTATCAGGCGGACATTCGGGCCTAAAAGCGAATTAAAACATCTGAGAAATACGACTGGGCAGACTCGACTTTCCAGCGTTAGCTTCCATAGCGATAGAAAGGACTTACTGTTGGAACTGAGATGCTGAATAACCTCTACAACATTGAACTCTTCACTCCTTCAGCCATTGTGGGTTAAAAAAACAGCTATTAAATCTATACTAACATGTTTGTGCTAAGTAGCTATAGATGCAGTTGCTAAGCTCAGCCAATTACCTCTGACCATCAGTAAAATGACTAGCAGCGTCATAGTGAGCCTGCTAGAAGGCCCTGGTCTGCCGTCAACTTGAAATCTGATTGGTTAAAGAGATCCACGAGGCAACAGTTTCATTGCCATTCATTTAAATTACCGGGGCATGCACTGTTCTGGAGAATCCCTCAAGCCAGATTTCTTTTAACTTCAACAATACAGGGTTGAAATCTGATTGGATAAAATCTCTAACATAAACAGACTGTATTGGGCAGCACAACAAAAAGGAAAGCTATGAGATGAATAGACTATTGGGGAACAATTTAATACATATAGTAATGGAAAAAACATATCTAAAAATATAAATCAGTAGTTGTGACAGCATTTGGGCCAGCAGAGAAGGCCTTGCTGGCCTGACAGCCCCACCACTGACAGATACTGTATACACACACAGCCAAATGGACTGTACTTATATGGCGCTTTTCTAGTCTTTTTCGACCCACTCAAAGCTGCTTCACTACCACATCACATTCACCCCCATTCACTGAAACATTCATACAGCACTTGTTCTATAGAAGGTGCTTTCTAATTGAACACACACACATTCACACACACTCAGAGGATCTTGCCTAGGATAACCCGGCTGGACTGGAGGGCAGGAGATCGAACCACTGACCTTCTGATTGGTGGTGACTGCTCTACCTCCTGAGCCACAGCCGCCCCACCAATCAATCAGATGTGTAGAGCCACAGGAAAACTGCAATCATCTTGTATCAATGCGGGCAACAGGACTGAAAGAGGACTGTGTGTGTGTGTGTGTGTGTGTGTGTGTGTGTGTGTGTGTGTGTGTGTGTGTGTGTGTGCGTGCGTGCATGCGCAGGAGCACAGGCGAGCAACAGACTATGCATTAATGTTAAAGATTGAGCGGTAAAATGGACTAAAATCTCTGTTCTTCATTCCTTCCACCTGCCTACCCATTGCTTTATGTCTTCCTGTGAGACTATATTCAGATGACCAACAGATTCCCTCATGCTTTGATTCCTAGACTCCCAATGATCTTGGTTGGTTGGTTGGTTTTGCTTATTGAGCATATACTCTTATCTATCACCACCTTTTCTGAGGTAGGGCCGCTTTTCTTAATAAAAGCACAGCCTAAAGGCTACTGTAGATAATTTATCTGGGCCTGTTTTTCTCCAAAGTGAGTTGTTATTCATCACCTTGTTTCTTCTGCATTTCCTGTGCCACTATACATGTAAAGTTAGATGAACCTACCAGCAGCTCTAATGCTCACTAATGAACAGGTTATATAATTAGCTTAATTCATTCAAAAAAACAGTGATTTAAAAACACATTGTCTTGTGGTCATCTCATCATGCAGGTGCAATGACAACAAGAGTCTAGAAAATAACTGCCTCTGTTCAGAAATAGTTTGTGTCATTTTGTGTAGAATGAATTCCTTATGTGGGATTCATCTTGTTAACAAACAGAAATCTGTGCACAAAGGTAACATTCTTGGTCAAGATTATAGCCAAAATCCAAATTGATCAAGTGCCAGTGGTTTCCTCAGGCTGCGTTCAATGATCCCCACTATAGAACCAGAAGGACAGAGGTTGTGTATGCTCTTCACTAAGGCTAATTTTCTCTGCTTGTGCTTTGACTTGCAGCCATGCTAACAGCTGGGGCTGGCCTTAGGCAAAATTGCTTCCAGGCTAAATGCTAACATTAGCATACAAAAATCATACCTTTAAACGAAATTTGATCTGTGCTACGAAGGCCATCATTTTAACTGACCCAAAACCCACTAAACCCACAACACGCTAAAGATAACATCCATTTTGACAGAAGTTGATATAGTAACATGTTTACATAATTGCCTATTTACACATTCAGCAGACACAGAGTTACATGATCCATTCATTTGGAGTTGTCTCTCTTTTATCTTTTGGTCTCTACCAACATGGCAATATCTGTCTCTTTAGGTGCTGATACTGCACTATGTTCACTGGCTACTCTAAGTGTGTTTGTCTGCTCTATGGTGCTGAGCAGGTAGTGGACAGTAACTTTATCAGAGCTCTTTCACTGAAAAGAGCTCTGATAAACTTCCTGCTCCTGCTGGAAACAAAGTTGTTTTAGAACTGTGAGATAGAACAAAAACAAAAGACAAAATGGCCATAGAACCAAAACAACGAGCTAAAGATCGCTAAAAAAAAGGTCCTTAAGAGCCATGGGGAGGTGAGTTGGTGATAGTCCCGATGGAGCAACCACTCCAGCTGATCCATTGTGCTTGTGATTCTGGCTGCTCTTTAGTTTAATTTTCTATTTTTCACTAAACAATATTATTTTTCAAGCGGACAAAACCTTTTTGAAATGAAATTCATCATATACGTTCCCTAAAAGCAATACTGTTTTCTTTAGTGACTCTGAAAACCCTGAGGCCCTGTATGCCTGCTGTTTGCTGCAATGCGCTGCGCAGGCGCCACCGCCGACTCTGCGGTGTTCTCCTCATAGAAAGAGCCAAAATTGTGTGTGTGTGTTTGTGTGTGTGAGACTGCACCAGGGTCTGTCTCCATGGCGTGCTTTAGAGGTGCTGTCTTACCTCACCCCCACTGGGGGGCGAGGGTGGCGTGTGTGGTATCAAAATGACAGATAGAAGAAGGCTATATTTAGAGGGGAAGAAAGGGTAGAGAAGAGGCAGAGGAGAAGGGAACCTCTAATGGGTTTTGGCTACTTGAGGAGGAAGATTTCTAGAGAATCGTGATCTAGTGCTCAATTAAATTCAGCTTACACAGCTTTTCATGACACACAATAAGAATATTTGAAATACTCTATTTGTGTGTGAATATGAAAAACATAATGCAGTTGTCTGAATGTGTCATTTAACTTCAACAAAGTGCAGTTATTATTTTTAATGGCACCCAGAGAATGAGTGTGGATTGGAGTGGGAAGTGCCCTCTGTAGCTTGTATTTCTACAATGTGGTATATATGGCCTGAGGCTTTGTAGTGAGTGTTGTGATATTGTTGGTTTGGTCAAGCATTGCTGATTTCCTTAACTCAAATATCTTCCCTAGAGAGAGCTCTTCAAATGTCATGTTTATCATGAATAAATAATCCGCTGACACTTGATGCATATGTGTGTGTGTGAGTTGATACATAAGTACAGCTTCCTATTATGTGTTGTACTTAAGTAAATTTGGGATGACACTTTTTTTTGCTGTTACAGCTGCGGTTGTTCCAGCCTGACTGTAAAGCAGAGGGTTTACCGCTGCTCTCTTATTCCAAGTTATAACCATTCAAGTTATCGCGGCTTTAAATTTAAGCAGATAATATGTTGGAGTTCTCTCAGTGCATGGTTAGTCTCTACCTGCCTGCAAGAGACAAAAAAGTGTGGAAGAGCTTTTGTAGTCAAGATTTGACCATTCTAGGCAAGAAGTGCTGAGTGATTTTGGTGTGTGTATATTTTCATGTAAAACACAACACGTAAAACAAGATCATTCTACATAATGAACAGTAGCGGAAGAAGTATTCACATAGAAACAAAAGTAGCAATACCTCACTGAAGCAGTGTTGCCCGACCTTTTTCAACCTGACACATTAAAGCCAAACATTTCTTTTCATCATGACAGGCTGCATGTTTATGACTGTGAACATCAACCAAAGAATCGTGTTTTGGGAATATTTAGGACTGTGTTCCCGTGTAATGTTGTCTTCAAATAATAAGTCTTTGACACAGGGCCATAAAGCCTGTAAGGCTCTCATAACTTCAATTAATACTGTATGCCATCAAACAAATTTGCAGTTCATATTATCACTAACTAATTGCTACACAGTGACACTGGGGCCTGCAGGGGATCCTGGGGTTTGGGGTAATCCAGCCTTGAACAAGGCTCACACACCTCATCGCCAATGATGGAGCTTGAGTCAGTCAGGTAGGATGATGACGGCGCTGAAACATTTCTACTGCTGCTTTCAACAAGCTGATTTGCTTTCTGAAAGCATTTCAAGCCTAAAGGTAGAATTGCCTTCTGTACACTGTTTCCAGCACTTAGTGCCACTATCTGAAGAAATGGCACCAAACTATCCCTCCCAGCAAAACAAAAGCGCTCAAATTAAGAATTGGGTATGAGGATTTGATTCAACTTCTTCACACTCAGCTATGCTTCTATTTCAGTATGCAACTTGGTGCCAATGACCCATTAGCCACTTCAGCACTGGAGAGCACCACAGGAACAAACAGCACATGTGAAGCATTTCTTTTCATAGGACAGCTCTGTTAGCTGAAACCTACATATCCGGCGTTTTCAGCAGTGGACAGCTCAGTGGCTCAACATACTGACAGGATTCATGCACTGTGAGCACTCTAAACATCAGGAATTCATCCAGGATCCTCCAATACCTAAAGGGATCGAACAGCACCACACAGGCTAGACAACACTTGGTGGATGTTTGAAGATAAAGGATTTTTAGGGCTGACGGTTTAAAAATATACAATATTCATTTGCTGGGAAGAAGACATAAAAGTGCTCACTATCACTTACGCCATTTACTGTGCAATTTATTTATAATGTATTAGTAGTGTATCTCTCTAATATTGTGATCCTAGCTGGCTGTTACCAGCCATGGTGACCTCATCAAAACAATAACTTTTTTTCTGACAAAGCAGCCTCTTGTAATAATGACTGTGGCACTCTGTACATTTTTCTGACATTATGCAGCCACAAAAACTCATATGGAATAGGTTGGCGAGGCAGTGAGGTGTAACCAGGGATGCCTGTGACTCCAGAGAAAGCATTTCACATCTTGTTTCCTTCTTCTTTTACCCATCACCATCTTTCCTTAATCTTAGCCACAAACATAAGTTGCCTAAACTTAGCAAGAGATTAGTGAGGAGCAGCAACAAAGCCATTTTATTGTTGAGGTGTAAGAGCTTGTTAAAAGTTGCATATGTTCTTGTTTATTTGCAATGTTCTAAAAATGTAGTTCCCAAATGGAGCCCAGTGTCCTAGAAGGTATCTGCAGCACATCATTTACATCCAGTATCAAGATTAGTGCAATGCAGAAGTAGTGTGCTGTTTATATACCCAAGCAGAAAACAAGGGTGTGGAGGTCGTGAGGTGGTGGACACATCAGCTCATGAGGAAGCAAATATGTCATTGATATCAGCTTGTTCCTTTTATTTTACCGTCATGATTTTTTTATGTTTTAGTTGCCTAACTCTAACTTGTATACCTTAACCACAACACACTTATATACTCCAAGGTTGACATGATTAAGCATCATCAACAACACTCAAAAGAAAACATTTTCTTTCATATTTAATATTAACAGTTTTCTGGATTGCAAAGCAACACAAGTGCAGAACATGTCAGAAGCCTGACAAGTGAAACCAGTAGTGTGGCTGCATGCCTCGGAGAAAAGACAAAGTCTGTTACAAAGTACAGACACACTCACGAGAAAAGGTAGAGCAGATGTGGCAATCACTTCCAGTTTCTAGTCAACCTCCTTGTTTTTAGTCTGTTCTGCATCTTCACTGTAAGGTGGCTGGAATGTGATGTTGTAGAAAGAATTTTAAAATACTGATATTAAAATGTTGTCATTTACTGTGTTTCGAGAATCATCCCATAATTAGCTCTGTGGTGAGTTGCTGAAGTCCTGCCATTATTGATTTTTCAACCTCAAATGTCTCGAGAAATGTTCACATCTGTCATCTTTTCTTGCATTTGTTGAAATCACTTCTTCGGTGACTTGAGAAGAGCGTTCATCACACAGACAAAACATGGAGATGGGGTCCGTGTTGATAACATGAACATGAGCTGTCAGAAATGGCCATCAAGCAAAATACTCTGAGATTTGAAGTTAGTACTTGTATTTGTTGAGCCATTTGGAGATACAGTACAGTGAACATCTGGGGAATGGTTTCAATGGCTTTTGTCTGAGTAGCTCCTTTTAGTGTCCTTGAAGGTAAATCATGCTCTAAAACAGTGAGGAGGCAAAGCTGTTCAAATGCAGCCAGTATGGTAGAAGGAGATCAGCTGCATTTCTCACCTCCCTCACATAGACACACATACACAAACACACACACAAACACTGCACAGCACGTCACAGCAGATCATTCTGCAGTAATCTGCTGCATGTGTGAGTGTACTGTATATATCAAGGCTAGGAGCTTACTGCACATGCGATTTTCTACGTTCAGTTAACTGCTTTTGCGCAAGGATGTGTCTCTGCATGTACCCAGTGTGTGTGTGGGTATGTGTTTGTTGACTGTTATTGACCCCCTGCACAGCGAGAGGATAGTAGAGATCACTCAGAGGTTAAATGCTTTATTTCTTGACATGTCATCAAATACAGTATGGTCTCCCCCTTTCTCACTCTGTACCCTCTCCTCTTACATTCACCCCTTCTCTCTCTCTCTCTCACTCTCTCTCTGTCTCTCTCCTGCAATGGGCAACACATAGAGAAAGAAAGCTCTGTCGCAGCATTATCCACAGAGGGGGAAGGGGGACCCTGGTGGATATAATGCCTATAGCGCAACAAAACCACCAGAGAGGGAGGGGGAGAGAGAGAGTGGTGCTAAAGATTTTAAAAACAGGAAGAAAAAACACTGATAATGTTGGGAGAGAATATGATAGGAGGAGAGATTCTGAAAACAGCTAAAGTGTGTGTGTGTGTGACTTAATATTATCATCTGATTGTCATTGGTTTGAGCGTACTAAGATCCTGCAGTGGCACGTTATGATCTGCTCCTGCTCCATACTAAAGGTGGGAAGCAATGTACCTGCTCTGCATAAATAACACTGGCTAAGTGTTTTGCTTTTGAATTGAATCGGTTAATAAATGAGGCAGTTCCACCCCACTGATACCTGTCTCATAGCTCTTAAAATAGTTCAGCATTTGGGCAATGGGCCTGTTTCTTTCTTCTCGAGATTAACATAAAAATATGAATATATGGCAACGGAATACACCTACTGCAGTCGTTTTTCTTTCTTTTTTGGATTTGAGCCTAAACCCTCATCATTCATCACATTCCAAATATGTTCATTTCAATTGATTTTAAGTTATTATTCAACACTATTAATTATAAATGGATATTATTTACAGTTTTCATGTACTATTAATTAGGTCCAATTTGGTCAAGTTTGGCGGTAGGAACTGAACAATTCAACCATTTATCCAGAGCTACCTATTTTCTCCATTTCTTTTTAGTTACAGTATATGTACCCTGTGTAGTATAAGTATTACATGATTCATAATTGTGCCATCTTACAATAGATGTAATTTTAGGCTGAAGTGTAGATATTTGATCTTGTATAAAAAAAAACAAGGTTAGATTCTGTCTAATGCAATATATTGCATGGTAAGTGCTGAACAATTAAGAAACCAGATTGTGAGAGTTGATGATAGAGAGGATAGAAAGAGCATCAGCTGCAGCTGCAACAGTGGTTAGGATGTTCAGAAAGTGTGTACCCACAACAAAAGGTGCGGGGTCATCCTCAGCCCCACTATTTACACAACCTTGGTGGCTTGCGTCAGCAGAAACTGGTGTTTCAGTGTCAGATCAGATGATGTGAAGAACTTGCATGAAGTCAACCTCCATGGATGGCATCAACAAAAAAACCACTGCTCTCAAAACAACACAAACTTCAGATTAAAGTTTGTTAAAGAGCATGAAATGATACTGGTGAATACTGCAGCACAATCTTTGGTCACAAACCAAAATAAATGTGTTTTGATCAGATGGGGTCAGATGGGGGTGCTGGCTGTGAGACATGGAGGTTGGAGGCTATCTTGAGATAACCCAACTGCATGAGTGTGTGGCCAAATATTGAAAGAAAAAGCGAAAAAAAAAATTTAGCAGGGAGAATTTTCCAACATGGTGACTCAAAGACATCATGAAAAAAAATGTGAAGAGTTCTTAAAGAGGGACAAAAAGTAGAAAACTATGACCCTGGCAAGTATGCTGCCTGACTTAAATCCAATAAAAACCTTTAGAGTATTTGCCATTCAGGGTGAGCAACAATCCTCCTCCAGCAAAGACATTTGTACATTCATTCCCAGGAGGGGTTGGAAAGCTGTCATCAAAAATACGAACAGACATACAACATACTGAAAACATATGAATGGAATCTCAGTAATGAGTGTCATACTCACTTCTGTTACAGTTAGTTCTTTTTAATATGGACCTTTCATTCTAATTTAATTGATCAAACATTTCTGTTTTTCAAATTAATTGTCTTCATTCTTCTAGGGCTTTAGTAAAACCAAATAAACTGTATTAAATGGACAAGATTTGTAAGAAATATTTTTAACCATTTATACATTACTTTTAACTGTCATTCATTGTCATTCACTTAACTTTCACCTATTTCACGTTTAGAAATTTTACTTTTACTTTAATTTACTGTTAGCCATTTTGGCTGTTTACTCATCACAAGTGATTTCTGTTTATAAATTAGTTATCATTTATTATTTCAACTATTAATCTATTAATCTATTGACTGCCTCTAGTCTTTTTTGGTGACGGCACAATACCCATGTACTGTGCAGTCACTTATCCTTAACTGGAAGAGAGTTATTGATTCTGGAAGGACTCAGAGTCCAGAGCCTGGGGACAGTCCACTGTAAACTCAGCCTGGACTGCCTATAGACCCTTTGGGAAGCTGGTTTTCTTTCATTTATTCCATCCAGCAGTGCACTCGGAGGCTGCTAAATGCTCAGTATATTCACCAGCTAGTCCCTCACTGTGTCTGTCTGCTGTTTGGTGAACAGAACAGCTGCTTGCTACTGTTGAAAACCAGGTTAATGAGAACAGAGTTTGTGGTTGTAAAACCAAAACAATAAGCCAAAAGAGGCTAAAACATTCTAGCACTGAGGGAAGCCAGCAGTTGGTTATTATTACACTAGGTTTGTCACTACCAATGAAATATATCTGCTGCAACACCAGCACCCTAATCTCTTATATATTCACTTCAAAGAATGGAACAGAATTTTGACTGTTTGGTACTTTCACATACATGTCCGCTTTTGTGAATTTGTTCTTTGATCAATATATTAATAAAAATATAATAGACTACCTAAGCAGTCACCAACATGGCAGCTGTTAGAAACTGTTCATTACACAAACTCATTTATCATGGTATAATATTGGTGAATAAATAACTGTCATGCGCAACCTCTGAAAATGAAGAAATTAAATACGTTAACAGTGCCACCATGTGGACTTGTGTGTAGCAGTACAGTAAGAATGTTTAAGTGTAGAGTCTAGGTGTGTATGTGTGTTTGCTATTGTGTCGGTATTTGTTTCTCTCCTTGAGGGACTGGGAATTGCCATTACACCGCGCTGCAAGAAGGAGGGAGACAGTGAGGGAGAAAGAAAGGAGGAATGTGTGTGTGGGACGGTTTTGCTTACAAAGGAACACCATTCAGCTGAGACGTCCGCCTGAATGAGGCAAGCTGAGACGTACGACCTGATCGATAAACGGATACGAGCATCCCAGCCTGCCGAGCTCAGCAGAAAAAAAAAAAAAAGAGAGGGAGCGGGAACAAAAATGAGGGGGTGCAAAAAGTGACCCCCATCCTGTTCTCCTTCTTCTACCACTTCTTACTCTGAATTCATCCCCCCTGACCAAAAACACCTCTCATCCTGTCACTCCCTCCCCTCTCCCTGTGTCTCTATCCCTCCTTCTCTGCAGCAGACTAGAGCGCAGTCAGCTACTACGGGGACTACAGTGTTATGCTATAGCACAAGCAGAGAGTTGGGGGGTGGGGGGGTAGATGGATAGAGGGAGAGGATGTGGAGGGGGTTGGGGGGACTCGCTGAATAGCGATAATAAGCAATCCAGCACTCAGCTCTGAAATCGTGGTAATAAAGCAGCACGAGCTGTCAGTGGTGACGACAGGGAGAAAAGAAACAGGGGAAGGACTGTACAGACTGTAGAGTAGAGGAGGAGAGGATATGAGGAGAGAGAAAGATGGAAAGAAATGGAAGACCTGCTACCTCTGCAAAGATGTTCCATATACTTGATGCACAAACTCACAAAGTGAGTGATTCAGTCCTTCATTTTACATTGCCCTTTTCAAACGCCCAGCATTTCTGTTTTCTTTGATCAAGACATTGGCAGGGATGTTCTCCACCAAGCAAAAACCAAGCTGGTCGCCTGTTCTCGGCCTAACTGCTGCTGCTGCTGCTGCACTGGCCATCCCCCTCCACTCCTTCCAACCTATCTTTATGTCACCGCGTTGGCACCAAAACTATTGACTGCAACATTTTCAAAGTCACCTCAGCTGTCATACTGATGCTGCCCCAACCCCCCCACTCTGACACCACCCCGGCATTCAATTTGTCTTTTTTTACCGTCACCCTTTGGTTCTTCGATCGCTTGTTTGGCTGCCATTTAATTTTCTGACCTGTCCAGTTTTATGCATGAAAAAGCTGCACAAGACCAGAAACTGTGGTCAAAGAACATCCACCCTAACAAGTTGAATGTAGCTGCAGCAAAGCAGGGTGTCTGAAATACTGTCAATTCAGATCTTTTAATTTTCTTATTTATAGTATCATTTGGCATAAACCAGACATCTCAGCTTTTTGAGCACCTCACCCCTTATAATGAGCTGACATGCCTCAGGGATCCACTGGAAACTACCAGCATCCCCAGTTGCACATCTGTGACTCCGTCTGTACATGACAAGTACGTGTGCAAAGACATTCAAGTCAGTTAGCTTGCTAAGAACATCAGCAAGCCAGCTGTAGTTCTTCACTTTTGCCGTAAGAGAATCTAAGTGCTCAGAGGAACATGTTGCAAACTTTGTTTATTGATAAGGGTTACAGGTTCTTTCCCTGGATTAAATTAGTGCTTACAATGGACAAGAGATAAAGAGATGCAGATTAGTAAAAGGCATACAAAAATCTATAAAATATCACAGAATCTGCAGCTGAGGCTGTTTGAAGATATACTATTTCAAATGCACATCTGGAGTAAACCACAGGGCATCTGGTACACAGTGTCACAGTATCACCAGGTTCAATGGACATCGTGGGATCCATTTCAGCAGTATTCTACAGTTGTTTGTCTCAGTTCAATGACGTACTTCTCCATACTGCATAGTATGTATTTGGAGTCTTACATTTACATGTCTTTAGTTTTTTGTTACAATCCCATCCTACAGAAGTTGGATCAACCATCAACTTGGTTGACTCTTAGCTCCACATGATGCATTTTGGTGATTTGGGTTGTGAGGACTGTGATCTATAGTTACCTACAATACCTTTCATTATACAGACTAACTCAAATGTTCACATGTATTTTGTATATAATTCCAGCCTCATGTGTGTTTGACGGAACAGATACACTTCAGTTGGCCACAGTAGTCATACATTGGCTCACATTATTCTATTTTTGCATGTAACCATACTGATCTGATTTTGCCTGTAAATTCTGAAAAGAATACAGCCAAACAATTAATAAGCATGACACTGACAGAGGACTCCTGATGCTCCTAGCCTGCTCTTTCATTATGCTGCCAGTGTAGGCAAGGTGTAAGGTTAGTGCCTTTTACTATAAAATATATGCAGACTGTCCATGTGTGCAATCTGCCTGGTTACAAATTTTAGGCCTCTATGGATATTAGTGGATATTAGTTGTAATTATGCTTCTCTGGGCAGCACCTAGGCGAACAAGGGTCACTCGCAGATGTTCATGAGGCTGTTTGTTTTATATGTTTATGTAGTAAAGTTTTTATCTCCAGACCAGAATCTGCTGGTTAATTTGTTTGAAATGCCACAAGACATGTTGTTGAGATTTTGGAGGTGCTCCTCTGCGTTACCAATAAAATCTGTCTTTACATAAGTTTGCAGAGATGTTTGCATGCATCTCTGAAAAAGAATAACACCAGCTTCAGGCAGATGGTGAAATTTACAATACATGGATTCACATGGCCATGCAGAGCCTGAAACATAATTTCCTTGCTTAACTGTTGTGTGCCTGTCTTAAGAAATAAATGTTAGACACACATTCAGTGTCTTTTTAATCAAATAACAATAATTTTATTAAGAAAGAATTTGTTTATATAAATCAACCAACCAGAAAATCTTTATGTCCAGATATTTCTTTCAAAATTTTCCCACAGATCCTGTTTTGAAATTCGTATGTGCTTGTGTGTATCTGCATAGCTGTGAATGTTTTTTTATGTGCATGTTTTTTACGTGTATCTTCTTGATCTACAGTTTTACATGTGCATACATTTGTGTATTTGCCCATGTGTATTCATGCCCCCCTACATTACATGTGCACACATCTGACTGTGTGCTTGCATGTCAGTGTGTGTCTGTAAGTCTGTGCGTGTGTGTGTGTGTGTGTCTGATTGTGTTTCCATCCTAAGTCATAGAGAGTGACTGAGTCAATATGCTGTCTCAATATGCTGTGCGTATAGCAGAGTCCACAGAAAATACGCCTCAACACACAATGACCCAGGTCAGCACTGGCCTCTGGCTCTGCAAATGACCATAGATTTTTAGAGACAATTAAGCAGAGGAAGGCAGAGGGAGATGCAGGTGAGAGGTGGGGGACTAACCATGCAGGGAAAGCAGAGGGATGAAATTGAAATCTAAGAACCCTAGAAATTCTTTGTGTCCTTCCCTCTGATTGCCAGAAAGTGTTCATATTAATTCTTTGAGCAACAGCAGTTAATACCACCAGCACAAAACCATGAATTCAAGCTCAGGACCAGTCTTCTTCCTGTGCAAAGAAAAGTGGCGTGGCTAAAAACAGTGAAGAGGTTCAGATGATTTCCAACCAGCTGTGGATATGGTATTGCAACTCTTATCAAACTACTGCATGGTTAGGATTAGGAAAAGATCATGGTAACAGTGCAAGTAACTATTCTTTGTACTGAATACATACGAACATAGATTCTTGTTGGTGTATTATATTAATATAATTGATTTTTGTGATCATATATTGTGATCAAAAACTGTATTGGCTGCTCAAAAAAGCTTATAAAAAAAGCTCATATTTTCTATTGACTGATTCCCCAACTATGGTCGAAGTTACCTATCTGATCTTTTTCAGAGGGGATATAATGCCAGTTGTCAGGTTAGCTAATACCAAAATATTTTTGTTACAATGGTAAGCTACTGGACAACTCTGCACACCTTATCGCCACACACTGGATGTTTTAAATATCCTGGCTAGAAGGAAAGTGTGTAAACCATACCCCCCAACCACCAGGCGACACAAACTCCTGTGAGACATGCCCATTAACCACCCCAACCTCCTCACCTTTACTTTCACTTTGCTACCTGCAAGGTACACTATATTGTGCATTTGTAAATGTGCAAAATTACCTAATATTGTCTCATTTCTAGGGGTGCTGGTCTGTAGAAAGACAAGACCTGTGCGCTTAGTGTTCAGCTTCAGTGGACCTGGACATTTCTCAAAAAACCTTCTCCTCATGTTGCAAACAAGATACTGCCATGTGCTTTTTGTAATGAGAGAACAGTTCTCTCTTCTTTTATGAGCATTATATGCTACTTATGTTCTGTAAAGCAGTGCAGAATAAGTCATGCCAAATTCAAAGCAGTAGCACATTAGACACAATACAGAGACTAACAGTGACATTTCGATTCATTGGTGTTTTTATTCCAATCTAAATTGGAGGCATGTGTATTCACCAGTAGACTAAAACAAAAAACTGATACCAACTGATTTCGATGGATGCTGGAGGAACAGCAGTGTTTCATGGTGCAACAATGTTTACTCCATCATCTGCCTAAACACACACATCCACGCACACACATGGTTTCTTGAAACCTCACGTACACACATGCCAGCACACCTAAGGCACACACTCACAAGTAAACATGAATACATTCAGGTGCCTTAATACACACATTCACCTCCACACACAGAAAAACCCCAGCAACATGAAGTGTGAGGTTGCTGCTGCCTCCAGGATTTTATATCTGATTCACAAATGGTGCAGAGAGAAACCAGATGAATGGGATGCAGGACCACCTGCTACCCTTTGGATTTTCATTTTCATTGTCTTGGTAATTATGTTGATTATTGGACTGCAGCACCATTTACACTGAATATGACCTGAATTCCACTTTAAGTTCATGTTGAAACAGTTGAGTATTTTGTTTGAGAAATAATTTGGCACGCACACGTAGACACAGGAGTGAGAGACAGAAAGAGAAGGAGAGAAGGATGGACTGATGCACACTGCAACAGCAGCGGCCAAATTTTTACACAACGATTTCAGTGGAAGAGATTAAAGGGGATGAACAGTGGCGGGTTAAAAAAGCGCAGATGAGAGGAACAAAGTGACGAGCATTGCATTGTCGTTTGCTGACTGCAGTGAACTTGACAAGCGTCCACTCCTCCAGAACGGTTTAAGGAATAACTTTACGCGCAACAATGCGCAGTGTCCAAAACAGTGCCAAGCGTGGATGCGCTGGCAGACAAATAACAGAGAAAGACAGAGGAAACAAAAGAAAGAGATGTTTAGATATATAGATTGTAGAATATAATAGACTAGACACCTGTCTGACCACTCACCCGAGCGTATTTGGAGGAGTAGGGGTCCTCGAACAGCGCCCACATCTTGGGCTGCCACACCTCCCACCACGTCGCCCTGCGGCCGTCCTCTTGCATGCACAGCCGCTTCAGGTCGCCATCAGCTCCGCCGGTGAGTGCCGGATCATCCTCGGGTGCGTCCGGCTCTGGGGTCTCGAAGCTGTCCAGGGCTTCCTCGGCGTCGCGGTGCTGCCGGTAGTTCATCCAGCAGCACGCCTCCACGTCCGTCTCATCAATGCCCCAGAAGGCGAGCTCCTCCTCGAAGAGCGGCCCACATACATCATTGGGGCAGTGGAGCTTACCGGTGCGGTAGTAGTTGAGGATGAAGGCGAAGGTGGCCGGGTGGCGGTCGAAAAAGAACTCGTCGGACTTGGGGTCGTAGTCGAAGTTACTGTAGGCGTCGGGCTCAGTCAGCCAAGACAAGCGCGTCCCCGGCAGCGTCTTCAGGGTGCTCCGGTAGGTCTCGTGTCGGATCCCGCCGCAGTTGATCACGATCTTCTCGCTATCTGACGCCGAGCAAGTCATGGCTGCGCTGGAGCATGCTTCGGACGATGCGCCCGACTCCTGCTGCTGTTGCGGCTACTGCACTTCCCCATCCACCACCGGTCCCCGCTCTGTAGGCTTCTGTTATACCGTCCCGGCAAGGAGTCACAGGACTAACTGAGAGGAGGAGAGAGGAGGAGAGGAAGGAGGAGTCTGCCTATGTGTGTGAAAGAGAGGCAGATGGAGAGAGAGAGAGAGATTCTGCAAGTGTGCGTATGACAGAGAGAGAGAATATGTGGGATGCGGATTTTATGAATCAATAGATTTGCCTGCTGAATGACTGACTGAATTCATAGAACTAGATCATTTGATGTTATTAAGGTCAAAAACTGCCATTTCTGCTAAACGAAAGCATTTTGCTTCTGCTATTTTTGAGCTGTTGCCTTTGATTTTGATGCATCCTTAACTGCAAATAAACAGGATTTATTGAACTAAGAAGCAGAGAAAGTAGGTGGTTCTGGATTTTCACTGCTAATGCTTGAATATAGAAGTAACAGCAAAGTTAATGTGGTGCTCCAAAAGCCTTTGGTTTGGACCTGGCCACAGGGATTTACTCCCATTCAGCCTGAGGAGTAACATGAATGTTGGGTGTTGAGGCCTGGTTTACAGTCCATGTTCCAGTTCATTCCAAAGATGTTGGATGGGGTTGAGGTCAGGGCTCTGTTCAGGCCAGTCAAGTTCCTCCACAGCAAACTGGGAAACCTATTTCTTGACACGAGGGCATTGTCATGTTGAAACAGGAAAGTGACAAACAAAAACTGTAAACACAAGGTAGGAAAAACTTTATTGTCTAAATCCCTATTTCGAGGGGGTGAACATTACAATTCAACGCAATTCAAATTTATTTATAGAGCACCGAATCACCACAAAAGTTATCTCAAGGCACTTTTCATATAGAGCAGGGCTAGACCATACTCTTCAGATTATTATATTTACAGAAAGAGACCCAACAGATCCCACCATGAGCAGCATGGGATTTACAGTGGATTCAGGAAGGATTCACTTAACTTTTTTCACATTTTGTTATATTATGCTAAAATTCTTTAAATTAATTATTCCTTCATCAATCTGCTCAATACCCTATAATCACAAAGTAAAAACTGAATTTGAAAGAAAAAATACCCTATGACAAATTTACCTCCCATTTCTCTGAATCATCTTTGAAATGTTTCTACACTTTGACTTGAGTGCCTTTGTATAGCACTTAGAAAAACCTGTCTATATAGGTTTTCTAATGCATATCAGAGCAAAAACCAAGCCACAAAGTTGAAAATGTCTGCAGAGCTGAGAAATGAGATTGTGTCAAGGTACAGATCTGGGGAAGGCTACATAAAAATGTTTGCTGCACTGAAGGTCCCCAAGAGCACAGTGTCCTCAGCCACCCAGCCTAACTGAGCGATCAGGGGAGAAAGGCTTTGGTAACAGAGGTGGCCAAGGGCAACCATCACTGCAACACTAACAACGCAGGAAATCCCCTACAAAGGATAACCAGTAAATGGACATCGACAACCACCCTACAACCCAGCAACGCAGCACTGTAAGTGAAGGGCCAATCTTGGCAATCGCCATAGAAGAGTAACACTGCACAATTAAGACCACTCCAGACTGTAGGTGGGTCAGAACCATTTGTGCTAATAGTCCCCAATTGCTATAGTGATTTTGAAGCGTGGTGCTCAGAAAACTATGTTGATCACTTTATAGGCTTTTCTTTTATAAGGCTGTGAATGGGGGAAAAAAAAGTCTTTTTGGGCCAGTGGGTGCCATGTGACCTGCAATTCCATCTGTGGCCACAAAACCGCTAAGTGCCCAATGATCAATGTTTATTTTTTTACACACATTTCATGTCATCAGCTATGAATGGTTCTGAAGATGATGCTGAGTGCATACGGACTGTAAATGGACTTATATAGCGCTTTTCTAGTCTTTTCGACCACTCAAAGCTTCACACTACAGATCACATTCACACACACATTCATACAGCACTTGTTCTATATAAATTAGTGCTTTCTAACACATACACACACATTCACACACCGATGACACACATCACATTCAGTATCTTGCCCAAGGATACTTCGGCACGCGGACTGGAGGAGCCGGGAATCGAACCACCGACCTTCAGATTGGTGGGCGACTGCTCTACCTCCTGAGCCACAGCCGCCCCCCAGTGCATTTAACTGTATGCCGTACATTACAAATAGGCAAATTACAAATGCCATACTTTTAACTATTTAACTGTATGCCATACTTCACAAATAGGCACATTGAAAATGCTGCTTTTAGGGGCGTCAGATCAGAAAAAGCTTCGACGTGTTGTTCGTGTTGTTGTTGTTTATTAGATTTGACCTGCGGATGCCATTCTGTCATCATTTCTGTATTAGACTCTTATCTACACAGAGAGGAGATGAAGAGACTGTAGGTAAAGATCATTTACTTTGATGTTGCAAGACGCCTGAGCTGGAAGCAGGAGTGTTGTCGTCATGTTTTGTGGTCATTTGTGTCTCTTTGAGGTGGTTTTGCATCTCTTTATGGTGATTTTTGTGCACCTTTGTCGTCCTTCGATTAAATGTTAAAAGTCACTTCAAACCTGTAAGAGGCTCTGGCCCATGGGTCTGTTCAGTAATCCCTCCATGTCTTAGCCTCCTACAAGTGGGAAGGAAATGCTTGGTAATCTACAGTCATTTCTGAGAGCATCTTAAATTACAGTGCTTTTGGGAATCACCTCTTAAGAGGTGAGGGTTTGTAAGATGGATTCTGTGATCATCTTACTCTTAGGGTGCTTTTGGAACTTGTACAGCAAGACTTAATAGATACAGAAAATGGATGGATACATTTTACCTGGGTTAAAACATATTAACATTAAAGCGCATCCAGAGTTGCTCATTCTGTCAAAACAGTTCCTTTCTTAGAGTTAAATTATTGATGTGATTATGTGTCAGCAGGTTTTTTTTTTTTTTTGATGTAGTAGGTGATAAAAACATCCATCACATACATGAGGTAAACACACATGTAAAAAATCTTAAAAGAAATAAAATACTTGTGCCAGTGCCTCAACACTGTATTTAAGATTTGGCATGGTGTCCTGAATGAAAATGAGTCTCCTTTACTAAAGCTCTCATCTGTCCTCTGTCTCTCTCTCTCCCTCTCTCTCTCTCTGCGCTGCATCATTCCCTTCCTCTGCACTGTCTTTCAATCTACTAAAACACTTGGCTCAATTAGAGCGGAGCGGGAGGGATATGATAGAGTGTTTCACGCCCACCGCCCATTCTCTCTCTCTCTCTTTTCCTTTCCAAGAAAGTCCCTCCACCACCAGCAAGAGAGAGAGAAAGAGAGAGAGGGAGGCCAGAAGCAGAACGAGTATTGCTGAGCTCCACAAAATGGGGAGAAAAGACTGCAGACCATCAGATCATTAGTGCTCTCCCATTTCCACTCTCTCTCTCTCTCTCCCTCTTTTTCTCACACAGTGTATTCTCTCCATCTCTTTCCCCACCTCTCCTTATCATCTCCGCTGCTTGTCCTCCCTCTCTCTCTCTAGTGCAGAGCTAATGTGCTGTGTTGGTCTGTTGAGAACAGTCTGCAGCACTGTGCTGCGCTGTATAGGGTCCACTCCGACGTCAAAGGAACACACACATACACACACACACACACAGAAAATGTAAGGTGCTATGGCCTCAGTCAGTGGAATACCCTTAACCAACCATATGCATCCAAACTCATGCGTAGTCTGGTGGCAAGCTCTGTTTGGAGCGAGGACTTCTACAACAGCCTTACCTGTTTATCAGAATCAAGGCTTCTATTAGTACATGCAGTAAGAGAACAAGTCTAAAGCCTGATTCAGACAGGATTTACATCGGGATAGGGGGGTGGGGAGTGAAATCTCCACCATGCTCCTTGGTAATTTTAACTTATCTTTCCAGACAGCATTTTAACCCTTTAATGCTCTGTGCAGCTGTTTGGTAGAGCACATTATATCATTGAAAAATGTGTTGAACTTAACTAAACCTGACTGAGCCACCTCTACCTCTCAGTTTAGTTGTGTTATGCAAAAAAAAAATTTAAAAAATCCACTAGATGTCATTGTGTTTGTCAGTAGCATACCTTTCCAGTTTGCCTCCAAACAAGAAGTGAGAAAGAGAAAATGTACATTTTGGTGGAATTTTCGAGGTAAAGGAATTTTTTTCAAAATGTTATAGTTTCAGAGGTCTCACTGAACATTATGTGAGACAAATAGAAGTCTAATAATGGTCAAATAATTTGACAATTGAATTGCCATTTTATGGTACAGGCAGATAAGCTAGCTAATGTAATTAGAACTGACTATTTACAAATAATAATAAAAAAAAATTCTGATCATTCATAATTGTTAAAAGATATTCCATTATATATATATGCCGAAAATTTTTTATAACTGTTCTTTTTTCTATTTGAAAACATGCTTGACTACAGCATAGAGTTGGAGTGATAAAGCTATGCCAAGAAAATAAATTTACTATTTTTATTAAATAAAAAAATGAACATTCACTCTTATTAATATCATATATTTAATGCTTCTCCATATTATATTTGATTAAAACTATATCATCATGATTTCTCACCATTTTTGAGATGTTTTCAAAGTACTGTAAACATGGTAAATATCCAGAATAAATTTGGAGGAAATACTGGTACTGATAATACTATTAATTCCATGGTAACAAATTGACATACGTTTGTGTACTAACATATGACTAGCACTGTAACAGCACATGGATTGTAATTTCGATTTTTTTCTTTCTTTCTGTCGTACGTATAATAGATGTACACTAAAACACTCTATACTGCAAGACTATGCACTTCTCTGGCCCTTGTACCAGAAAATCCTAGAGAATCTGATTCTGATCTGAGTGACGATGATGATCAGATGTGTTTGAATGCAAAGCAGGACTGCTTTGCAGCAGACCATCAGAAATAGATCTAGAAATGGATCTAATAACCAAGAAAATGTTAGTGCTGTTGCACCACCAGCCAAAAAACATTAGTGTTGTAGTACCGCCGCAGAGATGAGCAAGTTCAATTCATTTCTTGAATAAGTTAGCACTTTATTTGACTTTTTCTACATGTTTTTGGTATTTGTAAATGTTTTTCATACGTTTATCATGAAAGGACTTCTCAACTGTTTGGTAGAGGCCTAAATCTTAAAAACTATGGGGTCTGTTTAAAAAAACAATTGATTATTGTTAGTATTGACCCAAGTAAAGGCAAGGCAAAGATTGTTTGTAAGGTGTAAGTCAAGAATCATACTCCCTCTCATAGTCATAACAACACACATATATTGACATCATTCAATGTGACTTATTCTTCTGGAGGATAACATTATCTCTGATGCCACAAGCAGCTCCCAACATTGTGTCAGTGCCATCAGTTCTGCAAAGTATGTGGTCATAAACCAACAGTTCTGTATCACAGAAGCTGCATCCGCATTGGACAATTTGCACTTCACAGATTCAGTCCAGTACCAACAAACATTGCCAATGCAGGAAGCTGTGTGCCCTTTATTTATCAAAGTGGAAAGTAAAGGTGTGGAGGTCAGGGTAGTGGAAGAGCATGTAGCATGTCAGAGTTTGATGAAGGAGGCTGGAGTTTGCTGGAGCCTATCTGTCATTGGGCGAGAGGCAGGATACACCCTGTACAGATCGCCAGTCCATTGCAGGGCACACAGACAAACAACTGTTTGTATGGGCAAATTACTCGTATTTATGTCTTTTTCTATCTTGTGGGACTAATAAAGGATTATCTCATCTCATCTCATCTCATCTCATCTTATCTTATCTTTAGAGTCACCAATTATGGTGGTGGGAGGAAGCTGGGGTACCCAGAGAGAACCCACGCAGGCACAGGGAAAACATGCAAACTCCAGAACCCAGAACCTTACTGCTGTGAGGCAACAGTGCCAATGACTGCATCACTCTGCCATCCTGTTTTACCATCAATTTTGCCATAATAATAATCTTTCCCTGACATTGAAATATTTGACATTTTGAGAAAATGTTTATTCTCTTTCTCGCAGCGGCAGATAAGAAGATTGATGCCACTCTTAAATACTACAGTAAATATGAAGCTACAGCCAGCAGCTGGTTAGCTTGGGTTCAGCCAAGAAATAGTCTTGCACAACCAAAACATGTCATTGTTACACTTTAGTTTGTGCACAGATTAAACAAACATTTTCTGACAAGTTTTTCAGTGAGCTTTAGAGATACTGGTAGGTGAATTTTGTTACTTTTGGACTGAACCACACTAGCTGTTTCCCATTTCCATTTTTTGTGCTAAGCTAAGCTAACCAGCCCGGTAGTGGTTGTAGCTTTATATTGAGAATTACTTTGCTCCAGCACCATCATCAGGTTTTAATTTGTCCAGTACTGTGATTTATGACTAAAAACCTGCACAATTAATGACAATCACATCAGCCTCAGCTGTGTTTTTAGTGGTAAGCAGCATTAGCATGCTAACACATTAAACTAAGACCTTAAGCCTGGTAGCATTGTCATTGTGAGCATGTTAGCATGCTGATGTTAGCATTAGGTCAAAGCTGCTGAGCCTGGTACAGCCTCACAGAGATGCTGGCATGGCTGGAGACATTTTGGCAGAATCCAAATGTCTGAACTTCCCTAGACTCACAGAAAAAGTCTTAAAGTGGACATATTGCAGACCTCTAGAGAATGAAGGGAGAAATAGTGATACTGTTAAAAATACTTTTAGCTAAGAAATCAGTATATATTATGTCTTTGCTGTCAGTTTTGATTTGTGTGCTTGTCTAGTCCCCAAGTCCAGAGAATGGACTTTTGGATTCAGCTTGAGTCTTTTTCTAGAGTCCTTTTCAGAGGCAATAAATAACATAGACACATCACCACTGTCTGTAAAAAGGTCAGGGTTTTAGTTTTGGCTTTTTTCATATCTGTGTTTGAAGGAGCACATGCCTAGTTCAGTGACCTTCAGGCTCCTAAAATTATTTTAAAAACATCATAAGGACAAAGTGCAGAAATGCATCATCAGGGTTTCTTAGTTGCTAAAAACACACAAGGATACACTGTGTATTATTTATTAACTTATACTGACATCCACTGTATGGTGATTCTTTCTTTCTTTTTTTGCTGCAGTGAAAGCAGTCTCCTTTTTTTAATCTCTACCCAACTCTATCTCAGGTCCCGCCCTTCCTCCACTCTCTCTCTCCTCTGTCTTCTCTCACCTTCCTCCTGCTTTTTCTCCCAGTCTCTCAGCCCTTATCACCTCTGCATAAGGAGAGTCTCTTCTCTCCCCCTCTTCCTCATCATCACCATCAAGCCCCTGTGTGAGAACATGTGATCACATGTGAAGATCGGCTGAACTCTTTGGCCCTCATTCTCTCTCTCCTCCTAGTCTCTCTACTTCCTCATCTCTTTTCTCCTCCTCTCCCTGCAGCAGCTTTTCTCTCCATTGTGTGTTCCCTCTCTACCTCTCTCCTGCTTCTTTTCCCCCGCTTCTGCCCTCTAGACTTGGTCATTCAGTCAGCCACTTTGCTTGCACTGCTGTTGTGTTGAGTAAAAAGTCTCTCTCTCTCTCCCCCTCTCTTTTGCTTGTTTATTAGAGTCATGCTTACCCTTCTATACACTGACTGAGAAAATCACATAGATATATGAGGGGTGATTGATAAGTTTGTGACCTAAGGTAGAAAAAGATTTAGTTGACAGTTAAATAGTTCTTGTTACCTACATGTGCAGTTCAACTCTTTGAGTGATTCTGCAGGAAGTTTGAAGTTAATAACATTTGAGGTATTTCTGCTTCGGGTAATTGAAAATTACAAGTCAGAACTGAGGATGCACATGGATTTAAACTCCAACACCCTCAGACTACTACCTCTTCCCCAAGATGAAGAAGGAGTTCAGTGAATGCCATTTTGACAGTGATGATGATGTCATCACTGCTGTGGACCATTTTCTCAGAAAGTGCTGACTTACAATTTCAAATTTTGGGGCTCCAAAAGTCTGAGACCAGTTTCCCAGCTTCTCTTTTGGCTTTGTCCTGCTGAATGTCCATGTCTGTTACAGACCATATCCTGTCATTTCACTATGGTTAATCTGCCATCTGGAAAGATTTTAAATTACTCTCCCAGTGATACTGGAACAGGACATTACACTATATTATTTTTAGTAAATGTGTACCTTATAAACTGGCCTTATAAACTCAAAAATAAGAAAACAAACTGAGAAACTGATAGAGACATTTTGTTTTGTTTTAGTTTAGTTTTTCTACCTTTTGTAATCTAATTAAATGTGACCTGATACCACAGGACACATTTCTCCTCTGTAACAGAGGTGCTGTCCGCGATGCTGAAAGTGGATGAGACAAAGAGGCTCTGCAGAAAATCACAGGAGCTTTCCTCATCCGTGCTCTATTGAAGGAAGGAAAGCAGTCTAGTCCCTTTTCAGTACCATGGACAGCACCAACACTGTTTGTCTACACTAGAAAAACACTGAACAATACATTCAGCTAGACACCACAGGACCTTGTCAGCTACCTATTGTAGGTATGTATAAATGAGACGATGAAGCCAAAGGCAAGGAGCAGTCTGAGCAGGTGTGGAGGAAGTACAGGCCAACAAGGAGTGTGGACAAGATGGGAAAATGTTCTGCAGCAAAAGATCACGTAGTCCAACATCTGGCAAGCAGACTACCATTGCATAAGTTTCTTGGTCCAGGTTGTATATGACACTGTACCCAGTCCAGGAAACCTCCATGTTTGGGGCAAGAGCAAAACACCTAACTGCTCTCAACGCTCTGGAAGAGGATCCTTGGAACACTTTCTCAGCAGTTGCCCAAAAGCTCTGGGAAACGGCCACTACTGCTGTCGCCATGATCAGATCGTCAAAGCAATAGCTGACACTGTAGCCACAGCCATCAACATCAACAAGGGCCACCACCAGTCCAAGAGGATTGCCTTTGTGAGAGCTAGTGAAAAGCCGCACCCACAGTCAGGACCAAAGGCTGGCCTCCTCACCACTGCCAGCGACTGGAGCTCGGAAGTGGACCTTGGCAAGCAGCTAAAGTTCCCAGTCCAGATAGCACCATCACATCTGTGGCCAGACATAATCGTTGTTTCAGAATCCACCAAGCAACTGATCATGCTAGAACTAACTGTACCCTGGGAAGAGTGTGTGGTCGAGGCCAATGAGAGGAAGCGTGCCAAGTACCAAGTATGGAGACATGCCAAAGGCAGGGCTGGTGGGTCTGATGTGAACCTGTGGAGGACGGTTGCTGAGACTTTGCAGGACGTTTACTCTGCAGGGCTTTTACAGTACTGGGCATCACAGGGCAAGCAAAGAGGAGAGTCATCAAGAAAGCAACAGAAGCCACAGAGAAAGCCACAAGATGGCTTTGGATCAAGAGGGCAAATCCATGGACAAATCCTGCTGGGATGCAAACCAGGGTCTGATCAACTCCAGTTGGGTTGCCTGGGAGAGGGTGTCTGATGTTGAAAGACCCGAAACACCTGATGACCCCAAATTACAACAGTGATGATGCATCCCAGAGCGTTCATGAGGTGTATTTTTCATCTAATGGCATAACTTTCCTGTTATTACAACTAAGTGCCATGTATTTGTATGTATGTAAAGACTGTTCTCATCAGAGGTCAGTTAGGAGGCAACAACATGTTTCACATTGTGAATAATGATAGGTGGATAAAATATACAAGGTCTGCATCAATAAAATGTTCATGACATGATAGATTCATGACAAATACAATCAAATATTTGCATTTTAATGTGATCATATTCACATTAACCACATGTTCATATATAATATTCATCCATCCATTAGCTATAACACTTATCCTTTGAGGGTCGATTCTGACAAATTTAAATGATTCAATTTAAAACTTCTCACTAAACTTCTGAAGGAAATATTTAATTTCCTGTAGAACCAATTAAACATTTTTGATTTTTGATTTTAGACATATGGCTTGAAAACTTCATGAACAGGGGTCTGCTAGAAAATGTTTACATGCTTTTATGTTCATAAAACACTGTAAGATCCTGTCTCTTTAAGGCCCTCCTCCGAAGATGCCCACTATACTCTGATTGGTCAGCTCCCACTGCTCTGTATAGTAACCGCCTACCAACTCCAAGCTGTGTTTAAGGTCCTCTGCATCTGCTCCAAGGCAACAATTTAAGCTCTGCAGATAGAGCTTCTGTTTTACACTGTGAGAAGACAAACTGGAGCTGATATACATTTGAAAAAGTTTGTGAGGACTGAAATGTACAAACTCACAAGCAAACTAGCAAGCTAGCAAGCTAGCAATTTAGCTTTAGCGAGCTATCATCTCTTGGCACAGTTCAGCATAAAAACTGCAATAGTGATGTGCAGTGAATGATAATAAATGATGAGAAAAAAACATGTTAGTGACATTGTTAGTGACATGGAACTGCACAGCCTTCAGTAGCAATATAACAATCCTGGCCAACCAGCTGCTGTGTAGGGGAACACTTTCTTTCAGACATTGTCTCTGGCATGACAGTCCCTGCAGTCAGCACTTGGTGGGTATGCTCCAGTGCTGGGGCGCGCTGAACCTGGAGCTGATGCCCAGAGAAGGGGTTCACAAAGTTCATACATTATTTGGAGGAAGTTTATATTATTATAATAATGATTTACAGGATCTTCTTTTCAATCACAGTGGCAGAAATGGGCTTCCATATAAAGCAATACTTTTAAATATGTATATTTATATATGAAGATAACATGGAAGGACATTGGCACTTTGTTCACTAAATGACTATACATTAAACCATTTCCACATGCATTTTTATGTTCCACCAGCTATGCCATATACCATTTTGGCCCTATGAAAATAACTGAAAAATGTTATCATGCCTGCTTTGTCTATTAGTGGTAAAGAGCTCAAATATTGGCTCAAAAGTAATAAAAGATAGTATTGGAAGTAAATAATAATAATAATAATAATAATGTTTGGGTGCCAAAAAATATATGGGTGCAAAAAATGGGATTATAATGCCTTCATTGTCATTTTTACAGAAAATTAATAGGCATGCAGTACAAACCTTTTAATGGTTAGTCATCCTAAACCTATAAAGTTTGGTAAGGCTAGGAAAATCTCATTTCAAGACATTAATGGGCAAACTTGGCATCCCAGATAAGATGTTTTTGAGAGTGTAAAAATGTTAAAAATAAATAAATATATATACATATATTTTTTTAAATCAACATTTGAATTGAACATTTATTACAGTCCTTAGTTTGGCAGCCTATAGGTGCTGCAACCACTTTCCTGGATTCAGATTGTCCTACATACACCAATATCTTAAAAAAAAGTAACCCTGGCGGTGAAAAACATCTCCTCCTGCTTTCTACTCTGACACTTATTTTTCTTTGTAATCGTACATGACTGATGGGTCAGTCATGGCTGTTTGTTCTCGTAAGCAGCCACATGTTCACATACATGAACTCATGTATTCACACAAACCTCTCACAAGCATATGCACAAACACAGACGTATGCACAAATCCTCACAGAGATGGACAATGCATTAGCACATATAAACACACACACCCATTCACACACTGAGTTAATTAAGTTAACATGCTGACTAAGGAGCTACAGAGCTCTTTGCAGTATGAGTGATAGAGGAGGGGACGTGCACACACAGTACACACACACAAAGTACACATGTGAACAGGATGAGACAAAGTCAACTTGTTTGTTTTGACATTGCACCAATACAGGGGTTTGTGTGTATGTGTGTACTTGTATCATCCCTTTAAGGACAAAACGTCCCCATGATGTACAACATTCTAAGTTAAGACTTGGTTTGACATTTGGGTAAGGTTAGGTTAAGGTTAAGATGAGAGTAACACACCCCACACTAATACCAGCAACCTGCATGCATTTTGTATGAACATTTTTTCCACCACTAACTTTCTGGGCCATGTTGATTAATCTGCAAAAAGACATATAACTAATATCCTGATTAACTGCTAGAAGGGAGCTATCGTCAACGTTACCAGTTCCACCTGTGCTTTTCCTGCTATGACAGGTCATATGCAATTTATGTCGTAATAATAAAGAAACAAAAGTGCTGGAATGTTTTTAATGTTTCATTCCAACCAACTGTTTTTAATCTTTTTAACATTCTTAATGACATTGTCAACTTTGTTCAACCTGCTTTGGTAACACTGGATTTAACAATGGTCATGCAACTAAAGCAAATTCAAATGTAAGTGATATAAAGAGGAAGAAGAGAGAGAGAAAAGATAGATAAAGGGGAGAGAGAGAGACAGTGATAAATTGGTTGCTATGCTGACTTAGCGGAATAAAACAGGAGAACTGTGTGTGTGTGTGTGTGTGTGTGTGTGCATTCTGGGTAGACGACAGGAACAGTGCAGCAAGCAAAAAGCACAAGAGCAGTGTTGGTACAGCATTCACAACAATGGAGAAAGAGGGAAGAGAAGAGAGAGCTGTTTTTATAATTACAGAGAGAGTGGTAGATGAGCAAGAGAGAGAGAAAGACAGGCAGATACATTTTGGCAAATCATACACAACAGTGCTCCCACTGCATTGTCGAAGAGCACACACAGGTACATCATTACAGGGGGTTACTAATCATGCACATAACTTCACACTTCACAACAGTAACTGTACACTACCAAAAACAATGTACGTAACTGTAACACATGTGCCAAGTGACAGCTATTATGATTTAAAACACAAGGTAACTTACATTTTCCACCTTGTCCCTATTCTGCGTCAATATAAACGTGGATGGCCACAAGATAAAAATGCCCAATCTGTTTGCAACATGGGACTTTGATTTCACTAACTGGTCATTTCATTTATTAGACATTATTGAAAAAGGGTCGCTATGCTATCAGCCTACTGTTCCCGGCTACTTACTCTTGGACCGAGGAGGAGAATGCAGAGCCAGTGAGACAAGTTTGTAAAATATCTTGTATTAATAGTTAGTCCTAAAATATGTTTAAGATTATTTATTCATATTAACATAATTGTATCATATATAAGGAATGCATAAATATAATTATGTGTTATTTAATTAATATGTTTACATTAACTTTTTTTAATTTATTTTTTTAGGGTTAACAATGTATTTTTTCTTTTAAAATAACAGAAAATATCTCTAAAATTATGCAAATTTAGACACATTTAAGTATGGTAAAATTAGACAATTAATGGTCATACACTGAAAAAAAAGCTAATTGAAAAAGTACAGCTATTTTGTTGTTAATATAATTTAGTTTTGCCCTATTTTCTAATGACTGGCATGTAAATTTACACTTTCATGTCTCTCATGTCCACACATCAGCTGGTGATGATGCTGACTTAGTCTAGTGTTTATGATGATGCGGTACCTCCCCAAATACCTCAATAATGATGCTGAAACAATACCACAGCAAAAAAATAATGCAATAATAGATGACAACATGGAAGAGACCCTGTTCTCAAAATAATTTTAAAAAGGCAGACTACTTTAGGCTAATACTCCTGATTTTGGGTTTTCACCATGAAGTGCCAGACTCACATTTACTGTCATTTATGATTTTCATAAAATAATAAACATAATAACATTGTAGTTTGTGTTTTCACACATTTAGGTGTGTTTGTGACAATAAGTACTTTTATAACATTAATAAGATTAGAAGATAGATTACTGCATCTAATTACTAGGATCAAGTTCATACTGTAATTACAGCTTTTACATGATATGCAGTAATCTGATGTCATCTATGCTTGATTTTATGTGATTTCTTTGACAGTTAGCTTTATGTTTACAACCAGATATCATTTATTAAACAGAATCTAATCAGACTCATCATACCTCCTTGGCGGAGGTCTGTGCTCTATTGAGTGCATTTTCTAGTTATAGATAATCATTGACAAAATCAAACATGCCATTTATAACTTGTGGTGGATATTTGGCAGCTTGCAAGAATAGGAATAGGAATCAGGCCCAGCAAGTTCAAGAGTAATACAGAGCTGAAGATCAGTCAAAAAGACTTAGAGGTCATTAAAAACCAGTGCAAAGGGGAGACCCGATGAAGGTTGCTACGGTGCCATGGGCCTCAGTGCCCTGAGCAGTTGGTCCCTGTTTCGACTCCTGATCCAACCAGTTCTTTGCTGCATGTCATTCCCTTACTCTCTCTTTCTGTTTTCTGTCTCTCTCCACTGACCTATCTAATAAAGGCAAAAAGTCCAAAAACAATAATCAAAACAAAAAAACAATCTCTAATATCCAGTAAAGAAAATAAAGTTTGAGTTTGTTGTGTTTCTTACAGCAACAGCACCTCTGGTTCCAAGAGCTGGGAATCATGAAGAATATGCACCATTTGTTTGTGTTTCAGTTCAGTGAGTGCGGCTATGTAGTTGGAACTCCAGTCAAGGGATTGATAGGCTTTGTTTTCTGTACATGAAATCCACTGAACCACTTGAACTCAAAGCCCAGCAGAATGAATTACCACTTATGGCTGCTCAGTAAAAGTTACATTGTGTTGCTTTAATGTTACCAGTGTGAATTCTGTGTGTGCATATAGAGATGTTTGCCACATTGGTAAGTTAGCTAAAGCTAGCTTAGTTGCCTTGTCAATTTCAATGTCAACATTTGAGGGCATGGGCCAGGTGTAATTACGTTATCTATCATGTTTGCTAACGTTTGCTGTGGCTCTTTGAAGTTTGGCATGTCTATTGACTTTGCCAAGTTGGACGGGCTGGGTCCCTTGGTCTGCGTCAGTTTCAAACATCTTTTACATATGTACTTACTAACATGTGTCCACAGGTGTGCCCTGACTGTCAATGGTCAACAAGACCACTAGTATCAGCTGCCATGCCTCTGGCGTTGTTACGGTAAACGGTGGGCTTATTATGCCTGTAGGGAGTAGAAGCACAGCACAGGATATGGCACATATTAACTCTGTCATTCCAAGTACCAATACTAGTAAAATGGGGTAATGTACAGCTGTTAAATGCAGGGCATTGCAATAATAATTTTCTGGTACAGGTATACTGTTCAACACTACACCTTTGAGTGCTTATTATAGACCCATAAGTTCAATTAGAAAATTCCAGGACTGCACCTATTTAGCAAAAACCATACTTTAAAATGAATGTCCTCCCTCAGACACCTCACAATGGTGCAGCAGAACTCAGTGTTGACCCTGGGGGACAAATTCATGATGCTCAACCCTGCAAATGTTAGAGAACACAACAAGCCTGCTCTAGGTCGTGCTCCTGATGCAACTTCTTCAGCCTTGGAGACTGCAGGCTCTTACACTGTGAAGACTGCTGTTTGGTCTCTGGGTCATAGCCACTGACCCAACTCTTGTCATAGAAAGGTGAAATTGCAAATGCTCACTTGCAAGTGGTCATAAAAACATGTGTTTATCATGCGACATAATGCAGAATACTGACTCACAAAAATGATTGCTCGTGCCTGCTGTATGCACATTACCGTGCCACACTCCATTCATTCTCAGCATTCTCTGAAGAAGATTATCTTTCAACTCATCTGGAAATGTCAAAATCAGCTTGTGAAACACAGCTGAGCTGACTAAGGAGTTCTCAGTCACCAGTGAGGATCTCCACCGCTAAAAGCTCCTGATTTGGTCAGTGACAATGGTGATCCAGTGTAGTCAGTTCAGTTTGAAGATTTTGTGTTTAAGGTTTGTTAGTACATGTACTTAGAACAGACTCCTTTTTTGATCAATCCAGCTGCAGAATGGCTCACATTTTACTTGCTCTACACATGTGACAATAACCCAAAGTGTATATTTTTATGCTTCAAGTGTTTCCTTATAAGATTTTTCCTCTGTTTGATGCATGTATCTAGGGTGACTGTGTGTTAGGCTTTGACGCTGCCAAATCAGGGGTGACCTGCATCCTGTGTAGACACAGGTGGAGGACTGAAGCAGCTGCTGCTGGTTTTGTCTATCTGTGTATGAAATAAGAACCCATTGTTTCCAAATTAACAGACACTGACAAAAGAAAAAGCAAATGTATTAGTTTCCATTTACTGCTATTATTTGTGAATATTAGGACACATTAAGATAAACAGTTGGTGACACTAAATCTCCATCCAGATGCCTTCAAAAACTGAAAAAGAGGACACAAAAAGAAGACAATATTAAAAAAGGTACCACACAAATTACATGTAAAGTGATGGAAATATAGCATTTATGTTTGTTTTTCGTGTATTATTTGATGAAGGTTACAGTCTGTGTGTGATCTTTTAAGTCACTTGATTCAAATTTGTCAGGATTTATTTGCTAATTTGCCAAGATTTCTGGAATTTCCACTCAGATTTTTATGCCCAAACTGAAAATGCTCATAAAAACAAATTGAAAAGCACTTAATGCAAACTGCAGTGCTATGTGTGACAGTGAAAAATCAGTTGACTTTTTAAGATTTTTATTTTTTTTACAGATTAAACAAATGAGACACAACATGTTTATTAGTGAATTTTAAAGTTTTTTGTTGGTGCATTTTTTGGACAGAGCAAAGCTAGCTGCTTCCAGTCTTAATGCTAAGCTAGGCTAACCACATCCTGACTCTCTAGCTCTGTACATCAAACACAGACATGACAGACACATCTTCTTGTTTTACTGTCATTAAAAAAAATTAAAAAATCCCAGTTCCCAATGTTCAACCATTCTTCTAACAACACAACATAAGGAAAGCAGCGATGGAGGGAAGTACAAAAACAAAGGCCTAAAACTGCGTTGTTGCTACAGAAAGCAAGAGAGTCTGTATCTAGATATCTCCCTTTCCCTCTCCCTCTCCCTCTCTCTGTCTCTCTCTCTTTCACACACACACACACAGACCCTTTGTGCAGTGCAGTTCCTGCATCTGTTCTTGGGTCTGTTATACTGCAGTGCGGTGCACAGAGACATCTAAGGGCCAAAAGAGAGAAGTACAGGAGACCAAAACACTGCAGTCTCCCCTCCCCTCTTTTTCTTTGCCTCCTCCTCTCTCAACCTCAAGCTGCGTGCACCCCCACCCCCAACCTCCTTGTTCCCTAGCTGCTCACTGTACTTTGCATCTTCTCTTCTTCTTTCTCTCTCTCTTCTGTTTTACCATAAAAGATAGACAGTTCACAGTGTGGTCTTATTTTATCATATAAGGAGAAAAGAGGAGAGGAGAGTAAATTGAGAGAGGACGGGAAACAGAGAAAGGACAGGTCATAGTAAATTTTTCACGCCAATAGGTTAAATGTCTCCTGTTAGACATTACTGAGGGCTCAAATGTTTCTGGCTCGATAAAGTATATTGTTGTGACAACAACAGGTTTCTTGTAAAAACATTTTTTCATAATGACAAAAATACATTGTGACACTGTAAAACATTTTAAGCTGGTTAAACATAAACACGTCAAATTTCCTTGCTGCTTTTAAAACTGACAACTAACATCAATATATTGAGTCCAACTGACAACTGTCACACAGACAAACATTATAGTCATTGCATACAAATTCAGTAATTACCATTCAGCAGTTCCAAAGTTACTGATCTCAGTAATGCTTTTCAATTTGTTGTCACAGTTGCTTGGGGTTTATTGGTTTTCAAGTTGAAATACAAACAGCATTACTAACCAAAACATTATAGAGTATGTTTCATTTTGTATGTTTCTTCAGTGCTCATACTCAAAGTTGTCCCTGTACAGTATTTCTAAGTATAGGCCCATGGGACATGTCCCCCTGCGGCACCAGATTTTTTGTTTAACAGAGCAGCAGCAAATGCTTCAGTCATCCATCTGTGTCTACACAGGATGCATTCGGGCACAGTTTTGAGTGTGGATAGAGTCTATAGGCAGAGAAAGCCTTGCTGGCCCTGACAGCCCACCACTGAGATAGACTAGGAATCATCTGGTTTTCTTCAAAGATGGAGGGAGTGTGCACCCCAGAGCTTCAATGTAAGGACATCTGAAGTGCTGTGTGCAGTCATTAGGGCTAACGACAAGCAAGCTGTTGATTAAACACCAAATCTTTTAACTGAAGTGACTACACTGAATCATCATTGTCATTGACTGAATCAGTAGCTTTTAGCAGTGGAGTTCCTCACTGGTGACTGAGAGCTCCCTTGTCAGCTCAGCTGTAATTCACAGTGTGTTAGTAAGTGGTACATCATTAAAACAATATTAAAAGTCACAGAAACAATCATTATGTGACTATCGTCAAATAACTGGCTGCTTATACACAGACATACACTACTATACTTACTATACTTAGACTTAACTTAGTACTGACCTGAACTTAACAGCTTGAACCAGTAACAGTCTAAACATACTGATGAACAATTACAGGCCAATACAGAAAGGCAGATATGTTCTTTTTGGGGCCTTGATAAAATTGCAATCGTGACATTTCTGTGTCAGAGCTGATTGAAAATTGTTGTTATATGTGCACAGAAATATTTACATGAAAATATGGCATCTGCCATTTGATTGATTTCAACTGATGACCGGTAATAGACAAAGCACCAGGCAAAGATTTTTGAGTCCATGTCTCCCTCTTCCACCACTGGATCAATTCTTACACTCACTCTATCTTAGATTATGGAAAACAAAAAACTAAAAAAAAGTGTTACCATAAATATGCAGATGACTCACATATTTTAATAACCATATCACCAGGGACTATAATCCCATACAAGCTCTGAGTAAGTGCATTGAACAGATCAATATTTGGATGTGCTAGAATTTAAAATTGATAAAACTGAAGTAACATTTATTGGAGAATAGGAAGAACGATTTCAAAATACTGCTGTTGGTTTATCCATCCATCCATTATCTATACTGCTTATCCATAAGGGTCACAGGGGGGCTGGAGCCTATACCAGCTGCCACTAGGCGAGTGGTTGTCATGTCCAAGAAATTATGTTAAGTCACTGTCGTGTTGTCCCGTCTTCATGTTGTCTTGTGACTTCCTGTTTTATTTTGAAATCTTACTCTCCTCTCGTTTCAGGTCACTTGCCTCTTCCCCTCATGTGTTTCCCGCCTGTCTGATTGCTTGCCCCGCCCTGATTGTCTCCACCTGTTTCCCCTTAACTTGTGTCTATTTAGAGTCTGTGTCTCCCTTTGTTCTGTGCTAGTTCGTCTTGTTTGTTCAGAGAGCCAAGCCAGCCTGTACCTCGAGTCCCAGTCACGCCAAGTTTTTGATCCCTTGTGGTGCCTTGTTTGTTCAGTAGTTTTTGCCTCCTTGTGAGTGATTTTTTTGTTGTTACTTTGCCAAATAAAGATTGTTTATTTTTGTACTTTGAGTCTGAGTCGTGCGTTTGGGTTCCCGTCCTAGTTCAGTCCTGACACTGGTGGGGTACACCCTCACCAGTCCATCACGGGGCTGACATATACAGACAAACAACTATTTATTACCTGCTACCAATTTATAGTCACCAATTAACCTAACCTGCATGTCTTTGGACTGTGGGAGGAAGCTAGAGAACCCACACAGGCACAGAGAGAACATGCAAACTCCACACAGAAAAGCCCTGGGTGAACCAGGGTGTCACGACCGAGCTAGGAACCCAAGAAGCTGAACACAGACTGCAGGACAAACAAAGTTTATTTTGGAATAGTGGTGAACAGGGGGTCGGGATAGTGCTGGTCCGAAGAAGGGTGCTGTAGTACGGGAAGGAGTCCTGGGGGGGGGAAAGGTTGTGCTGCTGGAGGTGCTGGTCCCGATGGGAAGTAGAGCAGCAGGCAGACTGGAGGGAATGGCTGGCGGGCGGGCAGGCAGGCAGGAACAGAACAGAGAAAACAGGTAGTAAGAAACTGACACACTACTTGTAGAGCAGACGCAAGAGTAAGATGAGCCGAACGTCTCTCTTCACAAACCATGTGCTAAGGGTGACGATCCAGCAGGGACTGAAGGCAGGAGCAGGGATTAAGTACATCCTGGGTGATGAGCTGATGGGAAACAGATGAGCTTGATTGCAGAGGCACGGCAGGTGTGGAGTGGCAAGCAGGCAGACCCAGCAGGAGAGAGAGAGTAAGGGGGAGGGGCAGGCAACACAGAGACAGACAGACAGACAGACAGACAGACACTGACAGACAGGTCAAACAGCTGACCTCGTGACACAGGGTTTGAACCCGGAACTTTCTTGCTGTGATGTGACAGTGCTAACAACTGCACCACTGCCCACTGTTGGTTTATAAATCACTGAATAGTTGAGAGCCAAAATACTTTCTGATCTGCTGCTACATTATGAACCATGCTTTCTGTTCCCAGAGTCAATACTAAACACAGAGAAGAGAAGCAGCATTCTGTTTTTTAATGCTCCATATCTGGAACAAACATTTTGTCTTGAAGTCTTTGATATCTTATGTGAAGCACTTTGAATTACTTTGTTGTTGAAATGTGCTATACAAATAAACCTGCCTTGCCTTAAGTGCAGTTGTACATTGTCCAAACTACATAATGAACCTTTGAACTGAACTTAACTAAATCAGTTAATGTAACCATCATCATGGTTAGCATTGTTTTGAGGAGGTATGATAGCATGTTCAACATGTTTGTCTATAAATGTCATCTGATGAATACATTCACTCCGCTCGTCATTTGTGTATGATGTTGATGTTTATTTACAATGTATTACATGAGAATATCTCTAACAGGAAAAGGATGATATTATGATGAGAACATTTTCTTATTATAATCAAATGGGCTTTTTCATGTAAATGCAATACGGTGCTGTGGAGAGGGGCTTAACAGTATGCTGCTCTGTCCAAACAAGTGTGTAGTGCAGATGTGGCTCCCTCTTGTGTTCACTGACAGACATGGTGAAGATGATGTCAGTTTAACAACAAAGTATTAGTCATTTCTTATCAAGATGTCCTACTGATTTTCATTTCCATTCCTGGACCATGCTGCTTTCATGCTAAGAGAATCAGGTTTTAAAAAAATGCAACCAGCAGCTCACAGCTGATATTGTCAAGAGCTGTGGATTTTCAAGATGGCTGCCACAGGGCATGTTACATCACCTGAGAGCAGCACATACCACAGGATGCCCCAACCAGTGTTTTTCTACTGCACAGCCATAATAAATGAGCAGAGAGGAGGACAGGACTCTGATGAGGGATTAATAATGAATGAACACAGGCAGACAGGCAGTGGGGAAAAGTGAGGGACTGAAATCTCTCTCTCTCTCACTCACACACACACACACACACACACACACACACAAAACATCACAAACACCAGACACACCCAGATCCAGACATCAGGGTCACAGCTCTTTCAAGTGGGGAAATTTAGCCAAATTCTGGTGATCCAACTGGTGTCCTTACTGTCACCTAATTTATTCATTCTGGTATGTCAGATTTACACTAAATCTATTCTGAAAATGCTGTCTGAGCTTTTATTTAAAGAAGAATAAGAAAAACCAGAGTTGTGCACTGAGGATTCAGCTAAACAGCTAAAAGTAAGTACAAGCAGGTTTTGCTACAAAAGTAAGAATCCCTGTTGCTGGCTCAAGTGTAGTTACACATTTCCACTTGACAGCTCAGATCATCTGTTAATCATCATGATTCTGTCCTCCCTTGCACACATTTCTGAGTACTCTAAAATGTTTAACTGCAGACTGAGTAGCACTTCAACTTGTTTTGCTTTCTCAAACCATAGTTTCAATTACAGATTGAAACTGAAATTAAAAACTACTGCAGATGGATGGTTAAAGCAAAGTACTGCAAGATACTCTGTCACAATGTGAGCGTGAGCTTATACATTCACGCACCACAAAGATTTGATACCGAGCAGAGTGACCTCAGACAAAAAACTGCACTGTGTTATAAAACTGAGAGGGTCTGGTACAGGTACAGTGTCATTCAGAAGATGAACTACCATCCAGGGAGATGTGAGTAACAAATTTGTTACTGTGACGACTTACTACACACACATTGCACAGCAGTTTATATGACTCTGATAGGATTTTACAACTCTGGAAATTCATCATGCTTGATGATCATTTCATCCGCATTCTGGACAGTCCTGACGTGAACAGTAGGATCAGCCCATTCACATTAAAAGGTATGTGATTTGCAGAGTAAATGCAGAGGAATATAAAAAAAAGAGAATTTAATTATTTTTTAGGCATCTGGGGGTGTGGTGCTTCAGCCAACTCACCTGCTGGATGGGTGGATCAAACATGGATTCAAGGTAGATGTAGGGACACGTAGGATATATGGCACATATTTAATCATCCTTTTATTCAATGCTCGCATATTACACAAACCATGCAAAAACAATATCCACTCTAAATTGAACAACTAAACAACATTTTCAGTTAGAACACACAAAAAACACCAAGCTGTTGGAAAAAATGGGTAGGTGCTAAAACAAGAATTTCACATTTCTTCCTCTGAAAGTGAAATGCCAGCATCTTTCAGCCTCTCTCCTAAGAGGTGAATGTGATGTTTTGTTTCCTTCTGTTGAACCAGGGTCAGTTTAATCTGCACCTCAGCCGTCCAAAGGCTGCAAATCTAGTTTCTGTGATCCTGATGTTATGCTATTTGGAGCGGACACATCCTATCTGAAAATTCTTAGAAAAACCAGGACAAAACCCACAAAAACAATGTGATCTGTCAGAGCAATAAAAGGGGACAACGAAATCTGGATAATTCTGATCTGGATTAAAAGTTTTGAGATTCTGGGCCCTGGCCTCCCTCTCACTCACTGCCAGAAATTTCCATCATCCAGTACAGTGTGATTCCTTGTGTTTTTGTTTGTTTGTTTGTTTGTTTGTTTTTGGCTTGATTGTAACAAAAACACTAACCCCTATGAACATGTACAGCCAGTTTCTATAAACTCACCACTTTTCCCCCAACATCCCTCCATCCATCAATCAAACCCTCTTTTGCTCATCCCTTGCTACTGGCTAATTAATAAAACTACCCTTCCCTGCTAATTGTCTACCGTTTATAGGACCACAAGAGACACCAGGGAGCAAGGGGGAGAGAGAGACAGAGAGAGATAAAGATAAAGAGAGGTAGCAGTGCAGTGGTATAATTATGTTAAGCCAAATCACACATGAACTTGATAGAGGTTATTCTTAGACACTGGGAATGTAGGAAAATGACAGGGAGGAGGAGGACTCAAGTTTATTTCAGTTCAAAGAGCATTTAACAAGACTGATGGAGTGTAATTTAGAGGGAAGAGGCTTTTTCTTTTCTTTTTTTTGGAAAAGGAAAATACAGAGATGAACAGCTGAGAAAAAAGAATAATATAAAACTAGTAAACTGCAATTTGTTCAGTGTCCTATTATTCAGTGTACTGTAATCACAGAGATCCTACATGTGCATAGATGTCAAGATGGATGTAATAAAATCTTGGTTGCAGTATTTGTTTGAGGTATATGATTGCCTGAGAGAGAAAATTAAAAATTCAAGCTGAGACACATCATCATCCCTCAGTATTCACCTACATCACTCTCATGCTTTGAGTGCTATTCTGCAGATGTTGGTAGTAGCCACTAGTTTCTATGAGCCAGGCTAGCAATGTGGCTGTAGGGATGGTTGTGTCTGCTGGTTGTCCCCCACTGTGATTCAGCCCGACATAACTCAACAACTTTTGGATGAATTGCTCTTTCCCCAAAGGATGAAGCCTAATAACATCAGTGATCCACTGACTTTTCCCCTGGGGCCTGGGCCTGTTACTTAAGTGAAAATTTGTAGTGAAATATTGTGATAACTTTTGGATGGATTGACATGAAATTTTGTCCTCTGACCATTTGCCCAGTAATATGATTCATGACCAAGTTCCAAATTAATGTGCCAGTATTTAACTGTAAGAACAACAACATGGAGGTAAATATACCCTAACTTAGACAAAACATGTGATCAGTGTCATGGTCTGCCAGCAGACTACCCTCACCTATTTATTTACTATCTTTAAATCTCTATCCAAAGCTGTGGGCACAAGCTTGATGCCAGAAACTTGCTATGTGCTGCTGCTGTCCTTGGTAAACAACCACTGAACAATACACTAGAGGATATTATGGCATTCACAAATATAATCCCAGAAAATTTCAAAACTTACTCAACTTGGACTCCTATAATCCAATACTCTGATCATCTCCCTGACCGCACTCAATCGGGTCTTATTGCCATGTTTTATATCAAGGGTTTTGAGTGGCCTTGTTAAAATGAGCTACATAAATCATAAAGCTGCTTGTCTCACTTTTTTTGTTTAAATTTCTAATTCATCTTTAATTTCTGTATTTTTATTCCTTTTTTAAATCTAAACACAGTCGTGTGGCAAGTGAGGAATAGGAGACGAGAAGCAGACTGTGGTCAGGGTGAAAAAGGAAGGCACCTGTCTTACAAGATGAGCACAGGAAATTTTCAAGTTTCAACTACAACTACAAGTAAATTGGAGAGTTTTAAAATCAAGCACAAATTGAAGTAATGGGATAAAGAGACATATTGGGTAACAGACTCAAAATGAATTTAATACAAATAAATACATTAATAAGAATAAGAATAAACCAACCAAACCAACTCAAAGTGTACCTAACAAAAATGTGGAAAAATAAACTTCTTAGTGCTCCCTGGTGGACAAACTACAGTGGCAAGGAAATGTGTGTAAAGCCTTCGGACCTGATTTTCTGCGTTAATTGGTCATAAAATACGATCTGATCTTTGTCTAAGTCACAAGTCACAGACACCAGCTTGGTGAAAAAGGTAAGTGGTTTTGATTATTTTTTGTTGGGGGAGGGCAATTGATGGCAGCCAGGAGCACCATGGGTCCAGGTACGAGTGGTGAGCAGGTGAGGAATGGTGGAGGCTGACTTGCAGCTTGAAGGTGAGTGGCATGGGGAAGAGAGGCTCTGGAGACTGCAGATGGCGAGCAGGTGAGTGGTGTGACTGGAGAATGGCAGTGAAGCAGGTCAGTGGCACAGGTACAGGTGAGCAATGAAGCAACACCAGACATAACTTAGTTTTGAATGAGAATGCTGAGCAGCCAAGAGAGTTGATACCACAAAGCATGAGGAACAATCTGGTGATGAGTGGGTGGAAAGCCAGGGCTCTTATACTGAGTTGGATAATTAATGAAAAGCAGGTGAGCCAGCTACTTGGAGCTGCCCCACACCTCCACAGGGAAGTACACACACATGCATACACACATATATACACCGACCAACACAAGGGAAGAGACACTAGGGAAAACAGTGCTCAGGAGGAAGTTTGGACCATTTGGAAGTTTGGGGGGTTGGGGGGGTGGAGTACATCCAGAACAGGTCACCAGTCTATCACAGGCCTGACATATAGAGACAAACAACTATTCACACTCATATTCACACCTATGAGCAATTTTGAGTCACATCTTTGGACTGTGGGAGGAAGCCGGAGTTGGGCACAGGGAGAACACATAAACTCCCTGGGAGATCAAAGTTTCAAACCCAGAACCTTTGTGCTGTGAGGCAGAAATGCTAACCACTGCACCACTGTGCCGCCCTCTTCCAGAGTGTGATTGTGCGTTTTGGCAAACTTCTGGCTCACAGTGATGTTTTTTGCAGAGCAGCAGCTTCTTCTTTGGTGTGGACATAGGACTCATGAACAGAGATAAACAGAGATGTTTCAGTGATTTCTTTAAGCCTTTAACTGTTACTCTGGTCTTTTTTTTACTCCTCTGTTTTGCTTTTGGAGTCATCTTAGGTGGGTACCCACCTTTAGAACTAAACCACCTCCACTCATAGACAGTTTGTCTGACTATCTAAGCTCTTTGAAGTGACTTTGTACCCTCTCCAGCTTTATGAAAATCAACAACTCTTACGTCTAAAATCCTAAGTCTAATAAGATCTCTTGTTTGTAAAGCATAGTTCACATCGGCAGATGCTTCTTGTGAATGGAGGGTTTTAAAATCAAAGTTGCTGTAATTCATACCTCTAATCTGATTTCATTGATTGAACTCCAGTTAGCTTTTGTTGACATCATTTGCCTTTATTATGGACAAGTACAATACAAAGGTTTACGTGTTATTACTTAAAATAGATTTCATTTGTGCATAATTATGACATTGATGTAGATGCGACCACATCTTACCACAAATTCATACATAAAAGCAGAAAATTCCAAAGGGTTTACTTAATTCTTCTTGCCACTGTATGATGACATTGTTTCTAAATAACCTCAAAAGTAGTCTGCCATTTCTTTACTGACATTCATGGTTACTTGTTGGTGATACAAACACCAATGTGGATATATCTGTAAAAACAACTTAAACTAGCCGAGAATGCCAGTCATGCCCTGTATCAGGCACTCTGTGCACTGCACAATGATGATGTTTCTAGAAGATAACCCTGCTGTAGTTTCCTGTACACCTATCAGCCACAACATTAACCGCCCCCAACATTAACCATGGAATGGAAACGGGACCTCTGAGGGTGTCCAGTGGTGTCTGCCATTGGGATATTAGCAGTGGATCCTTTTGGTCCTGTGGGTTGCAGGGTGGGGCCTCCAACATCTGGCTTGTTCTGGTGCATCCCACAGATGTTCAATCAGATTTGGATCTGGGGGATTTGGAGGCCAGATCAACACCTCGGGCTCTTTGTCGTGTTCCTTGAGCCATTTCTGAGCAGTTTTTGTGGTGTGGTTGGAGCACCATCCTGCTGGGGGAGGCCCCTGCTATTGGGGAGTGCGTTTGCCATGGGGAGGTGTGCTTGGTCTACAACAATATTAAATTGGGTGGCATGTATCAAAGTAACATCCAGATGAATGTCAGGCCCCAAGGTTTCCCTTCAGAACTTTGTATTGTAAAGAGATGATGAATGTTATTCACTTCAGCTGTCAGTGGTTTTAATGTTGTGGCTGATCAGTGTATACATCAACTCTGAATGAAAACAGCAGTGATGAAAACTTGTAAGAAGACAAGCTCTTTAATACATTACCCACTATTGCAATAACAGAGCCAGAGAGGAAAGTATAAATCTTTGTCAATTTAAAATACAAATCTGAAAGATAAAGACTTTAACATTTTTGTCTCCTTCTTTGGTGAAAAGTGACCTTTCTGCCCCACTGAAGCAAAAGGCAGTGACTGCTCAAAGTCACACTTCTGAGTCACAGCTTTAATATTTCTTCATTTGATGCCACATAAAGTACATACTATAGTATACTATGTATTAGGATATGGCATTAAGAAGGCCAAGACTCTTCACTCAGAGAGTTTTTTCAAGGACTAAAATGGGACTTTAAATAAAACACAACACTCCAGTTTCATGACAGTACTTGTTAGTAAATGGACTTGATTATTCAAACACTGAATGCAGATGTTAAATTCCTACTGGTATGTTTTAAAGAAAAATCTATTTGTCCCCTCATCACTTCCACTGAAAGTAAATAAAGAGGGTATTTCTCATTGGCCAATATGGTCAGATGGGTACCTCTTATTGTTTCATTTCATTTTTGGATTTTCTGTTTCATAATTATGTGAATGGAAAATATCTTTTCAACATGATACAGTACATCTTCAGTGGAAATATCTGACTGTGTTTCAAGTTTTCATGCTTTGCATAGATAAAATGAGAAAAGTAAAATGGTAGAGTGTGTGTGACACATTTAAATCATCAACAAGTAATCAGAATCTGGGCAGAGAACAATTAACCCTCTGGTAAACATGTTACGGTCATGTCAAATAATGCCGTACAATATGGTGTGTGTGTATGCAGAGGCCAGAGTCATCTGGTCAGTCTCCAGGTGATGAAGCTTCCAAGACCCAGGCCAGCGATGAAGATGATTACGAGGCCGTATATGCGAGAGCTCATGGATGACATGCTCTGCATGGATGCCACTGCCAGCTCTGAGAAACTGTTGATCTGTGGACACACAGCACACACACTGAGCACTTTTCAACTTCACACTCCCAGGACCCATGGAACTACAGGAACCTAACAGGGAACTCCAAATTATTTTTGTGCATTTCGCTTTCCTAAGATCTGCTGAGTTTGATGGTTTTTTATTTCTAATTCAGGACTTTTTGCTTTACATTGACACGAAACATGAAAACTGCCTACTCAGGTGTTTTGTTCTTATACTGTATGCAAGCAATTCAGCTATCCTCGTGTCTCAGTGGGTTGAAGAGAAGATACAGGATTTATTAGTTAAATAAAATAAGACGCAGCCAGCTGAAAATAGACTTCTGTTATACCTAAGTGATTTGATTGAAGGTTAGACTAAGAGTATAAACCTGTCCAATTTGTAAACACATCTTTTTTTCTTCATTTCAGCCCTCAGTCCAATTCAGGATTTTATCACCACAGGTCAACAGTGTAGGAATGACTACTGATTAACATGTAGTGTTCATGAACAGCAATCAAATCATGATTTCATACTCTTTCAGTTGTCAGAGCAGAAAAAAATATGTAAATCAGAACAACTGTTTTGTTGATTTGGCTGCATTAAAACAGTATAGGTGACCACAGAGAGCAGGAGGACACAGGTGCTGACTGATCTGCGGCTGTCGGCTCTGCAAACTCTGAACTGAACCTCTAGGAAGTACTACCCTCAGATCAGAGACTTTTTTACACCTGGGTCTAAATTTAGTCTAATTCCTCTGGTCAAACATGGACTAAGTTCCTGAGTTCTTCAAAGGGTTCTTGGTCCCCTGGTAAAGGTCCTGCACAGAAACATCCTACAAGGGGTTACACTGAATCAGTTTAGGCAACAACTGAAAAGAAGGATGTTATTTAACTGCTGCAGAACTGAGCACTCATCTGTGGGTTATTTCTTCAAAGCGAACATGGAATCTGGTGGCTAAACAGCTCCCCCAAGCTGACATTATTCCCCACTGACATAAAATATCACCTTTCACTGTCTTCTCTGGATAGAATCTGCATTCCATAAAGATCCACTGGACTGAATATAATAAATATAGCTACTCTGCTGTATAATCTCATAAAGTGAGGCTAAATGACCAATCGTTTCAGTGCTCTTACAATATTCCTGTGACCACATATCACACATAGAATAAACGTCGTACAGGAGAGTGATCTGAGAGAAAAGAAGGCCTAACATACCCATCCTCCATGTTCCCGAATCCAGCCCAGGAGATTGTTTCTGAAAAAATCCACAGTCCACCTCAGGATGTCTGTCACTGACTGAGGGAGATGAGCCTCTACCATCTGTTGGATATATAAACACAAGGTTTATATACAAAGTAAAGCAGCTAAACTACAGATTTTTTTTCAGTCACATTGTGGGATCACTACTGCAACAGGTACTTTTCAGTCCACGTAATATAGAAAAACGTCCTAAATATAGATAAATATAATAAATATAGAAATGTTGAAAAAAAGTTTTCCTCATGGCTGAGATGGAAATAAATTTGTTCAATAAATATCAATAAAAACAAAAACAAAAGCTGACAAAGTGAAATGGAAGCAGACTTGGTGATCAATTGATGACATACATGAAGCTTGTAACTACAGTGTCATTCATCACTTGCAGGCAGCACGATGGTGCAGTGGTTGGCACCCTAGTTTGCCTAGGGCTTCTTCTGTGTGGAGTTTGCTTGTCCCTGTTCTCTCCAGGTACTCCGGCTTCCTACCACAGCCTAAATACATGCAGGTTCATTTAACTGGTGACTCTAAAATTGCCCATTGTCTCTATATCTCAGCCCTGCGATGGACTGGCGATCTGTCCAGGGTATACCCTGCCTCTCGCCCAATGTCAGGTGGGACTGGCTCCAACGTTTAAACCTAAGTGAAATGATATTTGGTTTTGTTGGCCATTACTTATCAGTCATTATGTGTGGAGCCTACAGAACTCAATTCCCTGCCAGTCTCAATCAAGAGGAGGGGCTGAGTTATTGGAAAATAAGAAAAGAGATACAGATATCCTTACAGCTGAACGGACAAATAATTTTTGCTTTTTGAAACACAACCTTCCTTATTGTAAAGCAAATCACAACAGTGCCCACACTCTTAAATGGACAGGTGATCTTTGCAAAGTGCATAATGTGCATGTAATGATCATTAACACAATTAAGAAACTCAAAAAATGAGGATCACAAGGGGTACCACTAGAGATCTTTCCATGACCTCTTCTGATCTGCAGCAAAAAGAAGCTAACTCACCCTGACAGCCAACCTGCCAGCGACATAGAAAAGCACAGCAATCCTCTCCCAGGTGATCCCATGTTCAAACACTTTGCTTGCCACTTCCTTAAATCTATCCCACTTGGAGCTGGAGCTTTGTGCCACCCCATCTATTGCACTGCAACAGAGACAAAAAGGAAGACAGTTTAGGTGAAAAAAATTCTAAGGAGCCATACAAGTGTTCAGTATTCTACCATGAGCTCTGAGATAAAGTGGTTGATACACCCACTCTTGGAACTCCTTGTCACCCTGTACTCGGTCACCGATGATTCGGATCATTTTGCTCAGCTGGTTCACGATCTTCTGCTCCTGCTCAGTCTTTACTTCCACAGCCAGTGGAGTGAGGGGTGGGACGTCTTCTGAGGGTATGTCCTTCAGCTCCTCCTCTATGACGCTGGAAGAGAGCAAGAAGTTAAAACACAGGCCCTTTTCCAAACTGAGCAGCACATACTAAGCGAGATATTCTGAGCTGAACCTAAGTACGAGTATCAGGACTGATCCGGGCATTCTTTTAAATCCAATTCTCTCTTCTTTCTTTCTTACCATGCTTCGTCACCTCAAACTGCTGCCGTGTTGCAGCAATGCTCCCCTTTACCACAGCCAGGCTCTACAGTGCAGCAATATCAATGAGTGAATCTGACAAATTATTTGGTAGCACTGGTGATTGACTCTGCTCTGACAGCCAGGCTGACAGACTGCAGGGACTGGCTAAACATTGCTATTTCACTGACAAAGCAAACATTCCGGTGGCAGCTTTGCAGCTTCAGATAGCACTACCTTTAGTAACACTACACATGTTTTTCTAGTTTCAACAATTCAACAGAGTTTTCAGGAGTCCAAACCTCACGATTAAACTTTATTTCATGTCATATCAATAGTTTAACATTTTTGACTTAATACCTCTGAATCAGAGCTCAGCATTTGGATCAAATATCTCTTGTCAGATATTAATCAGCATTTAAGTAAATGGTAAGTATTGGATCAGACTCTGTATCATCGAACATCCAACATTAAAGGCAAAAAAAATGAAAAAAATCTTTTTCGTGTTATATCGAGACATTTTCTTGTTTTTACTATCAAATCAACAAAACATTTCAGAGTTTTTACAGATTGGGAAGAATAGAGTCTAATGGTGAAGTCAGTCACAGTCAGATGGGAATGTGGGAGGAAAAAGACTGCATGAACAGAGGTGAGCAAACAACTGCAAGTTTAACAACAGACAGTTTGATAATCATCCATTGGACACATTTCCCAAAACAGTCTGCGATGAAGTTAGTTTAAAGTTGGCTATTGAACAGCTGGATTCAGCTGACCACTGTCAGTAAAGCGGGCCTGTTGACATCTGTGACTCTGATCACAGTTAATTCAAATCAGAGCCCAAAGCAGTCTGCTCCTCTAAAACATCATGTGACAAAATATTGTTATTGTTAAAGTGTCTTGCAATATTGTGATATTATTTTAACCATATTGCCCATCCCTAGATTCAGAGCCCTGTATCCACCATCACCCCCACACCCCCCCTCTTATCAGAGACCACACTCTACACTCTCTTCCCCTGTGAGCTTCAGCCCTCTGCAACCCAGCATCAGAGATAAGAGTATACACGGATCAGCTCATTAAAAACCAGTGACTGGTTTCAAAAAATCTGCTGCTTTGGATTACTTTCTACAGTCCTGTGGAAATGGGACAAAGCTAACAAGCCACTTGATTCAAAAATCTAGAGTGCTTTTTAAAACTACCACAAAGAGTATGTTCTGCTTGAGCTTTCTCCTGCACCGAGTGTAGGAAAAGTTCTGTTCATGCAACAGTACATAAACAGTAAAAGGTGATAAAGCTTTTAGTGCATCATGTCCAGTTTAAGATAACAGAACACCTGCTGTTATCTTCCAGCTGGAACGACCAGCTCTGAGAAGAGTGACACAAAGTTCAGTCACGTTTCATTTTATTGTCTTCCCTATGTAAGTCATGACACAGCATAGGTACAACATGGTTTGTGAGTGGTGTGATTTACTGTAAGAGGGTTAGAGTTGTTACTGTGAAATGAAACTGAAACTTGCTTTAGATAAGGAATCAAAGAATGCAGAGTTGGGTTGGAAAATGAAAAATAAGTTATCCTCAGGAACACAAGAGTCATGTTTAATGTCTGGGCTGCAACTAAGAGCTTGCTTTTGTCTGACCAACCAAAATACACCCTCATGTCAGACCAAGAAGAGCTTGCTTGTCTTATTTCACTTCTAGTTCAGATATGATATGATACCATATATGGGCACATCCAGATGTCAACACAGGAAATGAATCCTTTTCTTGTTTTTAACTTTCAAAATGTTAAAGAAATGCTATTAAAATACTTTATAACAATAAAAATGGGTAGCTGACTAATTACTTAGTAGTCAATAGTCAATGAACGATTTTGATAATTGATAAATTGTACTAATCAAGTCACAATTAAATGAATTCACTAGTCATGAATATAATCATTTGCTGCTTTTCTTGTTTCTTGTTTGTGTTATTGTCTTTTTAAAATCATTATCAGAGGAGTATCTTTGGGTTTTTGGACTGTTAATTGAACAAAACAAGTAATGTGAAAAGGTCATGAGCTCTGGAAACTTGTGATGAGGATCTCTGTACATTTATTGATTCATTGTCAACTTAAATCTCTCAATAATGAAAATATGCATTTGTTGTAGGACTTAATATTAAGTAGCAAAAAACCGTTTTAGTTTTTAAACAATTATGATAGTTTGTTATAGGCAGGGAGATTGATCAATACAGCATCACTGAGTAAAACTACTTTTATTATAAGTATGTGAAAATTTCAGAAAATAAAAAGAAACTTACTCTTTGATCAGGGCTTCCCCTATCCTCTCATCTGTGGAGGAATAACAGCAACTTTAGTGTACACACCACACGTTTAAAATGTTGCATTTACTTGCAATATTATATGACCATGGGCTCTGTGAACTGTTATAGTGTTGTCAGTGTATCCAGTTTGTACAGTCGTGGACGGTATAACATGCAGCGATGAAAAACAGGGCTGTTCACTTATGTTACTTTAAACTTTAAAATGTCAATTGTCAAACTTACCGGACATACCATTTCCTTCACACGCCATGGTTTAAAAAAAACTTTAAAAAACTTCCACAGAAACTCTGCTTCCCTTCAGTGTCACATAAAACCTTGTATCAAAACTTTAGTCGGCGATGAAAAGCAGAAGCTAAAGATTTACTGCTAGAAGTGAAGTCAGCAGCAGTGTTACTTCGACGACGAAACCCGTAAAATTAGAGAAACTAACGTGAAGAACGATATTGTGTGGAGTCCGGTAGAGGGAAAAAATATGATGGGCGGCGCAAATGAACTGTCCATAAGTTAAATACATCCGTGTAGAAACATGTCCCATTTACTTTACTTACATTTACGCCTTTAAGAGGTGCTGCGCAGCGCTAACTTGACGTTGGGTTTAAAACAATGCATGTCGGTTAGAAATTCGCCGACTTTCGCCGGCGCTGCGCAACGTCACCTGACATTAAAATCACGCGGGAGCAAGGTGCCTGCAGTTTTCTGCCGTTGTTTTAAGCCCCGCATATCACATAAAGTCAGCGCTGCACAGTCGAACGCACCATCACACAAGCTATAACCGGGGGTTAGTTGGAATTTATCACAGCTTCGTCTGGGAGAGCGGTGACATCACACTGACATCCTGACAGTCATGTAAAGGATGAGAAAAGCAAACGCACCGGCTGAATTTGCCTGTCGCTTACTGATTACGTCTTTGGTACCTGCGGTGTGACTTGAGCACGGTGGAAAGGTTTGGCTTTGCTGAACACCCGAGCAGTGTTTGACTCTTGTTTCACGCCATGTCATCTCTTCTAAAGGTCGACAACGAGCTGAAGACCAAGGTGAGTGTGTGTGAGCTTCCCGAGTCCTCAGAGACATCGAGCCTGAACATCAAGCCGGTCTGTGATGAGCACTCAGCTCCCACTTTCATTCTTCTATGATATGACATCTAAAATTACTACTTATGTCATCTAGTCTCAGTCTTATAGTTCTGATTCGCCAAATACTAATTTCCACCACTTTTCTAAACTGAATGCGCCAGCTAGAGCCAGGCTCGTCCAATATGAACTAAACCTCCCCTGGAGAGGAAGGCGGCAGTAGGAAGCAGAGACGTAAAGCTGCGGTTTAGACGTCAGCCTTGACAGTCTCAACACGAGGACACAGAAACACTCTCATCCCGTTAGATTCGAACATGATTTAATTTTAATTTGACATCAAAACAATCATTTTCTCCTCAGTCTTGTTGCTTCAGTTATTCTTTTAAACAGGAGATCTGTGACAGCGTTTATTCTTTAACCTCCATATAACCAAGTTATTTTACATGGAATATTGAAATGGATGTAAGGCGGCCATCATCTTAGGCTCAGACTTCGTCGCTGGATCTGTCCCCAGCAGATCCAGATTATATCTTCTTGTTATTTGTGATAAATTGTAGGGATTTAAACTATTTTAGAAAATCAGTCATAAAGTATTTGAAGGTTTGGAGCCTTTCTACTGTGATGTATGAATGTTTGCCCATGGTTATAATTGGATTGAACCAAATCACATACATTAGATGGAAGATTGTCTAAAAAGAATCTAATGTGGGAAAACTCAGATACTGAGATACTACTTTAAAGATGACCAGACGTGGATGTTGCTCCAAAAAAGATTACACAAGACGACAATGCCCTAAGGTTTCAAAAAGAGCAAGTCACATATTCAAATCTGAATCTATTCTGTAACTAAACCCTAGTGGGATAAATAGATGTTATTTATTTAATTTTTGTCTCTTCCTTTTAACTCTGGGGACAATCGGCCAAGATAAATAACAAGTGAAAGCAGTTTTCAGATATAAAGAATCAGAATTATATGCATGAACTTGAATTCTATCTTCTTAGTTTCCAAAAATACTCTTCTTAATGAAATTAGCCTGTTGCCCACCTCCTTGACTACTTTCAAAAGTTCTGTAATCTGTATTAAATGAAGATGAACAAGTGGGATGGCTCTACAGACCTCAATGTGATTTGTTTTAGAAATCCATATCCCAAGTTTACATAAAAATCATATGATAAAAACAAACCATTCACATTTAGTAAATCTGTTACAAAAACTAAGTTGTTAGTTAGGACGTTTTTCTTTTTGCAGTTACCCCATTGTTCCACAAGGTAGAGATGTAAGGAAAGACATGAAGCCAACACAAAGTTGGAAGACAGTAATATAGGTGTAACATGTAATATAAAATGTACAGCCGGCATTAAGCAACATTTGCTTTAATTTGGAATCATGTTTCTTGCCACTTCACTAGTGCAAGTGTAAGTTCAGTATGCACTCTCTTTTAGCTCTGTTTTGGTCTTTAACAAATCTTGATGGAAATACCTGGCTATCTATACCTATATACCTATCTGCTGTTTCGTGCTGAGCAAGTACTGTAGAACTTTTCACTGAAAACTTCTGCCTACTGTCGCAAAAACAAAGGTGGTGAAATGAGGGTGAATCAAAACAGATAAATGTATGGGCCAGAGACAATGACCTGAAACTTGCTATGAAGCTCCATAAAGCCAGGCAGAGATGCAGGTTCAGGTGATAATTCTCTGTGGGCCCATTACTACCACTTATCCCTTTCACATGGTCACATTATTTTCACAGTGTCATTTGATAAATTGCTATTGTAAAATATTAATAATAGCCTCTTTAGAGAATCTTTAGACTATGAAATTAACATTAGAACCTAACTGAATGAATGAATGAATGGGCCGGGCTGATATATTGGTTGCTCAATGCAGATATGTTGATACTGACCAATTTGTCAGCCAGTTAATGACAAGAAGTGTAAGCAGAGAAATACCAAAGCTGTATTTAGAAACAGTGGTAGGTTAATGTTTCAGCTGTAAAACTTCTTGCCTAGAACATTTCTTGGTTGCACTTAAAAAAGAAAAAGAACAAATGTGAGGGAACATCAACAAAAATATTCATTTATATTGTGGATTGTGAAAAGAAGATTAAATCAGTCAATGTATTATTATCACATTTTTAAATTCTCGAATCTCAATATCAGTATTGGCCTTAAAATCATGTATCAGTCAGGTTATACTTTCATTAACCAAAATACAAGCATTACACTCTCCAAAAAAAGTGTGGTTAATTTCTAACTGCGCTTCAATCTGTTGGTACAGGTGGAAGCATTCAGGGAGCAGATCACCAGTGAGGTGAGCATCATACATTTGAATATTGAATATTTTGATTCTGTCTTTGCTTTCCTTCTCTTTTATGTTTTCTCTGCTTTGGTTCAGTTTATGCTGTATGTTAACAGTGTAAGAATAAGTTCACTCTTTTCTTTATCACAAAATGTTCTCTCCTGTTTGCCACTGTAGGCTGAGCATCTGGTCGCCAGCTTTTTCCCTCAAAAACTCCTAGAGCTGGATCACTTTCTTAAGGTAAGTTACCTGACTAATGGGCCATTTCACCATATAGGAAGATAATAATATAGTCCTGCAGATTTCAGTCCTGGTTGATTTTCTATGCACCTGCGGTGCTAAGAGCACGGGTGGTTTAAAACTACTAAGTGCACCACAGGCTTACCAGGCAAGCCTAGCCACAAAAATACCAAAACTATGTAGCATGCTCTCTATAGACAAGCCATGACACACTTGACTTCATCTGTGCCAAGCTACTACTACACAAAAGCAGAGCCCCTCCTGTCCATAAAACATAGAACAGTGACTAACCCGTTGACAATTTTTAAAGGAAAGGAAATCCAAAAAAAAAAGCTCAGCACAATCTCAAACATCCCTCATGCAGGTTCAAGCAATTTGATTTCAAATTTGATTTCAAATTGCCTGAATCTGCATGAGGGATGAATCCTGCCAGAACTGTTGAATTGCCAGTGAATGACTATTGCTAAAAAACTACAGACAATGACTAGTATCAAAAAAACCATTTGAGTCTGGCCGGGAACTTTGTTAACTCTCTCTTCTCCTCACTCCTTGTCATCTTTTCTATCTGTGTTTTTGGCTTAATCATTCCAAAAATACATTGAATGTGTTAGCTTTTTCAGGCCTATGAAATATGTATTTCTTTCTTGTTTTTGTACAAAGCTTCTGTACTTTTTTCAACCTTTTCCACATGATCTTTATCCAGGAACCGATTCTCAACGTGACTGACCTGAAGGAAATACATTCAGAGATCAACTTCAAAGTCCCAGACCCGATTCTCTTCACTAACAGCCATGATGGCATGGACATGGTGAGTCTGCAGTCAGTCATGTGATAACAGGTGGTTGAGCTCAACAAAACAAAAAGTAATTGTTGAAGAAAAAAACCTAAACCATTGTGAAAGATGGATGGATTTTAGTGAAGAAGTGAATGATTCACAGTTGCAATAAAAACAGAGGAGAGTTAGTCCACTGTATGTCTGAGATGATGGCGACATGGACACTGTGTGGGAACATTTCTAGTTTAATATAATGAAGTGAAGTGCTTTTTCTGATAACTCAGATTAGAACAACACCTGTAACCATGGTAACTGTACACATCAAAGATGGCTACCACTGTAGCATCAGAATACAAAAAGAAAAGACAAAAACCCATTATTAGAAATAAGACTAAAATTCATTGAGGAAAGTTAGACTGAAATGTCGTTAGTTTTTAAACTAATAAACAAATGACTAAAATGTGACTTCAACTAATAGAGTTTTGCCGAAAGACTTAAAACTGATTAATATACGATTGTCAGAAGTCTATGAATCAGATTCAGTGGCTGTGAGACAAGAAACATGAGCACTCTGATTGAGGGAGGTTTCAGCTTCCAAAGGGGGCAAGATCAGTGTGTGAAATAGATGTAGGGACATGGCTGGTTAAGAAGACATGACAAATATTTCATTAAAATTAGTTTGGAAGGTTGCAAGGTCCAGGTATCTTGTTGGTCCAGTAATTTTGTATTTTCCATCAGATGAGGTTAACATTGATAGTAGCTGTCCCTTGCCAACTGCTGAGAAAGTTTTCTGCACCAGGATGGACTGTGGCTCCCTACAAGCCTATAAAAACGATCCCATCAAGAGTAAAACTATATTTTCTGATCACCCTCTTGAACACACTGCATAATGGGAAATATAGGATCTAGCGTTTTCTGGACCTTGACTTTTTTAACCCGTTTTAAGTCTCCCAACCTTATGGAAGTTCAACAAAAGTTGTAGAGTACCTCTTTAATACTATGATCATGCATTGCAATAGGTGCATCTGAATAAATATTTTAATGTAGCAGGTCAGTATTACTGTGTTTTTAGACACAGACATCCATCCATGACTGTCCAGAAGAAACAGGAGAACTACTTTTAACAAAACCCTATTCAAAAACTTTGACAGCCCTGACCTTTAGCTGATAAAAACACTTGTTCTGAATTGTCCGAAAACTGTTAGCCCTATAACTGAGACTGCTAGGCAGGCTTGTTGTACCATGGCTGTGTTTTTTTTTTGTTTTTTTTTGGAGCTCATTAGTTTGATTACAGAGGGTGAATTAACAGTCCACGTGGAGCTCAGCACAACCTGGATTCCTGACTGTATGCGTAGTGTCATCTGAATAAATTAGAGATGAGACTCCCACACAGTTATCACAACTGAGAAGTGTTGAAGGGTTTGTGTTACCTTCACCACACCCCGACTGTCCAGTGGAAATGTGAAGCTAAAGGTTTATCTAATAGGTCAGTGTGGTTCTCTGTCACGACCGCACTATCAGGACCTAAATTGTGACTTGAAAGTAAGTTGAAAACTAACTTGAAGCCTCAGTGTGAGACGAGTGGTAAACCAGAATTGCGTTCACGTATTGATCGACAGCTGCGAGCTCCCACCCTTGACTTTGGCCTTGATTGGTTTGTCATTGGTTAGCAGGGGAATATCACTGCACTGCTGCTTCTGCTGGTCTAAGAGGCCTTGACACATTAAGATGTGTTTTGGAGCATATTTCAACTAAAACAATATTAGAAGATAATTACATGCTGTAGCTTTAATAAGTAATTGTTGGACTTACAGTGGCAAGAAAAAGTATGTCAACCAGCTATTAATTCCAAGGGTTCACTTACTTTTTCCACTACCATTTTGAATGTTGAATGAGTGTGTTCAATAAAGACATGAAAGATAAAAATTAAAAAAAACAATTGTGTTATTATTTTTATTTGTCAATATCCTTGACTTAGATGAAGATCAGATCACATTTTATGACAAATTAATGCAGAAAACCATGAAATTCCAAAAGGTTCACATACTTTTTCTTGCCACTGTATTGTCCCTAGTGGTTGTCTGTCATCTGTAAAGCAGTATGACTGTGAGGAAAGTAAACTGCATTCCATGAGGCATTAAAAGGTTGTTAAAAGTCCTAAATTTCATTTGGTGATCATTGTAGAAACCTTGTAGTTAGCACTAAACACAAAATACAGCTGGGTCTGATGGAATGTCATTAGATTTTCAGGTGCCTTTAATTCATAAAGTGTTCGATAAATTGAAATTTTGATTGAATGATGGCACTAGATGAAAGGTTAAGTGATAATCAGAATCATGAAAACCATCCTCTGGGCAGCATGGGTATTTGTACCAAATGTCATGGCAATTAATCCATCATTGTTAAGATGTTAAAAAAGAAATAACATCTTGACATTTTGTTTGTCATGCAGAATACCAAGAAAAGGAAACTAGAAGATGGAGTCCCTGATCAGAGCAGACAAGGTAGAAAACTACAGCTGAGTTTTTAAAATAATCTTTTTTTTGTGTGTCTGGGTTTTGTATGAATGAGACTCTTAGTGACTTAGGTGATGAACAGGAAACTCATTGTAATGATTGTTTTTCAGGCATAATTGTCAAACATTCTCTGGTTCCAGTCAAATGAACATACTGAATGAATGTACTGTTTGTCTTCACCAAATATGACAGTAATTTAACTATCTGAAGGTTTTAGATTATTGATGAGTCAAAATAAGCAAATTGAAGACACTTTGAGAAATAGATACTGCCATTTTTTCTTTTAACATCTTTTAACATTGATATTGTTAGCTGCAGTCCCTCATATCATTGTGTTGCTCAACTCTGGACTAGTGAATTGTGTATTTTTCCACTTAGGTTTAGAAGAGTTTTGCGTTGATGTGTGAATTACGGAAAGTACTAGCAGTCATTAAGTGTAACTGAACACTTGTTATGATCAAGCAAGTGCCTGTTGAGCCTTGTCAGAACAGACAAAGACAGTGAGCTGGATTTGCGAGGCTAGGACTTGCACAATGATGGTACTTTATTTGCCCAAATCATTAAGCAGTGTGAGAACTCAAACCAGCTGCAACATTACACAAGAAGAACAGTTTGTGCATGTGGACTGTCTGTGTTTGGTCCCAGGGGAAACAAAAACACTGATGATGCCAGAGGGAATGATGAAATGTAACACCAGGCTGATGGACCTGATCGAACAAGTCAAACCAGAGATCAGGACGCTGATTGAGAAGTGCAACACAGTAAGTGTACACACACACACAAAAGGGAAACTTATGTCAATCTGAATTAGAAATACACCGTTCCTCAGTCTCTCTCGAAAAATATCATTTTTTTCAATTTCATGTTTACACTGACTTATTACAGACCAACCAAGCATAATAAAGTTATATAGTCTGTCTGTTAACTCTGAACAGTTTTGTGGTGTCATCCTGCATCAGTGTCAGTGTTTCATGGGGTTACAAGTGGGGAAAAATGTCCTGTAGATGACAGCAGGTCGGGTAGCACTTTACTGAACCTGAGGTGTTTATTTAAGTCACAAAGAGCTCCGGAAGAAATAACTGATTATGAAAATTATGAGTCAAGACTGCAGTACAGTGCAAGGTAAAGGAGATGTTTATAATATATATATAGGAGGTGTTAATAACAAACCATTGTGAGAACCTGTCGCCTGCTGGCCTCTTCTTCCCACTGTGACTGTGTCTGTTTGTATAATGCCTGCAAGACATATTTAAAATGGATCTGCTGACAAAGCAGACCTGAATGCATCTATATCTGGTTGATTAGACCTGTTCTTATTGAAGAATAGCACTGCTAATGCAGCGCCAATAACTTGTGGCAAACACAATACACAATACATTGTTTGTGCTGGTAGAAAATTTAAATATGAAGTAGTAGTGGAAATGTTGAGTTTGCAGTGGTACTAACTTAGCACAGCTCTAATATGGCTGAAAGAGGCCACTAAAGTCAATACAGCAGTGACACTAAACTGAGCTGAGCTGTTCAGCCATCAGTTTATCATAAAACACACACTCATTTTTATTCCTTTTCACGTTGATTGAACAGGGAAAATACTTGTACATGGCTGTTACCTGTTTCCATAGTTAACAAACTATTGTGTCCTTGATGGATCATGATTAGCTGCTGATTGTTATAGTAGTTCAGCTTTTGAATTTGTGCTAAAATCACAGTTCTACTCTCACACAGTCCTGTGGTAAGTCTGCTTTGCTTTCACACCACGGACTAACTGAAAGCAGATTGTGACTCACCTTTTCAAGTGCTGTTTCAGTGCCAGCCTTAATGAACAACCACCCAAACACATCACAGCTCATTTGACCTGAACTGGTGAGGGGTGAAAGCACCATAAGTTTAAATAGCACTAGCCTAAAATTTAGACATTTATGACTGTATATTATTATGAATGAATACTAAAGTATGAATACTGGACTATATTATTTAATAATGTCTCTATGCTTTACATTTTTTACTGTTTGCTTTTTAGCCATTTTACTGTTTCAGGATCTATTATACATATCACAACACTATGGTTAAGATGAATTCCAGCTACTCTTTAAAAATGAGGATGGAAACAACTTTGGTGTCTCCATACAGGTCAGTTTTCACTGATCACTTCACTTCTGGTGGACAGGTTACTGGCAGAAATAGGCTAAAATAACGCTTTAAAAGTTTTCACCACCCAAGGTGTTTAAGCTTCATCAGTCTTCTACTCAGATTGTTTGTTGAGCCAAGATTTAGTACATTTGGATGGACTGTGCAGTACTACGTATTTTTTCAAATGTACTGTATATTTCAGGTGTTCTGGAAGAGACCTTCTTGCTAATCTACTTTTTTCAATCTGGTAGCTATCGTGGTCATTAACTCTTCTGGCCAGACTGTTGCCAGGTGTTAGCAGTTAAAGATAAAGTCATTTGCTTTTGAGAGATGAACCTGTAACTTTAAGCATTGAATTAACCAGCTATCCAGTTTGGTATAATTTCTGCGGGGCCAGCTCACTAACCTTTACAGTAATACCAAGTGAAAATAATCTCCACAGTGTGCACAAGATGACTGTGGCCACTTTGGTGTCTGTGCGTTTGCAAACTGTACATAGATATTCTGTGTGAGACTGCTAATTGCCTCTGAGGGGCCGAGTTCAGGCTAATGGGGTGAAGGTGCCCTCACTGTCTACTCAAAAACATGCACTTGGCATTAATGGTGTGTGCCTGGTGATTATAATTCTTTGAAATCACGGTTGAATAATTCATTGAATATAATTTGCTCAAATGAATTCAAACACAATGCTGTAAAATACAGGCCTGAAAAAATCAGTCACGCCTTTCACGTCATGTCTTCGACCCTGGATTGGTTATGTTGATAGGACTGAGAACAATACAGCTGTGAAGTTAGTCTATGGTTGTGTGTGTGAGTGTCATGTGAGGTTTGATTTGATTTTGGTCTAGCTTAAGAATGTGTGTTTATAAATTTAAATGACGGGACACGCTTTATTTGATTCTGTTCAGTCTGTCAGTTGGTGTTGATGTCAGTAAACTAAGTAAGTATGATATTAAGTGTGGATTATTGATTGAAATGGGTACATGGCATTCTCATATAGTCATTTTGGTCCGGCGATTAACCATTTCATTTTGATTGTTTGAACAGTTAAGTCATCATCCTTTTCTAAGACTTGATTCAGTTGGCTCACTTTTGTCTTACTCCTGTTTGTGTTTATATGTGAATAGTAAACTGTGTTGCAGTTAGTGTAACACTGGGGGCATGGACCTCACTGTTGAGGTAAGTGGTGGATGGTTTAATTAAGATCTTTTGTTGGGAAGCATTCTGCTATGCCTACAGATGGTAGTGATGCAATCATAACCATCTCATCAGTCATATCTGTATGGCCGTGTCTCCTCTGCAATGAACACTGACACTAAAATTTTAACAACGTTTAATACTCAGCGCTCAGAACAGTTCAAAAAATGTTTTTGATTCACGCACTCACACCTGATTGTGGGCAAGATGAAAATGTCTTCTAATCAATAATTTTAATGCTTCTGTTCTTGGGTGACATCGTGTTTGGTTCTCACACCATTAAGGAAGCGGTCTTATTTAAGTGTCTCAGCCTACTACCTGTGCGTCATTTTGGGTTTGTTATGTACTAATGTGGTTAAAGGCGGGTTGGTAGAGATAACTTTAAATTACTGAAGAGGTTTCTTCATAATGACAGGATCTGTTTTATGGTGTCTCTATTTTCCAACTGTCTGTGTGTGTCGTAGGAGGTATTTAGACGCTGAGACAGTAGAGTCCAGGCGTGTCTTGCACCTGGGACCGTCTAAGATGCATGCTGGGCAAACTTGTTCAAAATCGCAAGTACCCTCCACGTGTGGTAGTGGCGCAGAGGCCTTTGTCCCTCACCAAGCGCTGTCGGACATGTGCTGGTGATATACTTGTTTCTGCTCTTATACATCCTCAGTTTTTTGATGACATTTCGAGGTGTTATTGCATCACATAATTTTTGCTGATTTGTCAGCTGCCGCTGTCTCTTCTTAATCTCCTGACTGCCTTGAGGTGCAGTTCAGATCCGATTGGAGGAAGTGAACAGCGTTCACTAGATTCACTGTGTTGTATTTATGTTTTGCTTTATGACAGGGCATTATCACCTGCTGGAAGTAGCCATTAGATGAGATGAACTGCATTAATTCCGGATGGTACCGGCTTTGGGGAAGATAGACATTTCTACAGCTTATGTAGCAAAGAGTGTGACCGGTAAAACATAGCCCACCTGCTAGCCGGTCTGCGCGCATTTACTGGCGCCAGTTGAGTCTGTGTATGTGTAACCAACGGCAGTCTTCCTCTACATTGCCTTGGCAAGAAATGGTGGCAGACAGACGCGGGGTTGACATGGTGTTGTTGCAGGTGGACGGTGTTGGTCACATAATTCTTTGGTATTCTGGTTTTGGTTTTTCAGGGGGATCGATAGATCTATTAAAATCGTTAGATCAACAGTTTGAAATACTCAAACCAGCACATTTTTCTCGAACAAATTGAATATGTGATGTATGAACAGTTCTGATCTGCCTGCACACGCGGTTTGTCATTGTACTGCCACATAGTAATAGCACAAATAAGAGGATGTACAGGTGTTCCTAATAAGAGGTGGCGTTTGTAACAGGTTGGCTCTTGTCTCACAAGAATACATAGCTTGATTAACTGGCAATGTACATCTCTTCTGCTGAGGAGGACTACAGAAGGACGGTGTCTGAATTGATGGAAAGGTATCATTTGAGAATTATTGCTGCCAGAGCTCCAGGAATCCAATATGTGAGTGCTGACTTGTCTTTTTAAACCTCTTTAAACTGCGATGGGCGGAAAGGAGGAGCTACGTCTAGACCATGGTTGTGGAGACTCCTCACTGCATGACGAAAGTTATTGATATTCATTTTCACTTTGGTATTGAGCACGGTGGGCGATGTAATGCATGCTGGCATGAGATTGGTCAAAATGATGTAAGACATGTACCATCATCAGTGATATTTATTAATATCCACTATCATGGAACATTGTTTAACCCTTTTTCTATAACATATTTTATAAACAACTGAATAATGATCATCTGATTGAGGTGATAGAGGCTAATAGCATAGGCTCAATTCCTGGATGAAATTTGTTGACCCTGCCTCCATGAGCATTTTAAATCTTTCTTCGGACTGTAACAACAAATCTAATTCTAACATTTCGCGCGCGCGGTGATCTGTTCGGTGAAGCAGAAGCAGCGGCTCAAAACTCTTTACTGACAACCCTGCAAACACACACACAACATCAACATCAGCCCAGACCGACATTTTATTAATTTTAGTTCTGGTTGTTTACAACTCTGGACGATTCGCGGGTTATCCGACCGCTGCGCGATGTGTTAATACTTGCGCGTGAATGGTGTCGCATGTAAAGCCCATCAACTGGGTCTCCCTGTACGTACCTTCCTCCCTGAGCTGTCCAGCTGTGGACAGGATCTCTGTTGGTTTGGTGTACTCGCCTGTATCTAGTATGGTTGGCTATTCAGTATCAGGACAGCATCAGACTGTTTTCTGGTCGTATTCTGACCAAATCACTGTTGTCACAAAGACCACCATAGCCTGTCTCCATCTCTGCTGCTTTCGGCTGGGACTTGGGGTTCGAAACCACCTTGTTTTCTCTTCCTGTCGTTATTGAGAGTCTTCTGGATGCTGGGACTGTAAACGTATTTTTCCATAACTTTTTTCCCTAGGTTTCTTTTTGGCTCTGCCTTTTTGACCACAGAATTACCCCATTCAGTAGTTGCTACCCTCAGCATTCTGTGCACATCACTGTGAAGAATATGGACTTTCACAATGCAACTCTGTAGTCACTCTCCTGGCCTTAAATTTAATAAAGTTTCTTGCTCCAAATAATAGAATACAGACAGCTTTTCTCTGTTTCAGGAAGCAGCTCGTTGTTTGGATATATATACATTTTTTTATGGAGCGTTTGACATGGAGTCCTTCTCCCACCCACTGTTTTTTGGTTTTGTCGCATCTTTATGTCTAGTGATTACTGTTGCACCTCCACTGTTGAATGTGGTGGCATTACATTCATCCTCGTGTATATCTGTCTTTAGTGAACAAGCAGAGCTTGAACTGGAACTCAAGACAGTCCCTTAAGTGGGATTTGGATCCTATTATTATTAAGATATATTTTTTTAAATATAAAACTTTAGCCATATAGTTCCTACAAATTCATTTGTTTGGCTTTGAGCCCTGTACCCATGCTACACCACACAGATGTACTTTTTTTTTTTTAGGGTAAGACAGTTACTGCTGGCGATGAGCAGCCCTTAATTCTCTTTGGGAACTTATGGGGCCAATCTTGGCTGTCAGTCATCAGTTTCACCCGTTTATTGTGGCTTGCAGACAGGTGGTTTTCATTTCATCCCTATGATTCGATGTGCTCTTAGTAGTATAAATGATGAACATCTTCTTATTGTAATCTGGTTAAGCTTTGTTGGTTTTGGTGAAATGGTTTTGGCAACAGACATAGTGCAACATAAGTCAGGGATCATCCCTCCATTTGTGAGAACAGGGTAGAATCTTTCACTAACCATCATGGGCGACCTGTCTGTTCTGCTTGCAAGTTCACTTTGGAGAACATCTCTGTGCGCACAAATCTGGGCCTCTCAAAGTATCTGGGTTGAGGTGGTGGGATCCCGACCTCTCCAAACGAGGAATGCTGATTATTTATACTGTTTCCTAAAGTGTTTTATAAGCCAGCATGTAAACATACGACCTGTTGCTTCACAATTGATTAATCAGTTTGTAGCTGGACTGAGAGGCAGCTCTTGTTGCTGGGTTCAGTCTTTGCGGTTTGATTGTCTTTTGTGGTTCCCATTTATCAGAGCAGACCTCTCCCAGCTGACACTGGTGGGCCTGAGGCAGTTGGTGGACAGTTCACAGATATCTGCCTTGCAGGCTGGGCCTGGTATTTTGTATAATGTCAATATTGTCATCTCTGTCTACCTCAGGCCACAAACTTATCAACCTCTTGTATTTGAAGAACAGGTTCACATTTTTTAAAAGTCTGTCTTATAGTGGCACATATATTACCAGAATCAAATGTTTTAGACCTCTACCATTTTGAATCTTTGACAATTCAGTGAATAGCTTTAGCTAGTTTTGAGGTGTGATAAAGTACTTGGTGAAACTGTACCTTAATGTTGTAAAACGCTGGAAGATATTGTAGATTTCATAGTAAACAATTTTATTATGAAATGAGCATGAAGTTAATACCAAGCCTCAGTGACAATTTCATCTGTTAAGTGGTGGAACAAATTGTGCTACTACAGGCAGTGCAGTGCCTGACCTGTGTGTGTCCTGTAAGCTGGTGAGTTGCCGGGACATTGTGTGCCTGTACTGGGGCAGTGTGGCTGTGGTGTTCCTTGCCTCCACTGGCTGTGACAACAGCAGTAGTTCCAATATAGGTTATGTGGGACAAAACATGCATTCAAATTCAGTTTACAATTCTTCAGCAGTGAGTTAGCCAAATCAAGGGGGTATCTACCAAAGACTCTGACCTTCAGAATCTATGTTAACACAGAACAGAAACTCTGGATTTTGTCCCCAATCTTACAGTGGAACATTACATTGGAAGTGCATCAGGAAGGGATCTTGTAATGGCCAGTATGGACTGGAGGACCAGTTACAACCACCAATAACTCCTCTAATGTACATACAGTATAGACATACGAGTATTGCGTTAACATTGACTTGAAAACAATGTAAACCTGTCCTTCAATGTTTTTTCTTATTATATAACAGTATTTTGAATTTTAAATAAAAAGTAACAGCCTTGATTGAAGTGTGTGACTGTGTGCAACCATACTGCCATACTGTACTTTTTATCTCTCATAAGGCAAAGTCAGCAACTAATTTTGCATATAAGTTTGTAAAGTCATATTCTCTTTTCCCTCTAACAGGGTAACTCTGGTATTTTTATGGGTGTAAACGATAGATGAGGATAGATAATTGATCCAAAAACTTTTGGAATAAAAATAATCAGTGCAGTATTGAGCATGGACTGTATACTCACCAACCATGAACAGCTGATGCAGTGTAATCCAACTGGGTATTTGTTACTGTGTGATACTTTTATGTATGTAAAGGATGTCAACACTTCTTTCACTACTGAAAGTCACACAATAACACTAACTGTTCTAGCAGCTCCTCTGTGCAAGATAAAATGACGAATGATGAATGTCATGAATGAGTCTGGTACTGATGTACTGTGATGTTTCTGATTAAACAAAAAGGACCTTACTCCTTAATAAAATGCTATATTTCTCTGGGAAAAAACTATTAGGAATCATATCCACAATGTTGTATAATAACAACCTGAGCCTTTCAGTGAAAAAAACAAGCACTTTAGTGGACAATTGCACCATTGGACTACATTGCTGCTGCTGTTGCAGTTGTCAGGTACACCATTCTTGCTCAATACTGCACTGATTCCAAAGAGTTTTATCTCTATCAGGCATTTACACCCAAAACATGGTTCAAAAATATTGGACTTATCTTTTAAGTTGACTGTCATCCAATTGGCACAGTTTGTAAGCTGCCAATTACTTCACACTAGAAGAAGTTGTACTATAGCAAAGAAGTGATCAAATTGACAATATTCATATAATATGAAATTATAAATACAATACAAAAAGTCACATTCCAGCAAAGCCACTTACTTAAATTTATTGCAAAAAGTGCCTACTTCAATGGTGATTCATAAACCAAAAAATAGTATACCCTACTTCTCATGGGAAAGTACAAGGGATGTCAGCTTTAGTTTTGTATACAATGTTATGTATTGCTCAAAGCAGCATTATTTAGATATGTGTTCTTAGATTTGTGTTTGATGTCTATGCAGTAGACAATGTATTTACCTGGCTTTCATAGCTCACAAATAAAAACAGAGGTTTTGTCAGTAGAGTTATTTGCTTTAGTATAGCTATGGTGATTATTTCTCAGGCTGAGATTTGGGAGGTTTATCCATAATGATGCTATTGTGTGAGCACTGAACAACACCTGCCCTTTTGCAAAAGCACTACACAGAGGTCAGGTGTGTGGTAGTGGCTGCCTGATGAATGCATTGCCTGGGAATTCCTTCACAGCACTCAGGATGAAAGAAAAAAGGGGTTCAGTAACACTCATGCCCAGTTCTATAGTGGTACAAACCCATGTTTTGCACCCTTAGTTTATTATTTTGCATCCTCAGTTGAAATTACAATAATAAATTTGTCCTCACTCAATTGTGAGTGGTGAGAGGGAACTCTTGCTGTGTGCACTGCATGAGTGTTGGTCTGTGCAGGTGTGTTTGGGTGTCCCTGGACAACGTCTACCTGTGCTTGCTACTTGTCCAAACATTATTACATTGATACCTGAAAATGGAGACAACAGCAGCAAAGTCGTTGTAAAGACTCGAAATTTAGACTAGCCATCTCAAGTTTAGGGCCTACTACTGCCAGTTTACTCCCACTGCCTGACTCACCCCCACCCCTTGTCCTGCAATTTTAACAAATGCCAGATGACTTAGTAAAGCAGAGCCTGTGCAGGTGTCTCAATAATTACCCAAGTCATCTATACAGTGGGGTAAAGTACTCATTTTGTCCATAATATTCAGCAAAAACAATGCTATACTTTGGTGTGCATGTAGAAATTTCAGTTCAAATGGTGATGCAGATGATGTGTTCATGATCTCTGATTACAGTAACTGGTACCATGCTCTTGTGCAAGGACTGGGAAGGTAAGTTTCCAAATAAAGGCGGCCTAAACAAGGATATTAGACATACCAACACATACAAACACAACAATACTATAGTGTTACCTGTAATCATCATGCCTGATTATGATATGAACTGCAAACACCTCTGTGGCTTTGATTATTCAGTCTCAAGAAATGCTTATATTTCACAAAGACAAACCTCTGCTTGACATAGTGTTGTGTATTTGCATTTTATGACTGTTTGATCCAGATCACAGCAGCTGTAGATGTATAAACTGGTCAATAATCAGTTTTAACTTTAAAGTGTAGACATAAATGCACCCGCACTAATTTCAAATGCAGCCTTAGTCATTTTGTTCTGGAACTGGGCCTGATTACAGTCAAAAAGCAATGGTAAAATAAATTCTAAAAAAAGAACATTTTATTTCTTTCCTTATATGGGCCAAAAATACACAAGAAAGGCAAGAGAGTAATTTTACTACATTGCTACACCTGCAACTTCATGGTTTTATTTACAAATAACACCAAAATCTAATCAAAACTCTGAGAGTTAAGAGGCCTGACCAAAGAACAGCTGGACAAAGGATTGAAGGAGTCTAGTCCAACCACACCATGGGTCAAACGACCCAGAGCATGGACATTTCAAATTCACTCTTTTAACTCAGTGTGTTATGTGTGCCTTTCCACTGCCTTTGCCAAAGAAGTTAGCTGAGTAAAAGACGTAGGTTAGGAGAGGTAGGTTGATCAACAAACCCTATGGGCAAAACCATCTGACTTCACACATCACAGTGTCTGAAATGAATCCAAAACCAATGTCTACTTAGCAGGAAGTTAAATATATCTGGGCAGGACAAACCTTAACACTGTAGGAATAGGAAACACTGTTGTAAATTCAATTGCACCTCAGTGGTGTAGCTATTAAGGTTACACTAAAAAAGTACCAATAACTGGGGAACTAACACACCCCTGGGGGGGGCCTGTATTGTATTGAAGGACAGGGAGTTCAAATTTATTCTTTCCTCCTGACCTTCCCTAAATGCAATGGCACCAAGATCAACATATGCCCTTTGCGCTGTGCCTTGTCTACACTGAACTATAAACCATGGATTTTGGTTCATGGTGCATGATTGGACCAGTCAGAAAACCAGTAACAACAGCCAGTAAACTCTGGGGGATCACCTCACCAGGTATGGAAAGCTTTTACAGAGGCACACTGAACAGGTCCAAGTTTTGATTTGTTCCACAAGCCACTGCGCCACTTAAAAGAAGTAATGCACATAAAAACTAAGCAGGATGCCCAGCTGGTATGGATAGCCTTCTCTGATGCAAGGTGCCAGACCTGGGTATGGGAGTATTAGTATATCTATTTGTATGTCTGTTGCTGACTCTGTATGGATATATGTATTTCCCCATGGGGACAAGTAAAGTATCTATCTAAAGGAATGAGTAGTGGGTCCTCATTCTGGTCCAGCCACGGGGAGATGTGATTCAGTGCCAAGGATGTCACAACAACACCTTGATCATAGCTTTAACTTTGGTCTGAGCATGCTTAATCAATTGGTTCACCACCCCAAAGGTTATGCTCAGCAAGTTTCTTGATGGAGGGCGGCACAGTGTGCAGTGGTTAGCACTGTGAGGGGTTTGAACCCCAGTTCCCCCAGGCCTTTTCTGTGTGGAGTTTGCATTGTCTCCCTGTGCTTGCGTGGGTTCTCTCTTGGTACTCCAGCTTCCTCCCACAGTCTAAAGATATGCAGGTTAACTGGTGACTCTAAATTGCCCATAGGTGTGAATGTGAGTGTGAATAGTTGTTGTCTCTATATGTCCAGCTGTGTGATGGACTGGCCATCCGTTCAGGGTGTACCCCGCCTCTCGCCCAATGTAAGCTAGGATAGGCTCCAGCCCCCCTGCAACCCTTAATGGATAATGGACAGATAGATGGATGGATGATTGATGGTAGTTTCATTACTTGCTCTTGTATGATGAGACTGATAAATGGATCAATCTAATATTACATGATTGGAAGTTCCTTGATGGCAGCTTGGGCATTAGTCACTGTGCCTATGAGTTGGTCCAGGGAGTTGACTACCCTTATTCAGTCCTACATAGATACCTTTCACTTTCTGGACACTGGTCAAACTCCATCTGTTTCTTTTTTTTAAATTTTTTTTTTTTTGGCTTTTTCGCCTTTATTAGATAGGATAGTGGAGAGGAGAGAGGAAACAGGGAGAGAGAGTGGGGGAATGACACGCAGTAAAGATCCGGCCAGACCGGGAGTCGATCCGGGGACCAGCTGCAGTGTAATAGTAAACACAGTGACAGCATCACACAGTAGAATATCACAATTTATAAACAGTGCATCAGTGTTTCTTTTGGCCAACACTGCAATATTACTGGTCAGAAATAACACTGATGTGCTTTTTTTGACAGGTCTGGTTTCACCAAAAAGGAAATTCATCCTAGAATTTCATCATCAGAAACAAAAGATGTAGCCAATATTCACAGAGAGTGGTGCTTTTTTATTTATTTATTTTTACCTGTATAACCATTTGTTATAAATTGTCATTTTCTTGATGTAAGTGGCTAAACTTGTAGCAGCTACATCTGAAAATTAGACAGTGTGGGGAATATTACACAAAATAGAACACAATGTAACAAACCTGTTTTGAAGTAGCTGAGGCTGCTTTCCCTGCAGCCTTCAATAAGTCTTCCACTGATGCGTCATTCTGTTTGGTTTCCTTCCTTTCCTTTACTGTTTTTAGGGAAGGACAAATTGATAAGCTGCCAAGCTTACATGTTGTGAAATCAACAAAAACTTGTGTTGTCAATAGCCACTCCGAAAACCTGCTACTTACCGCCTCCAGACATTACTGAACTAGAGCAGTTTAGTGAGGATAAGGCCCACCCACTGCTGTGATTGTTTCTAAAAATTCCAAGAATGTCTATCCCAGAATAGCAATGGCAGACTATGTATGAGTGTAGTGGGTTTTTAAAGGTTTTTTTTTTTAATTCCAATTTTCCAATTTCTTATCATTTTTGGCTGTATGTAATGTAGTAAAAACCATGAAAATCTTTTGTTACTTTTGTTGTTTTTTTTAGGAAATTTGATGAACTCAGTGTTGATGGCTGTTTACAGCAGGCAGTTTGGATAGTATTTTTGCCATATATTTTCTTTTATTTATCCAAATAAGTTTGACTAACCTGGGGTTTGTTTACAATCTGTCTGATCATCTGAATGCTCATGTTTCCTTCCTGCTAGACTTCTTTCTTCTTATATTGCAGCATTTTGGCTTGGTTTCACACTTTTAATCACTGCTGCTATAATTTGACTGGTGTTGTGCACATTGTCAGATGCCCCATTTGTGACCCCAATATTGCATACTGTGTTACTGGCCTGTAACTCAAAGTTTGTTTCCAGAAACGTGGGATCATTTTTGATTTCCAGCGGAACTCTGAGAAGCATCTTGAGTCAGTTATTCAGTCCTGTTATGTTGAGTTAAGAAATATTACAAAACCACACACCTCATTTTTCCAATAACGTAAGCAAATCATCCATTGTTTTGTCCTTTCTCATCTTGAATACTGTGATTCTCTGTGCTACTGTTCAGGCCACTGTAGCATGATATCATTTACTTCAAAATTCTCGTTCATGGTTATTAGACTGGGAAGACACGGTTAAAATGTTGTGTGCCTGATTATTAAACAAGTTGGACAAGCTGTGGTTAATTTAACCTAAATAATGTACTTGTCTTGACATTATAAAAGCAACAGTTAGTGTCTTTTATATTTTGTAGAGCTTAAGTACAACGCATAATAGAAAGGCTGAAAAGATATATGTAATATGTGAACACATTAGTTTAACATTATTAGACATTCATATTATTTTATAATTTTAACATAATATATAATTCTACTGATTGGTTTGTTAAATACATAGCTCTTCAATTGAAAACACTTAGGAAAAAAATCCTGACTGAGGATTTCATAATTCATGCATGAAAGGGTTAATGACCCACATACAGGAATAGCTCTTGATCCACTCGTGGAAAGGGAGAGCATGGCATTAAGCAGTAAATATTTCTCCCACATACAAATATTATTTCATACAGTAATTTCTTACATCACCTTTGTCTTTGTTTGGATTGGTTACACAACATTTTATTAGCTAAACTTGGCTGTTACTTGCATTTTTTTTTCTTCTTTACTGTTGCCTTGAGAAAATATAAGGCTATAAAGATATTCAAGATACTGAACACACACACACACACACACACACACAGACACACACACACACATTAACGATCACTGAACCTTACATGCACTCATATGTCATATGTGGCATGGGAATGGAGTTTGGGGGATGGGGGTCGGGGGCAGTTGTGCCCCCGCTGGTCTGGTTTCAATTTTCTCCCTCCTGGGAAAACCAAAAGAAGTGTGAGGCTTCTACACGTGTGTGTGTGTGTGTGTGTGTGTGTGTGTGTGTGTGTGTGTCGGTGAAGTTAAACATTCTAAGTGGTTCTCTGCCTCAGATGTCAGTTTCCTCGGTGACTTGTACTTTTTTTAAAAAGGCAGTGACAGGATGTTAACAACAAAAGAGAGCAGGGCTCCCATGAAAAATCCAGCAAAAACCTGCACTTACACAAAAATTCTCTCCTTTTATTAAAAGAAGAAACAACAAAAACAACAACACAATTGGTGAGAATGATACACTGTAGAAAAACTAATCAAACATTAGTTCAGTAGTCACAGCCTCAGGCCACATCAGAGAGTGAACCCGCTTTGGACTGAGTAGTAGTAGAGTAGAGCCCTGCACACATGTGACAGTATAGTGTCAGTTTACAATGAATACATCACAGTTTACATCACAGCAACAGTAAGAAACCCAGAAAGGAAAAAAAAGAATTCTTGTGTCTTTCACAATGGCATATGGACATATTTTGACTTTGTGCTAAAAAGAGATTATTGCCATAAAAACTAAAATAATGCAAACAAAATTAAAACAATGATAATAATTACAATGATGACAATGATAACCCCTTTGCTTGCAAAATCTCAAACTTCGGGTCACATTTCTGAGGATATACTTGTAAGGTAAAATTGTGATGAATCTCAGGCAGAAATAGTTACCAATAAAATATCTGCTTGCAGTGAATAATCTTGTTATTAACAGTAAGTAAAGCAATAAATTGTGACAAAATAATAATCTAATCATTTGTCAGAGCACCCTTAAACACAACAATTTTGACAAGCTAATCATGTAATGACGGTGTAGCTTTGACAACAGATAAGGCAATGACATGGTTGAGTTTTTCGTATTTGCAATGAAATTAATGAAAACCAATGGTCATCTATAAGGTAGGAAGTCAGTATTAAAAAAACAAACAAAAAGAAAAAGAAAAAAACAACCCCCCAAAACCATATATGCTTGGAAAATGGTCAGTAGCTGCATGATTTGTGGGTAATGATCTAAAACATGGATGTTTCAAGCTACAGAAGGAAACCTCAGTGGCAGCCCAAAATGCTGATATTTCAGAGAGACAGTGGTAAATTTCACCCTCAATCAATGATTCATCATTTCCTGGCCAATGAGAGGATTGCCCCCCAGTGATTAGGATAGGCAGAATGTAAAAGCCTGTTAATGGTGATGGAATGTTATTCTCCACTATAACTTTTCTTGGTCATACTAATAACTAGAGCTGCATAGAGAAGAATAGTTAAGCAGCTGGAGTGAGAATGTGGTTAGCCTGGTGTAGCATTAAGACAGGAGGCAGGGAAGAACTGCTAGTTTTGTTGTGTTTGTAATTGTAAATTACTTTCTTTGTAACCATTTGTGACGTCTAGATCACTTACTTATACACCTTATACACCCTAGGGGTAGGGTGCCACTTCTGGTGGCAGACAAAGGGGTGCCAAAGGGCAAACAAGATCAAGGACCCTTTGTTCACCTTGAGGGGTGTTCCTCAGGGATAAAGGTCTAGATCTCCCTATGTTCAGGGTCTTTTGCCATTTCTGACCACTCGGGTGGTGACTGACCTTTTCTTTGCAAGGAAAATAAAACTTTGTCGGCCGGCAGAAGTCTCTATTTCATTCTTCACCAGCAGCTGAAAATTTCCACAACAGTTCAAACTTATATCATAAATAATAGCTCACTGATTAACAGTCTACTGGATTGTGAGCATAGTGCTGAAAGCTTAAGAAAGCTGAGCTGATTCTGACTCTTGGTGTCATGATTTGAAAACCAAAATTAAAAAATTAAATTAAAAACCAGATTCTAAATTGAGCAAAGAGAAAATGGTGCACTATGTTCAAGCTCTTACTTCATTGAAATGCAATATGAAACATAACTGGCGGTTATGCTAACCAGTCATGATGAAGGTTACATTCACAATGAACACATGCTGCAATGTGTGTTGGTCAGCCGGGGGCACAAGTATTGTACATTGTCTGGGTGCTGCACTGTACTCTTGCAGCTGAAGTGTCCCACCTTTTTCATTCTGTCCACATAATTTTACTTACATCCAAAAATTGGCTATTGGCATTGCTGAATTGATTCATCAGAGAGGGTAATTTGTATGTGAATTGATGTCCCCCATCCCTAGCAGACATGTCTTGATATAACTTTGGATAAAGTCAGGCTAGGTGTTTCCTCCTGCTTCCAGTCTTTATTCTAACACATAGAATTGAGAGTGGTATCAATATTCTTATCTCATGCTCAGAAAGAAAATACTGAAAAAATACTTTGTTCAATTTCTTGCATAGTACAGTTTTAAAAAGTGTGTAGCACAAAAAGCTGTCCTGAACTGCTTCTATAAACATGTTAAAATTGACAAAAGCTTCACAATAGATTGATAAATCAGCCCAAGCCTCTCTCTGAAATCATCAAGGCTTGGAAACTGTTAGCTAGCAGTGATCACTAAATCAGAGCCAGTCCTCAAACTTCATGACTCCATCAAAGCCATGATAGGTGAAGGGCTCCAGCACAGGACTGCAGGTGTCTTGAGCCAGGCATGCCATCCTGTTCTTGTCACAGCTGTTCTCACTGCCCGGGCCAAAGTATACCCCATCAGCAGAATGGATGGATGGATCCTCATCAAAGTAGTTGTGGGGCCGCAGCAGGACCCCGCCCCCATTTCCCACGGTTACTGTATTGGGGATGTCCTCGGCGTGAGGGATGTGGAGGAAACCGGTGGTCACCCAGGCAACCAGGTCCTGCAGATACACATGCAAAATCCTTTAGCTAAATTGTCTAATATAACATATGAGTTTGTATTCTGGTTGTATTTATACATGTAGATTCCAGCTCAACACACCTCATTTTCGATGTTTTCGTTGTCGTCAATGTACTTGCTGAAGTCGACAGCTGGAGTCCAGATGTTGTTTTGACTGTACAGACTGCTGCTGGTCTGCTCTAAGTCCTTATGCTTGGTGATGGCAACCTTATACCTGGAGCCAGACAGAGGAGGTACAGAGAGAGTGGTCAGTACAGGAAACAACACACTTAATTTCCTTACATTTCCCAAGATCCTCCTGTGTCTATTGCCTTAATGGCATCAGTGTTACACTCTGGGAGAGTGTTGAATGGAACCAAGGCATAAAACAACATGTTAAGTGGTGATGTATGGTATGTTTACTTCTTTTTACTACTTTTGTAATAAACATATTGGATATGTTTTCAACCAATACACAAAGTGTAGTAGTAGGAGGGGTCCAAGGGTTATTTTCATTATAATTTCCCATAGCCCAGGGTGACATCTAATGTCTTGTTGTCTGACTAACAGTCCATAATCGATACATATTCTGCTTACTAGTACGGTGGTCTAGACCTGCTCTATGTGAAAAGTGCCTTGTGATAACTTCTGTTGTGATTTGGCAGATAAATAAAACCCGCCTTGACTTGATTTGACCACTATCATGTATGACAAAAAATAAACATCAATTAGTATTTTACATCTATTAGCTATTAGCTAATATTAGACAACCATAGCTACTGCAAAAACCCTGAGCATGAAGGCTGTGTTTTATTAACTTTTATTAACTAATAACTATGAATTCAACTTTTCATTAGTAAGAAGAACATAATTGTTCTTTGTTAAATCAAAAGTTACAGGGGGCTCAGGTGGTGAGGGTTGTAGTTGGCCATGCAGCAAAACAATAACAAACTGTGCAATAACAAATTATTCAAAAACATAAAAGAGCGTAAACTGCACTGTGGTATAAGATGCTAAAAACAGCTTAGCAAACTATAGGCCAGAAGCCAGACAGATGTCGGCTGTGGTGCATGTACAGTCCATTTCAGAAAGATAAGAACACCAAATCTAATAGCTTCTAAATGTGAATCTTTACATTAACCTAAGGTCCAAATAGTTGAAAAAAATAATTCTCTGCTCGTCTTTTTCTCAGTCGGAAACGATAATCTGGTGTAAGTTCTCCAGCTTGACTTGGATACACCATGAAGTTAGCAGTAAACAGGACCTTAGAATTACTTCTGACACTGACAGGGAGTTAATAAAAAGAGGCAAAAATGCGAGCAATGTGTTCTCTTTTTTTAAATTTGTTTTAAAAAAAATCTTGAATGATTATAAAAGAAAAATAATAAAAATACTTTTTTTTTCTTAAAGCAAATAAAGAGAACTAGAATATCCAAAAAAGAGGAGATAAAAGCACAGACACACTCCATTAGGCAGTGTATGTTCTGTTCTCAAAGGTGCTTTGTGCTTTGAACTGAGAAAAAAATGTAGACATAGAAACACAAACCTACACTCTGTCTCCAAGACATCCCTGTCCACAGGGGGGCTCATCCCATCATTGTTGCTTCCCAGTCATGCTGCACAGCAAGTACTGACTGATTTTCTGATTTTCACCAAAATAATTTAAAATAAATTTAACCTAAAGTTTAAACTGAACCTGCTGGAGGTCATATTTCCAAGGTTTCCGGGTATCTGTCTGTATCTGTCTGATACAACTGTTAATCATCAAGGAAATGCTTTGACATTTCATTAATTTTTGAGGATGTGAGGTTTTTTTGACTTTGCAGCTGTCCAGTCTCACCTGGCCCAGGACATAGCCTTCTCCTCAGCCTGGCTCTCTGGGAGGTGGTCCCCTGTGAAGCTGAACACCTGCAACCTGTAGGAACGTTGGTGACCCCAGCGGTTGGTTTTGTTGCTGGCAATGTGGAGGTAGCGAGGAGTCTTGGTGTTGTAACGCAGCGCTGCCTCCTGTGGAAGTGTCACAGTAGACATTTGTCCCAAAGTCAAGATTCAAGAGTTACTTTATTGACTGCAACATAAACAGTACATATGAGAACATCATGGTTTACTGGTGATAAATGGGCTCTTTGACAAGTTCCAATTCTAAAATACAGCCTCAGGTCTTGGTCGTGGAAATATCAGAAACATTTCTTCTTCTCTCAGCCTCCAAAGGGATGTGTTGGTGTCTGTGTTAATATTGGTGTCTGTGTAATTGACAGCAGAGCTGGCAGGCTGAGCCCCGACAGGGGAATGAAGGAGCAACGTAACAAGCTTGTGCTGTAGCTTGAAAACCATGGGTAAACAAAGTGACATCAGCATCTAAAGTGGCCAGTGAAACAAATGTGAGTAAATTTACATTCAGTTTAATGTGCTGCAGCTTATTAGCTATCTAACCTACAAACTGACATTAGCGGTGCATTTTTTCTTGGTGGATTTTTGTTTAGTAGCTCATTCAAGGATTCAAGGATTCAAGGAGCTTTATTGTCTTTCCAACACATGTGAACATGAGGTGAAACGAAATAGGATACTCTGGCAAGCCAATTACAGAATAAATAACTAACTAAGTATAAAATAGAATATGCAAATATAAGCTAAGAAGTAATATAAATATAGAAAATTCACAGTATATTCAACTATATATATATTCAACTGAGATGCAGGATTATTGGGTTAAATTATTGGGGGTTGTTGCTTACTGCAGTATTAATTGATATTTTGGTTGTAAGATCCTGTAAACACAACTCTATCATTGTCAGTATATAAAGTTGTAGTCATTATGACTTCTGTGTCAGCAAGCACCTATTGCCTATTTACACACCCAGTAGACAGAGAAACAATGGCATTCATTCTCTTTAGCTGCTAAATACTCCATTATGTTCACCAACTAGTTTCCATCCATTTGCTGTTTGGTGCGGTGCAGGTAGTGTACAGCAGGTTTCTCCCTGTTGCTGGTGGAAGCAAGCTAATGACAATTACCACCTCAAGTTTTCATGCCTCCACCAACCAGTCAAGTTGCAGGAAATATGGTCACAATATCCCCTTGTTTCATGGTATTAAATAATGGCCAAGTGTTTTTGCAGAATATGATGATCATTATTTCATCCTATCAGATATTTGTGTTAAATTTTGTTGTAATTAGCGAATGAATTCTTATGGCCAAAAAGGTTGTTTGTGAGGTCACAGTGAGCTTGACCTTTAACCACAAAATTCTAACCAGTTCATCTTTGGGTCAAAGGAAATTTCCTCCAGGTCCAGAGTTGGTGATAATCTTTGTGGGTGCATCACTACTGGCAACCACTAAAACATTACACTTAGTCATTTGAACAATTTCAGAGAATTAGAGGCATCATGTGTAACACAGCAGGGTCTGTGTCTGTGTTAACTCAGCTCTGTGACTTCCTATGCTACCGGTTTAAAGGTGGGACAACAATGCCTACCCATTCCCCATAGCACCCCCTTGGACATACTCAAAACTCCCTTGCCATTGGGCTTAGTTTGTCTGAGATGAATGAAATTTGGAGGCATGATGTAACATGCCGCGACGCACCAAAAAGTCTCTTGACATCATGGCCTCAAACCTACAGGAAGTCGGCCATTTTATTTTGTATTTGATCGAACTCCTCCTACAGATTTTATCATATCGACCTCAAACTTGGTCAGGATACTCTCAAGGCCTTTGTGATTAAATTATTTTGTTGATGTCGAAGGGTGTGGCCTTGGCAGCACCTCAAATTTTGATGACTCACCATGAAACAGGAAGTTGTGTTTAAGTTGCTGTAACTCAGCCACACTTTGTTCAATCAGCCCCAAATTTCACAGCGATGAAAAGGGTCAACATGTCAATATTCACAAAAAGTTATAGCACCACCTACTGGCAACAGGAAATGACATGTTTTAGACTTTGACGTCCTGTTACTAGCAGGTTGATGTTATCCACTTCAGACTTGGTCAGGAAAGCCTTAAAGACTTCATGATGCCTTATTGTGAAGATTTTGATGTTTTATGTCTGTGGCGCCATGGTAAGGTTCGATGTTTCGTCATTAACCAAGAAGTTGATGTAACTCATGCATACTTTGTCTGATCTGTCCCAAATTTCACAGGTTTGACAACAGACCTGTCCTGAACACATCTACATTCCAATATACAGATATAATCATAGTGCCACCTATTTGCAACAGGAAATTATGTTTTATCTAAGTAGGTTGCTCTGATTGACCTCAAATGTGGTCAGACAATCATTAAGATCATAATGGTGCTGAATTGTGAAGACTGTGAGTCTTCATGAGACGCCCTTGCTGTGTCACCATGGCAAATTTCGATGCTTCGCCATTAAACAGGAAGTTGTTGTAACTCCCGCATGCACTGTCCAATCTGCCGCAAACTTCACATTTGCTAACTGTCATGGCCTGAACACATCTACATGCCAATATTCAGGTATAGTCATAGTGCCACCTGATGGAGGCAGTAAGGGACTTCTGACTCATTCATTCTGTGTCTGGCAGTCACGCAGTTGCAGAACTGCATCGTACGACCTGCGGGGACCCCGCAGCCACAGGTCCCCCGACAGGCGCGGGGTCCCTGCAGGTACGATGCAGTCAACGTTGCAGGACTTTTTCAACCCTGCTTGCAGCTTTAATTAGAATTTTCTTTCCTCACAAATATGCAAATTCATGAAAAAAAAAACCACATCCAAATCTAATAACAAATGACTTACAGTGTGAGTATGAAGATTCTACTGTGTACAAAAGATGCCTTTTATTATTACAGTGTTTTACTTATACAATCCCTGGGTAATAAAACATGTATTCAGGTATAATTATGTTTTGTTTTTTTATGGACAATTTTGCTTCATAAAAGTGAATTTTGAAATAATCCCCTTCATCTAAGAAGTAAATGTCAGTGATAAACTGGAACAAAACTAAATCAATAACGATGTCCACATAGGCAGTCTTTACAAAGGTAACACAGACATTCTGGTGCCTTAGCAGAAAACACCTCATGCTGTCTACAAATAGCATACAAAAGCTTATGGTTATGTAGTCGTTTACCTTTGTTGCACACTGTTATTCATTCCCGTTATTTTTAAATGTTGTTTTAAAAAAGTTAAGGAAGGAAGTGAATAAAGACAGACCTTTTCTGTTTTGAGTTGATTTTCCACCAGCTGAGGGACCATAGCATAGTGATCAGGCATCCATGGCAGTGACACATTAACAAACTCCATGTCTTTGGTCTGGAATACATTCTTCACTCCTGAAGAGTAACCAATGCAAAAATGTTTGTCATTGATTTCTGTTGTCATTTCCAAACCAAAACAGAGCTACATTGAATATTTTGATTCTCCTCTTCATCTGTGCATGTCAGGTGTTGAGTTTTTTCCTAAGTAATTTTAAAGCTGCACTTTTCAATATCTTTGTGTCTACAATGGACCAAATGTCTATGTGTAATGACTGTGTGTAGTGTAGTGATTGACCTGCAGAGAATTATCTCCCACTCTTCAATTCTCCTCAGCTCAGCTCATAACATTGGAGCTTTACTCTAGACTGAGAAACATTTCTTATTGTTGCATACATTATGTTTGTATTATATGTTCCTACACCAGTTTCAGATCAAAACACAATGGACACACAGCCAGTCTCTGTGATTTATAATGGTTAATCCCTATTGCCTATTCTTGAGTAAGAATCATCCACTTCTTACCCTATAGCCCCAAGAGAGCTTTCAAACTGCATAGCTGGGTCATCATCTGGTTGGAAACCAATGACCACATGTGCTTTGTAAAGAATAATTTAGCCTTTTTCCACCAACCATGGGATCAACAATATTTATATCAGATTGGTAATTTTCACCATGGCAGGATTAATTTATTAAAGGGCCCTAGTGCAGCTAACCCCCCAACCCAATGGTCAAGTCCAATGGCCATGATGGACACATCAATTCTTCAACACATCCTAACTAAACTGCTGTAGTTATAGATTGCTATAGATGTTTTCTCTGATTTAATGGAACTTCTTTTTCATTTTTTTTCATATTGCCCAGCGTCATATTGCAACAGATAAACAGGTTTTAAAGAAGTACTGCCACTCACCCAACACATCCAAGTCCACTTTGAAGTTGATGAAGTGGGTGTGGATATTCCCCAGGACTTTTTCCGCCACCTGGTGACCGTATTTCCAGCTACCGTCCACCATGTAAGAAGAAGAGATGTAGCCGGTGGCGTGCACCTTGGCCTCTACTGATCCGCTCTGGTAGAAGATGAAATCCCACATGTAGTCATAGTTTCCTATAGCTGTGATCGTTCTGAACACTAAAGCGCTGTTCACCATCCCTCCATAACTGTTGTGGAAAAAGTCAGAGAAGTGCCTCCTCAGGGGCTGGCCCATGTTGTGCTCAAAGATGCAGATTGAATTCCTAAATCTGATCGGAGTTGGGACATCGATGTAGCGATATGTGTCCACGTAGGTGGCTTCGTAGGGGCAATCCACGCCACGGACCAGTTCGTGTGCGAAGCGTCCTATCCCGATGCTCGAATCCAGAAACTTGGTGAGGATCATCCCCGGTGTCACAGACCCATACACCGACATGGCCTCCTGTACGCTCAGCTCATAAGCTATCCTCTCATTCTTGAACCGCACATCAAACACCCTCATGCCCGTGAGAGAGCTCAGGCCGAAGGCGAAGCTCCAGTCCAGATACAGGACGTGGTTCTTGCTGACGCTGAAGCGCTTCCCCTCTGCGTAAAACAGCTGTGGGCCGATTTGCAGTGGCTTATTCTTGGGTTTCAGAGAGCCATAGTCAGGGGACTCCTTGTAAACAATTTTCTTAACAGAGGTAGTGTTGTATTTCTGTTTAAGTTCTTCCACTGTGTCGAAGTATTGGCCGTTATAAAGCACTCGCTCAACCTTCCAGGCGGACGCGTTTACGCTCTCGTGGTTGATCAGCACCTCGAAGCCAACAGGGTGGATGTACATACCGCTCATATCCCTGAAGAAAGATATCCAGGTCTTTCTGTCTCCGGATCGAACTCCGCGAGGCATTTGCTCGAACGCGTTTAGCTTCTTGTCCTTCCCCACGTCAAAGCTCTCTTTCATGACCTTTTCCAGCTTGGAGAAGACCTCAGTCTCGAGAAACTGGAAAAGCAGATGGTATTCTCCGATGGTGACCGTGCGCGCCGTGATAGGCAGCTCTGTCTTGTACCTCTCTTTAGTGACATCTCTGTGGTATTTAGGGCTGGGAAGGGGTCCCACAACGTACTCCTTGATGCAGCCTTGAGCGCCGTGGAAGACCACCACCGTTGCCTCTCTCGTCGGCTTGTTGCCTTTACCGTCCAAGTAAGCCAGCGCATCCGCTTTCTTTGGCAGAGAGAGGTCTATAAGGAACAAGAAGTTTTCCGATGGCTTGGTGATCTGCTTGGTGGCTATATTCAAGTCTCTCTGCTTGAGCATGTACTGCTGGACCTGCAGGTACTCCTCCCGGGTGAGGTCAGCGAACACCAGGCTGCGGTCGTCGTGTTTGCCCCGCAGCGGATGGACGCGCTGAGAGGAACATTTGGGCGACCTGCTGGAGTGGATGCCAATCAGGACGATGTTGAGAATGATGGAGACGAGGACAAAGAGGATGAGCCCCCATTTCACTAGAGAGTTCATTCTCTCCTCTACCTTTACGCACGGGCTTGGAGAAAGAGAGGAGAGGAATGAGCCCTGGGAAAGGAACAGCGGTCAGACGATTTTGGAAAGGAGAGGCGCGCCCCGCACCATCATCCGTTTCCACCCTTCTCTGCGTGGATCCCACAACCCCCTGCCCTCCCTCTTCCTTTGAATGAACATATATGGAACTGTGGTTTCATCCAACATCTGTTCAGCTACACAACAGGACTATTTTAAGCACGCTATATGATCGTTTAATGGTCATCGCGATTACACGATTTAAATAGACAATAGAAAACAGAAAAAAGACAAGCGATGTTTTAGGAGGATTCTGCCTCTGTCAGTCAAACAAAATCCAAACATTTCATTTGTGTATAAAGTTGCAGTACACACACAGTCAATACATAAAGACACAAAACTACGAACACGATAAAAGCTTCATGCACTTCTTGGGTCACATTTCCATTTGTACAAGATCTAAACAAGAGTCCCACTTCTTTTTCTTTCATGTTTCAACTTGACTTTTTATTTTCAGTTTCCTGTCCTGGCATGGCATGCATAGTAAATATATGTGTGTTTCCAAAGCACATAAAAAAGGAAATAAAGGAAAAGAAAAAACAGCAGGTGATAGAAACACAGTGTGAGAATTTAAAAAAAGGAATGTATTTTGTGGAACCTGGCGTCATGTTTATCGTTCTCCATAAACTAGCCACTAACCAAACTCTGTTTAAATTTTGCATCACAGAAGCATTAGGATTTTGCATTACAAAAAATTAACTGTTCAGCTGTTTCTTAAAATCTCCCTACATATAGTTTAAATGCTGTCTCAAAGCCTTTTCCGTACTGCCAGGTACATTCTTTTTTCTTGTTTTTTTTACTCCTACTTTTAGGATATTTATTTTAGTCTGAAAAATATATGAATCACCCGTTAAAAAGTCAATATGTGCTACATGTGTGTACTCATAAAATTCATGTACCTCTTTATCTAAATTTCCACCAGTATTACAGAGGACATGCTCTCTGTGTACTTCATGGTATTTACTGCCTATATTGTGCACTGTGCACAACTCATGTTCATTTTGTCATATATAACAGTTACAAGTTGGTAGGCCTTAAAGACCTAAAACATCTGCATTGTGAAAACTGAAACAAATCAAGTCTTGCTTCAGTAAAAGTGACTCCTGATAACTTAGAATTCTTCATTTGTCATTCATTACAAAGTGAGATAGTTGTGTTAACTCATGTTAGTGCTTTATCTGAGTAATGCAGGAAAGCAAGTTTTCACAGTTTTTACGTGATCATATGGACAATAAAATATGACAATAAATTCTGTGTATTTTTTTAGTATTAACTCAGTAATCAGAAATTTGTCACTTTCAAGGTTAAATTGTGTAATCATCTCTTTCAGAACTGATAACCATGGCTCCACTAAATGTCTAACGGATTGTTTACTTAACTCAAAGTCTGTTAATAGAAAGATGACCAGCTTATTCAAATATAGCTACTACCCAGCAAGGATTGCATTATGGTTAGTTTTCATACAATTTGTCTCAGAGGAGTCACATGGACCTCTCATATCTGAAATAATACAAACCACGATTAAGATAGGCCTGCACTTGAGACACACAGATTTGACTCAGTTTAACTTAAAAAAAAATAAAAGAGGTAAAACTTAAATATTAATACAAGAGTAAAAGTTAGAGTGCAGGGTAAGAAATGAGTGATTATTTATTATTATTAATTAAAGGCAGTGGAGAACAGAAAGGTTTGATTTAAAAGAACTGAGAGTTTTAGCAGACCTTCAGTTCTCTGGGAGTTTGTTCCAAACCTGAACACTGCTTCTCCATGTTTAGTTTTGACTCTGAGGACAGAAAGCAGACCTGTCCTGGACGACCTGAGGGGTCTGAATGGTTCATAATGTGGCAGCAGCTCAGAAATGTATTTTGGGACTAAATCATTCAGGACTGTATAAACCAACAGCAGTATTTTAAGTCAATTCTCTAACAGACAGAAAGACTGTGTAAAGATCTGAGAACTGGAGTGATATGATCTACTTTCTTGGTTGGTTAATGACTTGAGCAGCAGTGTTCTGAATCAACTGCAGCTGTCTGATCAGTTTTTTTAGGGAGATCTGCAAAAACACCACTACAGTAGTCGAGTTGACTGAAGATGAACGCATGGACATGCTGAGACATACAGTAAGTCCTTTAATCGATATTGATATTGATACAGGTGGAAACAGAGAGCAACAGAAACACTCACTAAAAGTTATTTTTTGCTCAACTCTTTCCCTACAGCAGTCAAAACATGTCTCGAACCTTTTAGACTTGATCTATCAAAGGTCGACTCATAGAATGTGAATTATTGACAAAAGCACAGTAAAGAAAAAATGAGTAAGGGCATGGACTCAACTTTATTATCATTTTAGAGGACGTAGTCTTTTGGTGCTGTTAAATGGTATTGTATTATACAGATATCCTCATAGATATAAATGGGGTGTACATGAATGAATAGAAACACCTGACCATATAATATAATCCAACAGAACCACAAATTGCTGCTTTCAAAATGATCATAAAGTTGAATCAGTGTCAACACAAACTGAACTGAGCATATCCATCATGCAGGAAGGATTTACTACAGGGTTACATTAATTTTAGCTAGGTGTAGTAATAAATTGTCAACTGAGTGTATGTTACCTGGATTGCCATGGCAACACACAAAGACACAGTACAAAAATGAAGGATCATCCATCCATTATCCATACCACTTATCCTTAAAAGCCAATAGGGGGGACTGGAGCCGATCCCAGCACTGGGCGAGAGGCGGGGTACACCCTGGACAGGTCATCAGTCTATCCTAATTTTCAGTTCAATTCAATTCAATTTTATTTATATAGCACTGAATCACATAATGCAGATTCCATATAAACATATAAACTGGTATCAGTAATACAATGGTGGTAATAATAGTAGTGATAATTAAAATAGTAATTGCAAAAGTAGCAATAATACTAGAAGTAGTAATAGTAATTTCTAATTATAACACCAGGTGTTGAGTGGGGTTGTAGGAGCAGCAGGAGGCTTGTCATCACAGGGCTGACATATAGGGACAAACAACAACTCAAACTCACATTCACACCTATGGGCAATTTAGAGTCACCAGTTAACCTGCATGTCTTTGGACTGTGGGAAGAAGCTGGAGTACCTGGAGAAAACACGCAGGCACAGGGAGAACATGCAAACTCCACACAGGAAAGCCCTGGGTGAACTGGGGTTCGAACCTGGAACCACAGTGAGTCATAATTATTTTTGAACAACAATGAAAGCCTCCCTTAAAATGCAAAATCAGCCATTACCACAGTAATGTGTCAGAGCTGCATCACATCAGTCACACCTTGATATGATTATAGACTTCCTGTATATTGTACATACAATATATTGTAGCACACAGGAGTAAAGCTTACAGATAATATTTTCCTCACAATTCTGTCGACAGTATCAGTATATGCTATTCTGGACATTAACCACAGATATACTGATATCATTCACAGATATACTGTAGTAGGAGGATACTAACTACCAATACCAATGTTGAATCCTTCATAAACTTTTTCATATTGTATATGGAGTGTGTGTATTGGGTTAGACACCACATCTTTTATTGTCTGCTGCCTCCCAACTGCCTGAGGAGAAACTGATTGACCCACAACAGTTCAGTCAGAGGTTTGGATGTGTTGTGCTAGTAGTAGTTAATGTAGTCTGTGGAACCTCTAACCTCTAACATTAAACAGCGAAGAGTAGCAGTTAACAAAGGTTTGGTAAGCTCCCTTTTTTCTAACTTTACACTCCAGTCTTCAGCCTCAATCAACACGGACTCAAATGACACTTGAGGACAGTTATCAGACTTCACACAGCTACCTCTGGAAACACTTAAGCCTTTACAAACCTTTTTTCACATATCCAAATGCATATGCAGAGTTCCACTTTAACACTTAAATGTATTAAAGTTTGCTCTTTTCTTACAATGTCTTGTTCTTAGAATGTTTCCTAAATCTCCCATCAGTGAAGCTGGATGTACAGACTGCAGGACCAACAATAGACAGGACCCTGTTGTTTCTTCCAGGTCCTGTCAGGTCACACAGAAAAGGATGTTGGTCCTAATTGGCCTGCTCTTGACCTGCTGCGCTATCTGCTATCCTGGTGGGAAATGTTTTTTTCAGACTTGGCATGCAGCCAGCATTCCCTCTGGTATTCTGATGAGTTTGATAGCCACAGGATTTTTAGGTTTCCCTACAACATTTTGATGCAAGGCAACAGCCACGGGTTTCATATTGACTAAGGCATGTTTGGATAAAGAGGCTGTTAAATACTTGCACACAAATGTCTAATGCACAACCTTGATGCATTTATGACTATACATGTCTTTCTTTAACATACCTTTTCTTACATATGCTTTGTATCCATTTCATACACATTTTCTGGCCACTTTAGTTTTGGAAACAAGTTGTGAACACAACACTGACATATCACCACCTTTAGCTTGTTAGCAAACAAGCCATTTATTTCCACATCCTGTAGTTACAGAGCAACATTAGCTTTTATTGAGTGTGGTGCTCACGTCCATCTGATCAGTGTTTAGCCCAATATTCACTCTGAGAGATATCTGTTGCTAAATAATCTATTATTTTTGCCAGCTAGTCTCTAATTGTGTCTGTCTGTTGTTTGGCTCTGAGCAGGTTGTGTACAGTGGGTTTTTAGATGTTTTTCTCTGAAAATAAGTTACTACAGCGATTTACCCAAATGTGAGCCAGCCTTGTGATACCAGAAAACCTAAGTTGAACCCAAACATAGCTGGCTGCCCCCCGATACAGGCCCCTGGTCTAGAGGCAGGATTATTGTCTTCCACATATAGAGAACACACATTTCTGACAATGGCACACACAAAAGTAATCATATTTGTCTCTTTCTTTGTTTAAATAAAATAGTATTAAGTGTCATTCCTTCGTGAATGTTCATGGTGTTCCCTGGATCTTTGTTTGTCCCCTTAAAAAGTGTCATGTGTCATGCTTTTGTGCATTCAAGCCTCTTTTTTGTTTTCTTTATGCAAAGAAAGGGGTGTAAAATGTCATGTTTTTATGCATGTGGGAATTTTCTTTTTCTTTCTTTTTTTTTTTTTTTTTACCTGTCATGGCATGAACACAGAATAACATGCCTTTGCAATCAACAGATACCTGACATTCATTTATTTTATGTGAACAATGCACACTTTGTTCACAACTTCAGATCAGAACATGATGGGAGTGTGTTCAACTTCCTTTCCCACCAGAAGTGTGTTAGTTGTGTAACTCCTCATGGCAGGGCTCTGCCTCTTTGATTGGCCTGTGATAGCAGCTGACCTGAGAACAACCTTCTCTGGTTGGCTGTTGGAAATGTTTTAAAGAATGCTGACAGGACTAGGAGTACTGCTAGCTCTCTGTCCAACACACACACATACTCACACATATTTCAGAGTGTTTATATACTGGAGGATGGATAACAGCACTGTTACAGTAGTAAACACACACAACACTGTTACACACTTGTACAGACCCCTGGATCTTGCACGTTGTCTACAGTTAAAATTAAAACACATTAACACACATTAATACACTCTCACACAAAGACACACACATACACGTCTGTTTAAACATAAGCTTTATAAATTGCTGTTTAGATTGACCCCGTGGCCTCCATACATTCCAGCTTGTTTCTGGACAGACTCCCAGTCCCAGCTCCAGATGGTTAGTTCATCACAGATCTCCCTCTCTCTGCTGGGAATACAGCATGTATTATTTGATATCTTTTCCTCTCATGCATTTATTTACACTTACATAGTTTGGTTTAGTGTCTACTCAGTCCAAATCAAGGTGTAAGTTTCCAGCTGAAAGTCCCCACGGCCTCACCTATTAGACTCTAAGAAGTGAGCCTCAGTCAGTGGATAGAATGAAGCTGAAGCTCTCAGGAGGTACTCTGTACACATCTGTGATTTTAGGTTTAGTTGTTTTCTAATCTGTTAGAGATACGATCATTGAGTTTTACATGTTTTTTATATAATTTAGCAGTTTATTTCTCCAGTAACAGCCATTCAATATATTTATATTCTGTAGTCAGTTATTTTTATAAAACAAAGCAGCCAGACTAGTTCTCTGTTAGTGTTTCCCTACTAATGTGTGTAAAGATACATAAACATAAAGTCCGTAAAACAAAATTTGATGAATATCACCCAGATGTTACTTTTATTTACTGCTGTTTCTGAACCTTTTAGAGTGATTTTATTTGCTTTTTGTTGAGTTTTATTTTATTATTTTTTTCTTATTGTTAACTTTAATTGACTGTGTTTTCATTTGGAATTATGCCACTTATTTTCTGATCTTTATTTTCTAAAACAAGAAAATTGATAGTGTGTCATTTTAAATTGTTGTTTGTTTGTAATAGGACATAGACAAGTGATCACTTTGTGGAAGCTAATGGAGACCCACATACATGATAAAAACTGTAGTAGTTTTCATTCTAAGTGACTTTTGAATTTGATCTCATTGATATCAGCTCACTCTTTTACAGAGTTTGGAAGAGTTGGATTAAGTTACTGCAAATTCTTACCCAACATTTTCTGCAACTTGTGAGTCACATGGAGTGGATTTTATTGTGAAGCAGGAAATGCAATGTATTTGTCACTGAATTTAGTGATGAAGGTCCCAGGCAACGTTTTTTTCATTCTCAGCCACATATTCATTTTTTCTGCCGTAACAGTTTTAAAATATTAGATTCTCCACATATTTGCTGTATGCTATTTCAGGCTTTAAAATGTAGTCCAAATGTACAAAATAAGAATACATATTCAAGTAAATACAGTGAATTATATATCTACTTGAGGTGCAATGTAAAGCAATTAAACCTGGAGCACTAAGGTTTCAGTCCAAATAAGGAGCAGTCAGAGTAGATAAAATCTTCCACCACCATGATAGTGGGACCTCTTGACAGAGCTGGACTACAGTTCAGAGGCCCAAAATAAACTACAGTCTAAACTATCTTATAAGTCCCCTGAAATCCTTAGAAAGCATTACAATATTGTTACAGCTGTAACTCTCCTGTCTTGTCTGTAACTCCACCCAGGTGCTACCTGATCAGTCATCAACGAGCTGCACCTGGCTCTGAATGAAGAGCTTAAAAGCTCCTGTGCCAACAGATAAAAATAAATATTACCAGCAAAATGTAGTTAAAGTATTGGTCCCTGTGACTTACTGTTGTAGCTGCTGTGAGCTGTTTTAGAAACAGGGACAGCAGATATGATAGGATGATTAATGGGAGAGGAAAGAAGAAAAAACTAAGTTCTGATTCACAAATCTTTAGATTTTGGACAACTTCTCTAATCATTGATTTTTGGTGAGATATATTGGATTATTCGAACACTTATTGAAATGAAACAATGAGATAAGTTCAGAGGGATGGATCACTATATCACCCACTGGGTAAAATTTTGATGATAAAAGTAAGCTGTCAAATACATGTGGTGGAGTAGAGGGTACAATATTTCTCACTGAAATCTAGAGGAGTGCAAACATAAAGTAGTGTAAAATGGAAATTGTGTTTAATTACAGTACTTGAGTAAATGTACTTAGTTCTTTTTCCACCAAGAACTACCACAGAAATGGAGGAACAAACTATGCTATGAGTGAGAGGATGACACAAGGTAGATAAGCGGCAGGTAAAGAGCCGATGGGAAACTAGTGAAACGGTACTGTGTCACACCCCTTCTGAGAAAGCACATATACACAAGTAGACAGGGGAGGAGACACAAGTTAGACCAACAAGGTAGACAGACAGACAGGAAAACACAGGGGAGAACAAGGAGAGAGGAGGGGGGCCTTGACACCAGTTCTCAGATCTTTATGCTGGCTTCCTGTCTGTTAGAGAATTAATTTCAAAATTTGTTTTTCTTTTTGTTTATAAAGCACTGAGTCATTTAGGGCCAAAATACAAATCTGATCTGCTGCCACATGATGAGCCATCCAGACCCCTCAGGTTGTCAGGGGCTGTCTGTCCCCAGAGTCTAAATTAAACATGAAAAAGCAGAATTCAGTTTTGGAACAAACTCCCACAGAGCTCCATGTCTACTGGAACTCTCAGTTCCTTTAACTCAAGGCTGAAAAGATTTCTTTCACTGCTGCTTCTTTAATTAATAAATAATCACTCATTTTTTATACTACACTGTAACTTTTACTCTTGTATTTTCATATTTTCCATTCTACTGTTTTATTTCTTATTTTCATTAAGTTTATGTTCTAAGATATAATTATTGCTTTTATATTGTAGTGTTTTCTCTTCATTCTTTTTCGTAGTTTGCTCAATATAAGGAGAATAGCTGAAGTGACCACTGACTGAACTCTGCTCCTTTGTCTGTAATGGAAAAAGATATTAAATGATTAATGGTTTAATGTAACAAGAAAACGTGTCACACAAACACAGTTCATTTTTAAGATTCCTGACTCCCTCTTGATATGATAAGCAAATCTCACCTCCCATCCTCCCTGCAGTTACTCATGTCATAGCTCCCCCTGTGGCCTCATTCCTCCCAGTGTTTCCTTTTTCTCCTGTTTCTCCTCCCCCTTGTCTGTCTGTGTGTGTGTGTGTGGAGGCGAGGTGCTGCTCTTGGCTCATCTGCACACCACAGCTCAACACCTACAGTACCCTGGCTCTTCACCCACTGGTGCCAGATTGTTCCGCCTTGTGAGTGGTATCATACTCTTGGCTGCTTGCCTTCATTATGAACTGACTTATTCTCTAGTGTTTCTCTTGTGCTCATCCTGTCTCATGCTCCAGTGTTCGCCTGCGCCAGAACTGCTGCTTCTCCTTCCTCCACTCAACTAAAGTCACCATTCCCCTGCCACTGCTACACACCTGCACACCTCCCACAGTTTCCACCATTCCCCTACAGCTGCCACTCATCTGCAGACCTGCAGTAGTCTCCATCATTCCCCCGTTATTAGTCAACTGCAAACCTCTGCCATTACCTCTTCACTCACCTGCCTCCCTGGCTTTACTGTCTCTTTTCATCCCTTTCCTTATTTTTCATATTAAAACCCTATATTAAAACCTTTTCCCATAATTCCTGTGTCTGTGTCTGCTTGTGGGTCCACTACCAAAATTCCAAGCCAAACTTAAACAGTTCTTTTCCATTCACCTTCCTTTTCCCTTCTCCCTCCCTGCATCCATATTTGCTCATATAGTATCTGTCTATTTCAGCAACAGTTACACAAATGCAACTTAATAAAAGTAATGCTAGCATGTTGTGTGTGTAAAAGTTATAAGGCTCTAAAAATGTTACTGAATGATGTATCAATGCATTTCCAGCAAATATTGAAACAATGAAGGGTCTCAATGAAATACGCACAGTTTCACATGTTTAGCGTAAGAACAGAGCTGTTTATTTCCAGGTTGCACATGGAGAAGAAGAAGGATATGTCAAAGCTTCCAAACAAGTAGTTACTAAAGAATGTTAACATAAAGATAGAACAATTGTTTTTGGTACACATCATCTTTAAGGTGTCTAGCATTGATATATGTATTTGCAAATATTCAGCTTTGTTCACTGTGGTCATACAATGATTGAACATGTTGATGGCAACAGTAGTGACCGTTCATCTAGGTATACATATACTTATACACATACATGGTTTTTATTCTACTCTATTCTTTGTATGAGTTTCACTTAAGTTCTGGATGTGTTGAATCTAGGTGACCACCCAGACAAGGCATACCCATTAACATGCTGACCCCTTTACTCAGTACTTAGTTGAAGCATCTTTGTCAGCAATTACAGCTTTGAGTCTTCTTGGGTATGATGAGAGGAGCGCTGCACACCTGGATTTTGGGTTTTTCTGCCATTCTTCTCTGCATATCCTCTCAAGCTCTGTCAGATTGGAAGGGGACTGTCAGTAGACAGCCATTTTTCAGAGTTGTTTGATTTGGTTCAGATCAGGGCTCAGGCTGGGCCAGTCAAGGACATTCACAGAGTTGACCTCAAGCCCTGTCCTGTTCAAAGGTAAACCCAGCCCAGTCTGAGGTCCTGAGGTCCTGATCTGGACCAGGTTTTCCTTAAGGATATCTATATATATGCAGTGATGGCTGTCCCTCTGTAAGGTTCTCTCATCTCCACATAGGACCTCTGGAGCTCAGCCAAAGTGACAATCGGGTTCTTGGTCATCTCTCTTACCAAGGCCCTTCTCTCCTGATTGCTCAGTTTGGCCACCTCTAGGAAGAGTCCTGGTTGTTCCAAATTTCTGCCATGTCAGAAATATGGAGGCCATTGTACTCTTGGGAACATTCAATGCAGCAGCATGTTTTTGGTAGTCTTACCCAGATCTGTGCCTAGACACAATCCTGTCTCTGAGCTCAGCAGACAGGATCGTGAAAGGGGTCTGAAATACCCTATGAATACACTGTATCAGTGTTGTACTGTATAAGGGTTTTTGATACATTAAATAGTCACACTAGAATGCTGGAGCATTTTCTGGAGTCTGTCAATGACAGAGTTTGAAATGTGCTAATAACTGGGCTGAGATATATGAAAATTTAGATGGCTTAATAGGATAAATATTGCAACAGGAAAATAATTCGGTCAGCAACACATTATCCCAATGGTCACAGTGGTGAGTGACCATAAAATCCACTTTTTTGCCTACTTTCCCATGGAAATTTAAAAAAATAATTATTGACTATTTCAAAGGGTTACTAATGACACATGTTTTGGGTATTTTCATTTCTGGGGAAAATTTGGGATTAAATGGGTCATGGGGGAAATCTTCAGTCAGATATTGGTAAGTTGAGGTGTGTGTGTTTGTGTGTAGAAATATGTATTTCAACAGGTCAACTTGGCTACTTATGTAGATAGTATGACACAGTTAAGTCAGTCAGGATCTTGTTTGTATCCAAATATACACATACCTGCTGCAAGTATATAGGTTTGTTTTACTCTGTATTTTCAGTATTAACTCTTAATCAAGCAGCTACATGGAAGCATGGAAGTTCAGTAAAACACAACACACACGGTACATTGAAATATAAGGTCCATGTTTCAGATATATTTTTTCAGATCAGTTACCTTCAAGTGTGTGCAATTTGACCAACACCACAGTGATAACCTGGTCTGTTCACAGCAACAGAGTTCAATTAGAAATCAACCACAGAACCAGTTTATAAAAGACAAGTTTCAGAGTGAAATTCAGGTCATCCTCTAGCCTGTTATAGTGACAAACACCAGTCAAGGTGTGTTCATTGAGTGTAGTAAAACATTGGTTTGTGTTTGATATGTGCATCAGTGATGCTTCTATTTAAACCTGTTAAGCAGAACTGAGTGATGGCACTCAGAGGATGCAGAATGACCTGAATCTGCAAGGCTTTGTGACCATAACCCAAGTCTTATACCTACAGTCACTCTCATAAAGAATTTTGCAACATGTTTGATATATACGACGTTGGTTGGATTTTGGCAACTGAGGACATCACTTGAGTGGGAATAAACAGTTTACCTGAAATTAGCTTCTTTTACAAAGTTCCTAAACACATCTCCATCTGGGATCTCACCCCGACTCTAAGGTTTTCCCCTCCCTTTTCAGCCATTTCAAAACAAATATCACTGCATAGAAACAGTCCAAGCTGTCCATAGTTGCCATCCATGTTTGTTTTGGTACAGCGACATGCAGACAGTTGCCATTCTCGCTGGATTTGTGGGGTTGTTCATCTCTAGAACTTCAGTGGTTACTGACCAGTCCTCAGTGTGCTGTCCATTTATTCAGCTGAGATGGCCGAAGAGCAAAACCTCCTGTCTAACTATATTCTGTGTTAACAATACCAACTAAGTATTAGTGCCTTGCAAAGTGCAGATAGGAGGTTTTTCCCCACTTTTTCTGAATCATTTCGTAGATAGGAGTTTTTGCACTTGGTGTCTGAGCCAGGGCTTTTTATTTTGTAGTTCAGTTGTGTTTGTATTATTTCCTGTTTTATTTTGAAATCACTGACCTCCCTCTTGTTTCAGGTGTCTTGTCTTCCCCTTCCTTCTGTGCTCCCTCCTCCTGGTGATTACCTACCCCGCCCTAATGTGGTTCACCTGTGTCTCATTGTCTGCCCTGCTCCTGTGTATTTAGTGTCTGTGTCTCCCTGCCAGTTCGTCTTGTGCCTTTGCCAGACCTACCAGCCTTCACGTAAGCTATCTATTCTCCAGTAGCCATAGTTTTAGACCATTGCCTGTGTTTTCGACCGTGCCTTAGCTCTAGCCTTTTGTACCGTTGCCTTATCTGACTGCCTACCTGTGTACCGACCCTGCTAGAAATAAAGGACCTTGTTTTTTTTGTTTTAAAAAAAACAAAAAAACAAAAAACAAGGACCCTGCTAGAAATAAAGGACCTTGGTTTTTTTTTGTTTTTTTTTTTTTTTGTTTAAAAAAAAAACAAGGTCCTTTATTTCTAGCAGGGCTGGTAGGTCTGGCAAAGGCACAAGACGAACTGGCAGGGAGTGCAGGGAGAGTTTGTACTCAAGAGACCCGTCTTTGTATCTCAACTGACGGACGTCAGTGACAACTGGATCACCGACCTTATGTCCAGGACAGATTTTGTAATAGTACGTTAGATCATTGTATGTCTTGAAGAAGTCATGCTTCAGGTACTCAACCTGGTAGGGCTGCTTTGGATGGGCTTCCTCTATGTACGTTTTGTAGTTGCTGGGGACATAGATTTTTTTGTCCCTGAGTGCTCTTTCACAGGCAGTGTGTATACTATCACATTCCATTTGTGTGTGACCTTTTTCCAGGATTTTTTGAAAAACCGTTTTCTTGGTCTTGCAGCAGAAGTCATACAGTGCATTGGCAAGAACTTTGTTTCTGTTCTGGTAAGAACATCCATCTGAGTACACAATTATGGTGGATGCTGCTTTGCACCTTTCGTTGTTGTTCAGGTAACAGAAGACAAGTTGCAAATGTGTCGGCATCTAACCCCCCTTCACCTTCATGCCAAAAGTAACATTTGGCATCATGGGAATGAAGGTCATAGATTGTGTAATTGTGACAGGCTAGCTTAGTTCTGTAATAAAGTGCACTGGCTTTGAGTACTGGAGCCAACAGTACTGATTCAAGATCCACTGTTAATACCAGAGTTGATTTGTCTTCTGCACCGGGTGACTGGCTGAAGCAGTCGCTGGTTTGCAGAGGTTCCACCATGCTCCATCAGGGGGATCACATTTTTTTCCTATAAATGAAATGCTATATTAACAGTATTATGATGTCCTAAATCATCTTTGAAACTTTCAGTGTTACCTGCCCATCAAGACACACAGAGTTCTGGCCCAGTTTTTCGCCTCTTATTCTCTAAATAATGCCCTTACATAAGTGTCAAACCTCATATTTTTTCCAAATACAGTCTTTAGGCTATTCTCAGCTGTTTCAAATAGCCCTATTTACTCCCATCATAATGTTAGAACACTGGAACTGGTCTCAACAATGCATCAGTACCACTACTTGCCTTTCTTGAGAGCCAACTCCATCATGATCATTCCCCTGGACAGAGGCCTCTTTTTGCCTGACCTGAGCCGGTTGTTGGCTGCCATGGTGTTGAAATGTCTAGCGTTGACCAGCAATTAATAAGAGATATTGACAACCTCTAACCACAAGTTCAAAATGTTCAATGCCAAAGATAGGAGGTTTTTATACACCTCCTACCTACACCTCCTATCTACATACATGTAGATAGGAGTTTTACCCAGAAATAGTTAGGCTAACAAACACAATTTTTATTAAATAATGCTCATTTACAATACTCAATTACATTTATTTTGAGACCAAGACATTCTACAGTGCTGTTTCAAGTATTATCCCTAACATTTTTGATCAACTCACCCTTTTGGTGTGATAAAAGTTTCACCACTTTTCGCTAATATACCCTGTGCGATTCAAATATTCTTGTCACTAATTTGACAAGAGATACTAACAAATACTTCTCTAGTAAGGATGGAAGACATGTTTTACTTTGAAAACAACTGATTACTACAATCTGACAAACATTTAGACGGGTCTACATACCACAGACATCCCAAGTTTCAGCTCAGTGCAGATAGGAGGTGTTGTGCTTCAAAATATTCCCAGGGAACCTGATAGGAGGTTTTCGTCAGGTGACTTTTCTGTCACAACAAAGGGCGGGATTATCTTGCAGACAGACTGAATATGTGTAGCCTTCTTTGTTCTCGTCATCCGAAGTGAAATCCACCAATCAGAAAATTCTGCAGTTAGGAGGTTTTGCGTTTCGGCATCATATGCTCTTTCCTGACCATTAAAGATAGCAAAATCTGTGCAAATTGATGGAAACAATCTTAATGTGTTGTTAGTCCAGTCTTCGTAGGTTTCTGCTAGTATTCAGACTTGACCCAAGCTTAAAAGATTAAGTAGACAGTAATGTGTATAGTTTTAACTAGTGCAACTGATGGTTCCCTCTGTATTGAACAAAATGATGTCTTCAGTTTATGGGACATGACTGGATATGTTTGTGAACATTGTTAAATTATTAAACTAAGATCTTTTCTCCAAATCTCTTTGTGGATGGAGCAGACTCATGTTATTATACATCCAAACTTTGAGGACACATTGAGACAAAATTGATTGGAAGTGTTTATACATGTTATAAGTGTTTATGTCTATTACTACTATTACTTAAAAATTGGAAATATTCATATTCACATAATGTCTGATTTGTAAATAACAAAAAAGACTGAGAGGATGGAAAGGCAAATTTGATCTGAGGTAAGTAAGCTTAAACTTAAATGAATGTACACATGATTAATAGTTAGGCTCCAGCCCCCCCACGGCCCTTAACGGATAAGCGGTATAGATAATGGCTGGATGGATGGATGATTAATAGTTACTATACATTGCCTCCTCCACAATAAGAAAGTATCACCTAAACTTGACAGGGGATTGCAAAAAGTTTGTCTTTATTACATGAATTCATTGTTTTTTGAAAGAATAGTATTTACTTTTTGTGCCCTCCATTCTTTCCACAGTGGAAATAAGTGGGAGAGAACAAAGAGCTCTAGCAAGCAGCAGATTTATAGTGATGTTATAAGCTGAAGCTGTGTGCTTCACTCTGCCACACTCCTCCACTCAGTCCTTATAAAGAGCATACATGCAGCATCTGGTCTTTCTCCAATGAACTTTTGTCATTTTAACCTCACAAACCTCCCTCTGCTGATTCATATCTGCATAACAATTTACATTGCAGTTCATTTCCAGCTACAGATCCATTTTGAAAAATAGTTCTGGATAACTTTTAAAGGCACTACACTGTAGGTAGTGTTTTATTCTCACAACAGCAAGTAAGTTGGAGATATTACTGGAAATACTGAACACAGATGAGACAGTTAGGTACCATAGTCTGCCATTGTGGCAGGAAGAGGGAGCTGCTTTCACACTCAAATAGAGCCATGGCTTTTAGAGTTTCTGTGATTTCAGATGGTGGAATAATATTGTCCTGCCTTTTTATCTTCTACAGTAAAGCCAGAGAAATATGTTTGAATCACAGACAGACCATCAGTGCTTCATGGTAATGGTAAATGGACTGTACTTATATAGCGCTTTTCTAGTCTTTTCGACCACTCAAAGTGCTTCACACTACAGATCACATTCACCCCATTCACACACACATTCATACAGCACTTGTTCTATATAAATTAGTGCTTTCTAACACATACACACACATTCACACACCGATGACACACATCGAAGGCAATTTGGGGTTCAGTATCTTGCCCAAGAGGAGGAGTAGGGAATCGAAGCACCGACCTTCTGATTGGTGGGCGACTGCTCTACCTCCTGAGCCACAGCCGCCCCGCTTCAGGAGGCAGCTGTGTGTTTTTCTTAAAAGAGAATACAAGACAAGTGATTTACAGAGCACCACAGTATGCTGTCTATATGTCTCATTCCACTGGCCAATTTTAAACTATAAACTTTTCAACTTTTTTTGTGATTTGTCTCTAATGCTATATGTCCTTTAGTTATTCCTGACTAAGCTCTTTATATCTGTATATGCTTTTGTTGTGTTTCTCTCTCTCACTCTGCTGTACTGTATGTTGCATTGTAATAGGTCATGAGTTCCTCCTGCATTATCCAAGCCCTGAGAAATCCATAGAGCCAAACAGATATGTGGTAGTTAATTAGGCGTTATCAGTAGCCCTGTGGTACACCCACGCCTCTTGCCCAATGTCTGCTGGGATTGGCTCCAGCCCCCCCATGACCTTCAAAAGCATTAGTGGTACACTTAATGGGTGGTATGGAGTTTGGACACAATATCTCAGTAACTCCTTGAGGGAATTTCTTCAAATTTGGTACAAATGTTCACTTGGATTCAAGGACAAACTGATTATTATTTATAAACTGGGCTGGGCAAAGATAATATAACTGATTATCACATATATATTATATTTTGGTGGTCAGAGGTCAAGGTTATGGTGATCTCATGTTCTTGTGGACACATTATATCAGGAACGGCTGGATGGAATTCCATTACAATCACACAAACATTCACTTTGATTCAAGAATGAGCTGATTATTTGGTGGTCAAAGGTTAAGATCACTGTGACCTCACAAAACATGCTTTTGGCCTCATGAACATGAATATCTCAGTAACGCGCTGGGGGAATTTCTTCAAAACGTTCACTTGGACCCAAAGATGAACTGATGGCATTTTGGTGGTTGATTACGTAGTTCAAGAATTCACACACTAATTAAGTGCAACTGGACTGTTTGGTGGAGGCATAATTCTAGTTTAATCTCATAAAGAGCTTAAAGTCCATGTAAGACAGTAATGCTTATGCGTTCTGAATTCGCCTCACCACAGAAAAATGTGCCATTAACCATCCAACTAAATTTGAATGGATAAAAAAAATCAGCAAATATATAATATTTGGTTTAAAAATCATGAAAAAATAAGGAGCTCTCTCTGCTCTGAGACACTGGGGGTGTGTTCGCTGAAGGCGCTGAAGGCACTGAAATCACGTCCACTCTAACAATGCAGCACAGACACAGTTAGCATACTGTTAATTGTAAATTTCCCCATTGTGGGACTAAAAGGATTATCTTATCTGTTAGTTGGGCATTTTTCAGGTCGTGGTGCTAAGCTGAAAATAGATGCGCAAGAAACACCCTACTGAAACACCCTATGAACCCACATCTTCGTGTTTTGGTTGTCAATCTATTTTCACCTTAGCTGGGCAAAGATAGCCAGCTAAGGCCAGCTTTATTCTCCTTAGCTTGGCAGCACAGAAAAGGACTGCGCTAGCTTAAGGTGATCCTGTGCTATTGTTCATTGGATGACTGCCAGGGCAAAATAAAAATAATTGAACGCATGACAGATGTTTTTTTAGCCCGTAACTGATTTTTCATTTTCCCTGAGTTAACATAAAACAAAAATTTAAAAAATACTAGTCATTCTTTGTTTTCCAATTTCATTGTTCCAAAACAAAAATTGGAAAATGGCTTGTCTTCTGTTTTCTGTTTTCCCATTCCAAAACGAAAATCGGTTGGCCATTATGTACACGGACCAGACAGGTCCAGATCATTAATTTTGTACCTCTGCATGACTGTATTTCCTGCATTTCCCAAGAGAACCCCATCACACCCATGTGGTGCTGGAGCTAACAGACAGCAAGTACAGAGGAGGGGCAGGTCTGCTGGAGGTCAATCATTCCGGTTGCTCCAAATTTGGGCTCCAGATTGCTTTGCTCCTTCTGTTTAATATTATGCATTACATTTTGGGATTAGGGATGCAGGAGTTAGGACCCAAACACAGACACAAGGAAGTGGTGAAGCAGTCCAGAGGTTTATTTGCAATAAAACAAGAACAAAAAGCTTATGGTGAAGGTGAGGGTGGGGAAGGCAAACAAATCCAAAGTCTGAACACAAGGGAATTCAAACATGAATTCCAAATCAACAGGGGATCACGCAGGAGAACACACTGAAGAACATACTGGAGAACATAAGAAGCTTGGAACACAGTTCAGTACTGTACAAACTCAGAAAAGAGAGACAGGACTAAATATACACTGGAGGTAATTACTGATTAGAGACTGGTGAGGGATGAAAAAAGGAAGGAAAAAGACAAAGAGAGGAAATAAAAGCACAAGAGGCACACAAGGGAAATAACTTCAAAATAAAACAGGAGGACAAAAAAGGACACACAAGGGAGGTGAAAACCAAAACAAAACAAAGAAAACAGAGTCACTATGGAGGCAGGTCATGACAATTATGAGGTTTGGCCTTGGAATATCTGGGCAGTGGCTCCCCATCCATGCCAAAACTAAGACCAAGCCCTCCTCTGATTGAATTGTTTGCAGCTACAGTGGCCTTAGCTGCTTTGAAAATGGGTGGGAGGCAGGTTGGCCTCAGGTTCACCATATTGGTCTCTTTATACCTGATTGTCAGGCCCTGGCATTCTTGACACAGTAGAGTCTCTGCTGCCTTGTGATGTTCATGTTGAACATGCTGCCGTGGATGGTTCCCCTTCGCAGTCTTTTCTGCATTCCTCAATGTTTGTCAGCTGCCAGGAAAACATTGAAGTTCATAATTTTTATTTTGTCTTTTCTGGTCTTCTGAGCTCTCAGTTTTTTCTTTTGTTAGGAACAACCTGCCAGTCTCTTTCTCAGGTTGTTCTGCTTCTCTGCCTTTCCCAGCTGCTCTTTCTCATGTATCTTTATCTGTCTGTGGGCAGAGATAGACTGAAGTGTTGCAGCCCTCTTCTCCTTTTCCCTCTGCTAATTTACCAGTTCAGTCTCCATCTTTGTTGCTTCCTTAGCAAATCTCTACTCCTTTTGTGGCACCCTGCTCCTTATTTGTGGCTGCCAGTTTGTCCCAAACAATCCTCCCTGGTATCTGGATCTTCTTGAATCTTTGTGTCTGTTCAGCTTTTGTTGCAACAGCATTTCTTCAGTTTGGCTTTCTGCTTATGCTTATGCTAGGTTTGTGTACCTGTTCCTCTATCTTGAGGTTACCTCTGTAGATATTCTCCAGTTAGTTTCTGAGATAAATTTTCTTTGAGCTTTTTTTCCTCCTCACATTATGGCTCCTGTGCATGCAGTTCATCAAGTTTGCGGAGTAATTCTCCATCTCACATACTCTTATATCAGTCTCTCCTTTGCTGTCAGCAGTTCCTTTTCTTTCATTTGCCTTGCCTGATATTCTGACACAGCACAAGTTTGAAGCCTTCTCCTGATCCCTTCACAGTCAAAACTGTAGTTCCTTTGGTCCACACCTGCCAAGTTTGAAGTTGATTGGATGAGCATTTCAATTCAGTTTTATTTATATAGTGCCGAATTCAGTTCAGTTCAGTTCAATTTTATTTATATAATGCAGAATCACAAGTCATCCCAAGGCACTTTTCATATACAGCAGGTCTAGACCATACTGTTTAGATTATTATAATTACAGAGAGAGACCCAACAGTTCCCACCATGAGCAAGCACTAGGCGACAGTGTTGAGTGGGGTTATAGGAGCAGCAGGAGGCTTGTCATCACAGATCAGACTCTACAGCTCCAGAGGCAGATATACCTGCAGAAAGTGACAGAAGAGGAGGGAAAGACAAAAGAGCACACACTACTGGAAAGGGAAGATATTGAGTTAGTAATATGTAATTATGGGATATGAATCCATACTGAGAGAGTGAGAGAGAAGCTCAGTGCGTCATGGGAAATCTCCCACCAGTCTAGGACTATATCAGCATAACTTAGGGATGGTTCAAGCAAGCCTGAGCCAGCCCTAACTATTAGCTTTATCAAAAAGGAAAGTTTTAAGCCTACTCTTAAATGTGCAGAGGGTGCCTCCCGAAACCATTCTGGGAGAAGGTACCACAGTAGAGGAGCCTGACAGCTGAAGGCTCTGCCTCCCATTCTACTCCTGGAAACTCTGGGAACCACCAGCAATGTTCTAGTGTGATTGTAGGGAACTATAAGCTCTTTCAGATAGGATGGACCCTGACCATTAAGGGCTTTGTAGGTGAAGAGGAGGATTTTAAATTCTATTCTGTGTATGTACTATGTATGTAGAGAAGCTTACACAGGAGAAATATGGTCTCTTTCCAGTTCCTGCAGCATTTTGGATCAATTGGAGGCAACTTCAGGCATGCCTGAAGTTCAGCTAACTGATTATGCTCCATTGACAAATAGAGTTGTGTGGAGTGTGGAGTTCTCAGTCCAGGAGCGGTCCTCTGAGATGTGCACCCCCAGAAACTTGGTGCTGCTCTCCCTCTCCACAGCAGCACCACCAGTGTACAGACCAGTTGGCTCACCTCCCTCCTGTAGTTGGCTTCGTCGTTGTTAGTGATGAGGGCCACCACAGTCGTGTCATCTGCAAACTTTATGATGTGGTTGGTGCTGTAGGTTGGTACACAGTAGTGGATCAGCAAGGTGAAGAGCAGCAGGCTGAGCACGCACCCTTGTGGGGCCCCTGTGCTCAGCGTGATGATCTTGAAGAAGTTGCTGCAGACCCGCACATTTCGTGGCCTCCTTGTAAGAAAGTCCAGCACCCAATTGCAGAAAGAGGTTTTTGAGTCCCAAGTGACAGAGTTTCTGTGTTAGCTGCTGGGGATTGATTGTATTAAATGCTGAACTGAAATCTAAGAACAGCATTCGCACATAGGCGTTCTTTGAGTCCAGCGGAAAATGGCATCTTCTATGGACTTGTTAGATCTGTATGCAAACTGAAATGGGTCATGTGAAGGACGGAGGATGGATTTAATGTTGTGCATGACCAGTCGCTTGAAGCACTTCATGATGATGGAAGTCAGTGCTACGGGCCAATAGTCATTGTAGCTGGATGGGTGGCGCTTCTTTGGGACTAGTATTATTGTTGCGGCTTTGAAACATGTAGGGACAACAACTTGGCTCAGGGAGATGTCGGTGATGACATCCTTGAGCTCCTTGGCACAGTCCTTCAGAACACGGCCAGGTATGTTGTCTGGTCCGGCCACTTTGCGTGGGTTGATCCTTTAGAGGGTCCTCTTCACGCTGGCTGGAGCCAGACACACGGCCTGCTCATCTGGGGGAGGAGTGGTCTTCTGTGCCGGTGTGTTATTTAGTGTGTCAAAGCGGCCAAAGAAGTCATTGAGGCTGTTCAGCAGTGTGATGTCACTCTCACAGGTCTGTGGTTGAGGTTTATAGTCTGTGGGGGTTTGATGGTGTAGTTTGGGCAGTAAACTCTTTAAATCTGTGTGGTTGAAGTCTCCAGCTGTGATGAGGAATCTGTCTGGTTGCGCTGTCTGTTGTTCACTGATGGCCTGGTAGAGTTCATTGAGTGCCTCGCTTCTATTGCTGGTGTAGCGGCAGGAGGGATGTAAACAGTGACGAGCAGAATCAATGCGAATTCCCTTGGTAGGTAGAAGGGTCGACACTGAATGATAATAAACTCTGCTAGCGGCAAACAGTGTTTGTGCTCAACAACAGCATCCCGGAAGCGTCGCTGGTATAATCAAACTCTCCCGCTGTGAGTCTTACCTCCTTCCATAAAGACTCAGTCAGCATGGTAGCATGTTAGCCCAGCTAGCTGGATAGTGGAGTGCAGGATGTTGTCATTTAGCCACAATTCTGTGAAAATGAAAACACAGCAGTCCCTAGCATCATGCTGTGCAGATCTCAGGAGCTGTATGTGGTCCATTTTATTGTCCAGTGAGCATACATTGGCCAAAATTTCACTGCAAATAATGCATACTTTGTATAATCCATATTAAAGTGTGAAAAAGTTACCTAATTTTTAAAAAATGATGCAAGGAAGAGTTAAGAAATAATGGTGTAAAAGTAAAAGATAACTTGGTTTTAAAAAAATACAATCAGGACAGGCCAAAACATAATGGTGTATAACAGAGAGTGAACAGGTCAGATGAGGACAGGGCCAGCTTTGACATGACCCAGCAAGCGAAACTTGGCAAGAGAAGAGTCCAGGTGCATTCCAGGAGATGTTGGCATATGACAAATAAGTTGATAGTGTATTTTAATGGAGGGGACCAAGGATGGACAGTTAGACTAACCAATGTTTTAATGGTGTAAATTTGATAAACCAATAAAATGACCTGAAGTGGAAAGTCACAGCCAAACTGTATATAAAGAGGGACAGAGCCAGTACAGTTTTGGAGCTCTTCAGGTAATATCTTGTGCACTTTGAACTGTTCTCGGGTTTTCTTGTCGGCAAGCCATCCTGCTGCCTTGGACATAGTCTCCTGATAATTTCTGGACACCTGAATTAGGCTGAAGAATTCTGATCGTAGCCCAGTGGATTTGGGACTTTAAACCCAAGTCCACATCAAGTGAGCCTACAATGCTGTCCTACAAGATGATCAAGTTGGGAGGGAATAAAGATAGTATGGGAGTCCTCTTTTAAAATGAGACATGGCATTGAATTTAGGGCAGAGGGAATCACATCCTTGAATTTGGCTATCGCAATGATCGGAACTTTTACATGAATTTTAAGTTATGGCTCGTGTCTGACTGGCTGATGCTGGAGAGAGCGGTAACTGCTCAAATGTTAAAGGACACCCTCGGAGGTGGCAATGTTCTTTGATTATACAACTATGACCAACAAAGTAAAATGTATATGGTGGAGTACTATTTTTAGTGATGAGTATGGTGTGCTGTCATGCTGATTTGAGATTGATCAGATTGCTTGGTCGGTACTACTTGTTGTATAATAAACTTTATTTGTCCTGCAGTCCGTGTTCTGCTTTTTGGGGTTCATAGCTCAGTGGTGACAGACATGTTGATTGGATGAAACCTATCAGGGTGAGATGTGACGGTCAGAACAGACATCCTGTAGGAATGGACCTGAAGGTTCCATGGTTGCCATGTTTTTTTCAAAAGCATCGTTCAGAACTGATCATCATTCAAACACAAACAACCTCCAGACAATCAGAAAAAATTGCACTGGATGTTTTATTTGAGAAAGAGATCATTCCTTTGACAAAGACACTTTGAACAACGACTTTGCGTCACATCTGCACATCTACCTGACAGCTACTGTAAATGACAAGGATTTTTTCATGGATAGTGTGAGATTTTCTTTTTAAACAAATTTTAAACCCATGTTGTTTTCAATGCATTTTGCTGTTGCGTCCAACATTGACTGCTAATATTGGCAATATTTTCAACTACCAGTGTAAATTAGTCAAATGGGCCTGACTTTGCTGAGTAGTAGCCTACGAATAAAAATAACGTTTCTGTATCTTCTAACTTACGCCCTAAGTAATACACGTGACAATAGTTTTTAATTCTTTATATTTTTGATGTATTTTACACAGAACACCACACAGATATTTTTTGTCACCATGTCCCAAACCAATACACATGGTTAACAGAGAGATTCTTTAGAGAGATTGTGAACTATGATATGTGCTAACTTGATAAACTGTTTCCATTAATTGAATAATTGTTTCATTGATTAGTTGATTGTCAGAAAATTGATTGATAACTGATTAATTATCTAAATTATTTTATTGGGCAAAAGTGCTCATAATAATTTACTGTAACTAATTTAATTTGCTTTAATTACTTTACTTTATAATTTACTTTGTGTTAAGTATGATTTAATACATGCCATTTGTTTTTAAGGTTAATTTTATTCTATTGTTTTATAGTATTGTGGCACTTTTATTTCAGTGATGTGTGAAAGTTACTGTGGTAACAGTTGATGGTATATTTATGTGATGTGGAGCAGAGGTCTAAAGGTTGTATTTGTTTCCACCTTCAGATGGACCAGGACACCTGGACAGTGCTTCTCGTTCCAGTGCCCAGCTACTCCATCATCCCACATTGTCCTCCACAAGGACAGTACTCCACCTCTCACTCCCCTCCTGCCTCCCCCTCTGGCTCCTCTCCTCTCTCCTAGCCCCTCCTCCTCTTCTAGCTCCTCTTCTGCTTCTTCCTCTCCCTCTGTTCTCTTTTCTCTCTCTCTCCTTTCCCAGCTCCTTGTCTCCCAACCAACCTGAGCTGCCCAATGAGCCTTCAGGTGTGCCCCCTTGGACCACATGAGCCACCCAGTAACCCTCTCATATAAAAGGTGAATAGTTCATGTTATCATCAATGTAATGATGAATTAAACCTTTGTTTACCCGATTTCTGAAGTTTTTAACCACAACTTGTTTGTCCTCTGTTTTTTGTTTAGAGAGATGATGAAAGGGGAGAGGAGAGGAGAGGAGGCGGGAGAGCAACATGATGTGAAAACCCTCTCATAGTAAAAGGTAAATATCCATTTATCTAATGTTATTAGCAGATTTCATGAAGTTAATTTTTTAACTTTTAGTTTTTAACTATTACTCTCTTTTGTCTGCCATTCATTTTTGCAGAGAGGAGAAACAGTTAGATAAAAGAAACATGAAAAAATTTGGAAAAAAACTTAACTACAAAGAGGAGAGTAGAGGAGGTGGGAGGGCAATATGTAAACCCTCCCATGTAATAGCTGAATATTTCATGTTATCATCAGATTTCATGCAGTGATTATACTTCTGTTTACTTCATTTCAAAATTTTTGTTTTTGTCTTTTCTGTTTTTGTCCTCCCTTGTCTGCATTTATTAGAATGGAGGAGAAGACTTAAAGAGAAGAAAAAAATCTGAGTGGAGGAGAGGAGAGGAGGAGGGAGGGAAAAATGACGTGTAAATTCTCTGATGTAAAAGGTAAATATCCATTTATCTCATGTTATTGTCAGATTTTATGAAGTTCATTATTTAGTTTATTATTTCAAGTTTTCAACTGTTACTCTCTTTTGCTTGTCATTTATTTTTACACAGAGAGGAGAAACAATTAGAGACACTGAAAGATGAAAAAGACTTTAAAAAGAAGAGAGAAAATTAAACAAGAAAAAAAAGGAGAGAAGAGGCGGTGGAGGGCATTATGAAGAGTGAACACTCACATATCAAAAGGTAGGAAACTCACATCTCTGAAAAGCAGTTTTACCTTACATGTATTAACTAGAGGAAAAAACTGAAGAGTTTTTCTCTTGTGTTTTCCTTTATAGCCAAGAAAACTACAAGTGAACCATGTTTCTACAGATTTTGACATGATCAAGTGTTCCAAAAACAAGTGTTTGAAATACAACAAAAAGAAATGTCTGTTGGTTTCTATGGGCTTTATTGGATTATCATAATATTGGACCCTAATGAGTCAGATCACAGGACACCAAGGGAGTAGTGAAGGAAGTGGTTTGTTAGGCAGCAATAAAGCAAAACAGAGTGAACTAAGGGGTGAGGGAAAGTCCAGGACCGGGGGTCAGGTGAGTGGAGCCAGGAGGTCTGCAGGGACAAGTGAGGGATCCTCAGGAGCGGACGAGGGCACTGGCGGAAGACTGACGACAAACACAGAAAGGAGTTACAAATATTTCTTCTCAAAAGACAGATTCTGCTAGACTGAGGGACAGTGAGTTACCACCTTGGGTGTACTGGAACAAACTGGGCGTCGAGTGGAGATCAGTGGGGATGATAAGTTGATGATAGGTGATGGTGCAGCTGTGCGGTGCCGCCCACGCCCCTGAAACTACACGGCACAGAGGAGGGAAGGCGGGTTGAGATGCAAAAACTGGAGCTGGGGAGAGGATGGGGACCATGACAGGCATGTTTATCACAGTTGTACTTGCAGCCTGATTGCTGGTCTCGCTTAATGGGCACAGATGATGTTCTAGCTATGACTTTAAAAATGGCTGACTACCATCTATTTTCACCTCAGCTGGGCAAAGATAGATAGCTATGGCCAATTTTATTCGCCTTAGCCAGGTGTGGACTGACCATTGGGGAAGCTTGGGAAATTTCCCAGTGTGCCGGTCTTGTGAGGCCGTTCGTGTCCTGCTCCTAACACCACTTTACCATGAAATATAATGGTTAATATAATGATTACGATCCTTCAGAAATCTTTTCTACATTAATATGGACCGAATTTTTTTTGTTTTCATATTGGTTATATTAGTGAAATATAGGTTTATACTCTGCAACAATTGTTGCTGGTGGGAAGCTTCGCATAAATTACACAAATTCTTCCGTTATTCTGTTACTACGTAACTTGCATAAAACAAAATTGCATTGCAAGCATTTGGTGAACTCTCTACAGATTTTATTATAGGCCTCAAGCTTGGTCAGGATACTCTCAAGGGCTCTGTAGTTAAAAGAAGTTTATTAAAATATTTTGTTGATAACTCAAAGAAAGGGTGTGGCTGTGGTACCTCAAACTTCCATGCCTGCATGGTAAACAGGAGATTGCGTTCGACTGCTTCCGTAACTCATGTGCTTTGTTCAATCAGCCCCAAATTCCACAGTGTTGAAAAGGGTCCCGGCAACACTCCCCGCGTCAATATTAAAAGTTATAGCGCCATCTACTGTGGAAATGACATGTTTTAGATTTTGACCTCCTGTTACTGGCAGTTGTGGCGTGATCCACTTCAGACTTGGTCAGGAAAGCCTTAGGACTTCCTGTGATGCCTTAACGAAAATTTTGATGTTCCATTGAAGGGCATGTCTGTGGTGCCGTGGCAAATTTCAATGTTTCACCATTAACCAGGAAGTTGATGTAACTCATGCATGCTGTGGTCTGCCCCAAATTTCACAGGTTTGACAACATTCCTGTCCTTCCTGTCCATCGACATGCCAATATTCAGGTAAAGTCACCGCGCCACCTGATGGGGGCAATGAGGACTTCCTGACTCATTCCTTCCATGTCTGGTGCATGGTTGCAGAACTGTGTAATACGATATAAGGGGACCCCCCCGTGAGTCCCTGGCAGGCTTCCAGCTTTGTTGTCCAGCTTTGCAGTCTTCTCAGCTCTGGGCTTTGTCACCCGTGACAGGAGTTCCCATCAGATGAGTTCTTGAATTAGGTATAATTTACAGCTCAAAGCTTCTGTCTCTGTTAAACCACGAGATCATTCCTGCCCTCTGGGCTTGCTGCAAAAGGACGGGATCTAAGACAAGGCAAGCAGAAGGTGACATCAAATTTGCCACCATCCTGTGACTGTGGGTTATCAACATGTGTCCACGCAGCCACCTGAGGCAACCAGGACACATGTTGATAAATCTATAGCCTCTGATTTCTGAGTGCTGGTCATTGGATACAGATATCCACTGTGTTTACCTTGAATAAATTAAATGTAGGTATTATGGTATTATCTAAATTTATACTGTAACACAAACACAGAGGGAGAGGGGAAGACGGGACAGATACAAAAACTGGACAGGAGCTGGGGAAGAGGATGGGGACCATGACAGGCATGTTTTATCCCACAGTTGTACTTTTGCAACTGATTGCCCTGATATAAGCAATGGGCTTTAGATGATATTTCTAGCTATGAGCACACAAAAATAGCTAGAAACTACCATCTATTTTCACCTCAGCTGGGCAAAGATAGATAGCTATGGCCAGTTTTATTCGCCTTAGCCAGGTGTGGACTGACCATTGGGAAGCTTGGGAAATTTCCCAGTGTGCCGGTCTTGTGAGGCCTGGGTCGGCTGTCCCTGCTCTCTAACACTACACTTTACCATGAAATATAATGGTTAATATAATGATTAAGATCCTTCAGAAATCTTTTTCTACATTAATATGAATGAATTTTTTCATTTCATATTGGTTATGTTAGTGAAAATATAGGTTTTATACTCTGCAACAATTGTTGCTGGTGGGAAACCGCATAGACTAAATTTACACAAATTCTTCAATTTGACCTATTTACACACACACGTAACACATAAAAACAAGCATTGCATTGCAAGCATTTGATCGAACTCCTCCTACAGATTTTATTATATCGACCTCAAACTTGGTCAGGATACTCTCAAGGGCTCTGTGATTAAAAGTTATTAAAATATTTTGTTGATGTCAAAGGGTGTGGCTGTGGCGGCACCTCAAACTTCCATGCCTCGCCATTAAACAGGAAGTTGCGTTCAGGCTGCTGTAACTCAGCCATGCTTTGTTCAATCAGCCCCAAATTCCACAGTGTTGAAAAGGGTCCCGGCATGAACACTCCCACGTCAATATTCACAAAAAGTTATAGCGCCATCTACTGGCCACAGGAAATGACATGTTTTAGATTTTGACCTCCTGTTACTGGCAGGTTGACGTGATCCACTTCAGACTTGGTCAGGAAAGCCTTAAGGACTTCATGATGCCTTATTGTGAAAATTTTGATGTTCCATTGAAGGGCATGTCTGTGGTGCCGTGGCAAATTTCAATGTTTCACCATTAACCAGGAAGTTGATGTAACTCATGCATACTTTGTCTGATCTGCCCCAAATTTCACAGGTTTGACAACATTCCTGTCCTTCCTGTCCATCGACATGCCAATATTCAGGTAAAGTCATAGCGCCACCTGATGGGGGCAGTAAGGGACTTCTGACTCATTCCTTCCATGTCTGGCGGTCACGTAGTTGCAGAACTGTGTCGTACGACCTGCGGGGACCCCCCACGGCCGCGGGTCCCCTGACGAGCACCAGCTTTGTTGTCAGCTTTGCAGTCTTCTCAGCTCTGGGCTTTGTCACCCGTAAACAGGGAGTTCCCATCAAGATAGTTCTTGAATTAGGTATAATTTACAGCTCAAAGCTACTGTCTCTGTTAAACACGAGAATCAAATTTCCTGCCCTCACAGGCTTGCTGCAAAAGGACAAGGATCTAAGACAAGGCAAGCAGAGAGAGTGACAACTCAAATTTGCCATCCTGACGGCTGTAGATTTATCAACATGTGTCCCGCAGCCACCTGAGGGCAACAGGACACATGTTGATAAATCTATAGCCTCTGATTTACGAGTGCTGGTCCATTGGATGCAGATATCCACTGTGTTTACCTTGAATAAGTCAATGTGATAATTATTATGTGATATTATCTAAATTTATACTGTAATATCCCCATAAACATAAACACTGCTGTAAATGCAATTATATGCCTTTGACTCACCATGCAGACAACATTATTTTCCATAAGTTCTCTCCATTTATTAAGTTATTGTCATGTTCCACTATGATTGGCTCAGCTGTGTTACACTTAGGAGACCACTGATGTAATTAGCTGATGGTATGTTTATTACTACTTTTCTATTTTACCACTCCTTTTTATGTACAGATGTGACCAAAAGTGTTGGTGCCCTTTCACCTCATAAAAACAATGCTCTGTTTCCCATAAGAAGTATTGAACTTCTCTCTTTTATCATGCATACATGCATGCCTTTGGTTTGGCATAAAATAAAACAAATAAGTGGTCAAAATGGCTGATTTCTTACTTATTCTAAAAAGATGATCTAAAATGGCTTAGAGAAAATTATTGGTTACCGTAGAAGTAGTAGTAGTAGAAATAGTAATAAATACGTTTATTGTAATGATATTTCAAGCGGACTATTGCCTTAAGTGTCTTCAGTCTTTTAGTCAATTTAAATTGAGAAAAGTACTCATTCTGTTGTTGTTGGTGTTATTGTCTGCACCACAGTTAATACTGACAAGAGAAAGTAGAAAGAAGAGAGTTGTCTGAGGAGATAAGCAGAGCACAATGAAATCAAAGGATTATCAAGGTATTCTGGAGCCAAACATACTGCCCAGTATCAGAGAGCTCTGTGTCAGTCATAGCCCCTCCAACAGGATGATGACCCAAAACATGCCTTGAAAAACATCAAAGAATGGATGAGAAGAAAATATTGGACTGTTCTGAAGTCGCCTGTTATGACTCCAGATATTTGCTCAACTACACCTACACCTACACAGCTGAAACTCAGATATGGGAGAACGCACCCATCAAGAGAACTGGATTAGTTCTTTTAAGAAGAGTGGGCCAAACACCAGCTTTGAAGTGCAGAAGTAATAATTTATTCTCTCCTCTGTGTGTTTTCATGTGTTAGTTTGCGGGTTTGGAAACTATAACATCATCAGTCATTGTTCCCAGGACAGATGCACAGACCCTGGCACAGTGAAATCCTCCTCATCTTCTTCTGCTCTGTCTGCTTCATCATACAGATCCCTCTTATGGCTTTACCATGGTGTAACCATACCTGAACATAGCACCTAACTCTTGGCCAACTCTCGTAGTATATTTTAAGTGATGCTGTCTATGTATGTCCCTGTTCCAGCTGGTTGATTACTATGGAGCTAATGGAGCATGTATATTATTTGTCTCTCTGGTCCATTCTGTGGTTGTCCTTTAACTGGGGACCACTAAAATGTGCCCCAGTATAAATGCCATGATTAATTTTCAACTTTTTAACTCCAAATAGAAGCTATATCTAGTGTGTACATTCTGTATGTCAGTGCATGTCATGGTGCTTGGGGCTTTATGCCAAGGACATTACCATGTATTTTGATCTCTGTAATGTACCAATCTAAGGGTTTCTGCTTTCAGCCATATTATAGCATGTGATCATAAACAATATCTGTATGCACTGACCACAGCATCATTACACTAGGGTTACACAAGGTTACACAATCGGACTTGTCAGTTTGCCATCACTAGCGGGTTTTAAACCCATTTTGAATGTTGATTGTGGGGCACATTCACAGATTGTGATTTTGAATGTAAACAAACAGAAACGAAAGGAATAGAATGGAATGGAATGGAAAATCAAAGCCAACATTTGAGTCAAAATTGCATTCTATGTGTATTATGACATTATCAGGGCTCTGAAGTATATAAGGCTTCTCTGCTCTGCAGAACACCACACCATTTCAAACCTTTCAGCAAACGACACACCACTGTGAGAGTGAATACTACTACAGACAATGCAAGCAGACCACTGAAACAGACATCTGTTCAGGAACAACTTCAAAAGGGAGAAAAAGAAAGACCTTTAGCAAGATCATGAGGAGCTACAGTTGGCGTACACAGTCTGCCAGGAGAGGTTCAACCCTGAGCTCCTTTACACCTTTTTCAACAGACATGAAAATTCTAGCTGGCCGAGGCAGATGGCCAACCACCATGAGCCATGTTTTGCTCAAGGTTTTTTCATTCCTTGCCGCTGTCGCCAAGTGCTTGCTTATAGGGAAACTTTTGGGTCACCTGAACACAAGGTCTATTCATGTCATGTCAGGCAAGCATCAGGGGTGAGTAGAGGGTTCTATTTCACCCCTTCTGACTGCCAGAGGCAGTGCTTGAAGCACTGGATCTTCCCTCTTGCACATGCACAAGTCGAGTTTTTTATACCAACAACGTCACTTGTGACCCCAGATGACCCAAGAGAAGTTACATCATCCGGTGTCAGGTCACAGCTGACCTCCTGTGCAGGGGTTTTGACGCAGAAGCACAGCAGCATAGGTCGGATTGGTAACTCCCTCTCCCACCTCATGCTTGCCCTCTCAGCCTCCCTACAGGAGACCGGGTTGGACATCATGTCCCGGGAGCTTGGACACCTAATGTCCACTCTGGTGCAAACTCGGTATCAGGTTTGGCTGGCAAAGTTACATCTGACACAGACATGCAGGAGAACCCTCTGCAGTGTCCCAGTGAAACCAGAGGAGTTGTTCAGTCCAGCAGCCCTGAAGGCAGGCTCTCACGTCTCCACAGAGTCATCCTCCTTCCGGGAGGCCTAGGGGTTCATCAGCTACTCCCCGAGCCTCCTCCCTACCACCAGTTCACACTAACGGCTACCTCAGTGCCCTGCTGCTCAGGGACTGCTCCGTGACTTTCGTGCCCTGCCTGCTTGCGCACCAGACCACCTCGGGTGAGAGACCCTAACCACCCTCTCCCCAGGACCTCCAAAGGTCATAGAGACCCATGGGTAATTTTCACCATAGCCCACAGGTACAAGCTTCAATTCCGACACCGGCCCCGTCCTCTGGTCAGGTCAGAATGATCATCATAGGCAACCTGGCAAAAGCCCTCAACTTGAGCAGCGGTGGACATCCAGTGTGTCACCCAGGCCTGGCCCTCTCCTACTCAGAACCTCAAACCCCAGCGCGGTGCAGCGGCTTCACCCTGGTCACCCTCCACACACTGGCAGATACCCAACTCTCCTCTCTCCTCCGAAGGGAGAAGGGGGGTTCAATGTCTCTTTCCCCATTCTGTCCCCACTAGGCTTAATGAGTGGGAGCATCCGCCATGTTTGTCTTGTCTTTTCAAACTCTTGTTTGTCGCCAGAGACTGTGGCCTTCCCATGAAACACACAAAATTTTGACAACTCTTAGTGGTGGGCCACCCGGCTCGTGTCGATGAATAACACAGCTAGCTGCAAGAACTAATGTGAATTGTGGGCCCGGGTTCTCCTGGGGCTACGCCTGTCTGAGGGTTGCTTTGCCATCAATCGAAAACCTCTACATTTCTGTGGCTGGGGCAGTTGCAGGCAAGTGCGCCTTTGTCCCCCTAAGTGCAGACTTTAGGATGCCCGGTGCGGAGCATTGCATGCGCGTCAGCCTGCCGTACCTGGACAACTGGCTGATCTGTATGCCATCCAGGGCTCAGGTGGCCCACAGCACAACTGTCCTCCTTTCTCACATGGCCTGGTTGGGCCTCATCGTGAATTTCGAGAAGACATCCCTGACTCCCTCACAGAGCACAACCTTCATTGGTGTGGCTCTAAACTCCGTCACCATGAGGGCCTCAGCATGTGGATGATATTCTCCACTTCCTTCCCCACTTCCGGAGGGGCATGTCTTTGCTGTACATACAGTTTCTTCGCCTTATGGGCAAACTGAGGCGGCCTCAACTGTCATTCCCCTGAGCTTACTTTCGCTGCGGAGGTCATGTAAGATAAGGGGCATCCCCATGGGCTCTGTCCCATCTCGGCAGGAAGAACAGAGCAGTCTGGGGGCAGTGGTCTGCTCCACACCACTTGAGACAAGTCAGTGTTCTGGAGCTACGGGCTGTGCACATGGCCCTCAGGCACTTCCTGCCATACTTGAGGGGGTAACATGTACTTGTCCAGTCAGACAACACCTCAACCGTGTACCAGCAAGGGAGCACCAGATCTGCACGTTTGCTGCAGGTATCCTGAGAGCTGGTGATGTGGCCAGTCCACCACCTGGCCAGCTTGTGGGCAATGTCTCTACCAGGGAAGAGGAACCAGGTTGTGGACTTTCTCTCCTGTCACAAGCCACCACCAGGGGAGTGGCAACTGATACACAACTATATTTATCAATGAAACTTAATGAAACCAATAAGTTAGCTGAACTTCAGGCATGCCTTAGGGACATTAAGACTTGGATGAAGTTATTGTACTTGGCCCCAAACACCTCAGAAAAACATTTTCTAATGATGTAGTTACATTAGATGGCATTGCCATGGCCTCTAGCTCCACTGTAAAGAACCTTGGAGTTATATTTGATCAGCATATGTCTTTTAACTCCCACATAAAACAAATTTCTAGGACTGCCTTCTTTCACCTGCTTAATATTGCCAAAATCAGACATTTTCTGTCTCAAAAGGATGCCGAAAAACTAGTCCATGCATTTGTTACTTCCAGGCTGGAGTATTGTAATTCATTATCTTTAGGCTGCCCCAACATGTCTCTAAAGACACTGCAGTTGATCCAAAATGCTGCAGCACGTTTACTGACTGGAACTAGAAACAGAGACCATATTTCTCCTGTGTAAGCCTCTCTACATTGGTTCTCAGTCAAATCCAGAATAGAATTCAAAATCCTCCTTTCAAAATCCGGCGTTAATGATCAGGCTCCATCCTATCTTAAAGACCTTATAGTTTCCTACAATCCCACCAGAACATTGCGCTCCCAGAATGCTGGCTTACTGGTAGTTCCCAGAGTTTCCAAGAGTAGAATGGAAGGCAGAGCCTTCAGCAATCAAGCCCCTCTACTGTGGAACCTTCTCCCAGTCTGGGTCTGGGAGGCAGACACCCTCTGTACCTTTAAGAGCAGGCTTAAAACTTTTCCTTTCTGATGAAGCTTATAGTTAGGGTTGGCACAGACTCGCTTGAACCATCCCTTAGTTATGCTGCTATAGGCCTAGACTGGCAGGGGATTTCCCATGATGCAATGGGTAGCTTTGTGCTCTTTTGCCTCTCTCTCCTCTTCTGTCTCTTTCTGCAGGTATTTTTGCTTCTGGAGCTGTAGAGTCTGATTTGTGATGACAGGCCTCCTGCTTCTCCTACAACCTCACTCAACACCTGCTGTTAAACTTGAAATTATTAGTGCTGCTTCTAGTATTACTGTTACTTGTAATTACTACTACCCGAGCACTAGTGTGCGAAGGCACTGGCTCTATTGTAATTAGGGCCCCTGCACTTCGTGCATTTTTGAGGGCCTAAACATGCTCAAAAACTCACAAAGCTTTGCACATGAATCAGACCGGGAAAAAATTGACATCTGATAGGGGTCTCCTTCATTGGCACCATAAAATGGCTCCATGGCGCCCTCTTGGACATACTTAAAACCCCCTTGCCATTGGGCTTAGTTTGTCCAAGGTGAACAAAATTCTGAGGCATGATGTAACATGCTGAGACACACGAAAAAGTCTCTTGACATCATGGCCTCAAACCTACAGGAAGTCAGCCATTTTTATTTTAATTTGAAAATTTTGCTCATTTGGGGACATTGTATTTGATCAAACTCCTCTTACAGTTTTTATCATATCGACCTCAAACTTGGTCAGGATATTCTCAAGGCCTTTGTGATTAAAAGTTATCAAAAGATGTTGTTGATGTCGAAGGGTGTGACTGTGGCAGCACCTCAAATTTCCATGATTCGCCATGAAACAGGAAGTTGCGTTTCAGTTGCTGTAACTCAGCCATACTTTGTTCAGTCGGCCCCAAATTTCACAGTGTTGATAAGGGTCCCGGCATGAACACACCCACATGTCAATATTCATAAAAAGTCATAGTACCATCTACTGGCAACAGGAAATGACATGTTTTAGACTTTGACGTCCTGTTACTAGCAGGTTGATGTGATCCACTTCAGACTTGGTCAGGAAAGCCTTAAGGACTTCATGATGCCTTATTGTGACAATTTTGATGTTCCGTTCCGGCATGTCTGTGGCGAATTTCGATGTTTCGCCATTAACCAGGAAGTTGATGTAACTCAGGCATAATTATCTGATCAGGCCCAAATTTCACACGTTTGACAAGGTATAGCGCCACCTATTGGCAACAGGAAATTATGTGTTTCACCCAAGTAGGTTGATCTGATTGACCTCAAATGTGGTCAGACAAGCATTAAGATCATAATGGTGACTGTGAGTCTTCATGGGACACTCTTGCTGTATCACCATGGCGAATTTTGATGCTTTGCCATTAAACAGGAAGTTGTTGTATCTCCCACATGCACTGTCCAATCTGCCTCAAGCTTAATATCTGACAAGTGTCATGGCCTGAACACATCTACATGCCAATATTCAGCCACTATCATAACGCCACCTTTGGTCAGAAAGCAAAAGCAGGTAATTGTCCAGTCTGAGGAGAAACGACAAAGACTTATGCCCCTCTTAGGGTCTATCTGTGCAGGTGGCTGACTTCATCCATGATGGAAATGTGTAACTGATGGGGGCAGTAAGGGACTTCTTACTCATTCGTTCTGTGTCTGGTGGTCATGCAGTTGCAGAGCCACGTCATTCGACCTGTGGGGACCCTGCGGCTGAGGGTCCCCCGACAGGCACGGGGTGTGAGGGCCCGTTCAATGCTGCTTGCAGCTTTAATTTCTATTATTACCACTATTATATTACTTTTACCAATTTATATTTTTATATGATACGTTTTTCTTTGCCACTGTTGCCTAGTTCTTGCTCATAGTGGGATCTGTTGGGTCTCTCTCTGTAATTATGATAATATAAAGAGTACGGTCTGGACCTGCTCTATATGAAAAGTGCCTTGACGTGACTTTTGTTGTGATTTGGCGCTATATACATAAAATTGAATTGAAATTGAACTGAACTCCATCCAGAGGTGGTGCGCACCATCTGGGGCCTCTTTTGCAGTGCCTCTCTGGCGGAAGAGACCAGCCCTCTGGGGCAGGATATACTGGCTTATCCTTGGCCCAAGGACCTCCTTACACCTTCCCACCAATCCCTCTGATACTGCCAACACTTCAGAGAGTCTTTCAACAAGGCCACAAGCTTCTGCTGGTGGTCCCCTTTTGGCTAGCAAGGACATGGTTTCCACGTGGACTCAGGTGCCACTCTACCAGGAGCATCTCCACATCACAGGCAGCCCTGAAAGGAGTGCCCCTGGAGGATATATGTGCTGCAGCCTCATGGGCATCACCAAGCACATTCGCAAGTTTCTACAAAGTGATGTTGCCACCCCACATCCACTGAATATTCCTCTTCTTCCAAGTTCTGCTGCATCTGCACCATGACATATGTACTGGGGATTCCTCATGACATTGTTGGTATTAGCCATCCAGTGATTAAAGCACCGCCTCTAGCAATCAGGAGGGATGAAACAGAACGAAAGTTACGAATGTAACTACGGTTCTATGAATACTGGATAACTGCCAGAGTATTCAGTCACTCAGAATCCTTGTGAGCTTGCAAGAAGATTCTGTAGGAATAGATTCTCTGATGACATCAGATGATATAACTTCTCTCAGGTCATTTGAGCGTGATGTTGTTTGTATAAAATACTCAACCTGCACATGCGAGAGAGGGACGATCCAGTGCTTAAAGCACCGCCTCTGCCGGGCATCCAGGATTCATAGACCTGTAGTTACATTTGTTACGTTTGATTTAAAATGTCATTTAAATAAACAATGAAAAAATTTTTTTAAATCTCTGAAAAAATCTGATATCAATGCAAGAAACCATTGATTACTTCCAAATGGGTTAATTTTACTCTACAGAACTTGACATCCAGATTGTGGAGGTCAAACAAGAGAACATTTTTCCTTTCTGGCATGTGCCCCAGTATAAATACCACAATTAATTTTCAACAACAATAAAAGTTTATTATTGAATTAATTTAGATAATAATGGCATTCTGAGGGGAATTGACGTGGTGTACCAACCAGCTGGTATGGTTGACATGGTATACCAACTGTTCATTCAAGTTGAAGTCTAACAATAGTCTGTCCTTTTCATCTGTTTCCATACTAACTATATTTATCATGCTGGGGCTGAATGGATATATGATACAGCTGAATATGACAGGACAGAAGCCATGAGTTCTTTGACTGTGCTGGCGTTACTTCATCCCTCTGATCTGTTAGTTATACACTGTTCACAGTTGCTGGAGTCTGAAACACTGCAGAGAAGACAACTGCTGTGATAAGAAGTTTATTTGTATGGACAGTTTCTGATTGCAACATTTTTGGCACCAGAAGGTCAAAACCTGCATCAACTCACATTTTAGCACCATCATGTCTTAGTTTACGAGCAACACAATATAAAACTAGAAGACAATGCTACAATAAAAGGTTATTTATTTGTTTTATTTCCTTCAAGGTTTGCTTTACTTTCTTCTTTTTTAAGCCCCTGACATCCAGCAGGGTCTGTGTGTACTGAGATTGGTCCTATCATCTGGGCTGGGCTATGGCCCTCTCCTCTGTAGTTGCAGTACCCATCTGGGCTATCCGCAGGATCAGGATCTTTTTTTCCTGCTTTACTTTGCAAAAATTTTTATCTAGTTTTGGAAACACCAGATGGTGTGACTTGGACACATCATCAGTGATGAACTCTGTGGCATACAGTTCTTCGATCATCAGACACCCTCACCTAGGTGACGCAGCAGGGATGATCAATCCCTCCAAATAGCTTGGTACACCTTTTTCTACAGCTTTGATGCTGTCCTGAAACCCTCTGATGCCAAGGAGACTGAGACCCTGATGTATACACTGCCCACAAAGCCCCTGAAGCCACACCAGTGGGTTCGCAGCAGGCCTTCATCCCATGCCTTCTAAATTCCTCTACTAGTTCAAGATATTTGGCCTTCTTATACTTGTGGGTCTCCTCTATCTGGTTTCCCCATGGGACAGTGAGTTCCTGTGTGGAGTTTGTATGTTCTCCTGGGATTCTCTCCGGGCACTCCAGCTTCCTCCCACACTCCAAGACATGCAGGTTAATTGGTGACTCAAAATTGCTCATAGGTGAATATGAGTGTGAATGGTTGTTTGTCCCTTATATCTCAGACCTGTGATGAAATGGTGATCTGTCCAGGGTGTACCCTACCTCTCACCCATTGTCAGGATTGGCTCCAGCCCCCTTGTGACCCTTAAGGATAAACGGTATAGATAATAGATGAATGGACATCTGTTCACAGGTACCTCATGCTTGCGGTCTTGTAAGGTGTGTGACCTAATTTCTCAATTAAAACTAGTCAAACTGATAGCAATGTGTAGGTGGCCATATTTTTTATGATTCATTAGCTACTGGACATACTGTAATGAATGTCTCTGTAAGAGGGTGATGGAAGGGAGAAGTAACAGAGGCCTGAAGAGGGTCAGCATATCAAAACACTGAGCTGATGGGTGTATGGACACAGGTGAAATGGGAAAGCTGAGGAAACACAATAACAGATGATTAATTAAACAATGTTAATCACAACACAGTTACATTTCCCCATTCACAAAATATACAACCTATCCAGCTATTTTTCACTACCCCAGATGTCCCTCTCCCCAGACATGCCATCCAGCTCCCTCCTGAATAGCATATATTATTATGAATTAATACTAAAGTATTAATACTGGACTATATTATTTAATAATGTCTCTATGCTTTACATTTTTTACTGTTTAGCCATTTGTCATTTACTGTTCACTGAGAAGATCCTAATATACCATGTCTCTGTACTATCAGGTTAAGATGTGGGTCCAGCTGCTCATTCCAAAAATAGAGGATGGAAACAACTTTGGTGTCTCCATACAGGTCAGTTTTCACTGATCACTTCACTTCAGTGGTTTTGATTCATAAGCAGAAATGAGGCTAAAATAACGCTTTAAAATAAAGTTTTATCTACACATGAGGGTGTTTACCAGCTTCATCAGATGCTTCTGCTCAGATTGTTCTGTTCAAATTCAAAAATAAGGTTACACAAAATACACATTTGGATATGGACTGTGCAAAGACACTCGTATTTTTTTCAAATGTACTGTATATTTCAAAATTGTTCTGAAGGAGTAACCTAACACTAAATCTACTTTTTTTCAGTCAGTAAAGCTATACGTGCAGTCATTAACTCTTCTGGCTTGGGAGCTGACTGTGCAGGTGTATGGTTAAAGATAAAGGGGAAGTCATTTGTGCTTTTTGAGATGAACCTATGGCAACACAAGCATTGAATTAACAACCAGATTTAAGTGTAATTTCTGTAAAGGAGCAAATAACAACAATATGCAGTAATACCAAGTGATGAAAGTAATCTCACATTGTCATACAAGATAAACTGGCAATACACACTTGTAATTGTCTATTATTTGATTTCACAAATAAACTGTACATAGATATTCTTTACAGCCAGCAGAGACTGCTAGTGCCTCTACAAAGGGGGCAAAGTTCAGGCTATTAAGTTGAAAGGTGCCTCACTGTCTACTCAAAAACATGCCCTTGTAGTAATGGTGTAACCATATAGTGGTCCTGTCAATTCTTCAAAAAGTCACGGTTGAATGAATTCAAATTAAGATGTAATTTGCTCAAATGAATTCAAACACAATGCAGTAAAATGCAGTATGAAAAATCCAGTCACATACTACATAGTAATATGTGGTTACATGTGTGACCCTGGATTGGATTTGTATTTTGATGAGACTGAGAACATGCAGCTGCCAGAAGTTAGTCTATGGTTATGTGTGAGTGTCATGTGAGATTTGATTTAGTTTTTTGATTATGTTAAGAATGTGTGTTTATAGGTTAAATGTGGGGACACGCTTTAAGCTGATTCTGTTCCAGTCTGTCAGTTGGTGTTGATGTCAGTAAATAAAATACAGTATATGATAATGAAATTAACAGGATATTGATTGAAATGGTATGCACATGCTGTGTGAGTCTATGTATAGTCATTTTGAATTGAAGAAACTGGATTAACCATTTACCCATTTTTCACAGATTATTTTAGACCAGTTGAAGTCATCACATCACTACAAGCACTACAAGACTTGATTCTGATTGGCTCCCCTTACTAATATTTACTCCTGTTTTATATTTACATGTTTGTGAATAGTGGCTTTATTGCAGTTAGTATGTTTAACACTGGGGGGAGCATGGACATTCTCCACAACAAATAATAGTGGAGTAAGTGGTGTGCAGTCAGATGGTTTTAATTAAGATGTATTTTTGTTGGGAAGCATTCTGCTGCTATGCTTATACAGATGGTAGTGATGTAATCATAGCTCTGCATCTGTTTGTCAGTCTGTATATGTGTGTATGTCTGTCTGTCTCCTCTGCCAATAAAACACTGACACTAAGATACTAACAACAGTTTAATGCTCAACTCAGAACAGAAAGTTCAAAAATGTTTTCTTAGTTCCACAACTCACACAATTATTAAACAAAATGAAAATGTCTTCTAATCAGCAGGCATTGCCTACAAATAGCTGCACCAAATGCAGATGAGCTTATCAGTGTTTTGGTTCTCACCAATCAGGAAGCAGTCTTATTTAAAGTATCTCAGCCTACTTACCTGTTAATCATGCAGGTTTGTTATATTATTGTGGTTAAAAGACAGTTAGTGAAAGATAACTTTAAATTACTGAAGAGGTTTTCTTCATGTGTGACAGGATCTGTTTTATGGTGTCTATTTTCAGCATGTCTGTGTGTGTCCGTAGGAGGAGACAGTGGCTGAACTGAGGACAGTAGAGTCACAGGCGGCGTCTTACCTGGACCAAATCTCAAGATATTACATCACCAGAGCCAAGCTTGTCTCCAAAATCACTAAGTACCCTCACGTGGTAAGTAGTGTGTATATGGGTGTACAGCACAAAGTATACAATACACTCACCAAGCACTTTATTAGGATCGCCATATTAATACTGGTAATCCTCCCTTTGTTCTGCTCTTATACATCCTCAGTTTTTGATGACATTCAGTGTTGACATGATTGCATCACATAATTTCTGCAGATTTGTCAGCTGCACATTGATGCTGCCAATCTCCTGTTCTACCACATCCCAAAGGTGTTCTACTGGATTCAGATCTGGTGACTGGGAGGAAGTGAACTGACGTTCACTGAACTCACTGTCATGTTCATGACTTTTGCTTTGTGACAGGGAGCATTATCCTGCTGGAAGTAGCCATTAGAGGATGGTAAACTGTGGCCATAAAGGGATGAACATGGTCAGCAACACTACTCACATAGACAATGGCATTCAGACCATGATAATGACAGCCTGGACTGTTGACACAAGGCAGGTTGGGTCCATGGATTCATGCTGTTGACACCAAATTCGGACCCTACCATTTGCTGCCTCAGCAGAAATCCAGATTCATCAGACCAGGTTATGTTTTTCCAGTCTTAAACTGCCTAGTTTTGGTGAGCCTGTGCCCACTGCAGCCTAAGATTTCTCTTCTTGGTGACAGGAGTGGAACCTGACATAGTCTTCTGCTGTTGTAGCTCATCTGCTTCCAGGTTGGATGTATTGAGCATTCTGAGATGCTTTTATCTGAGTTAGTGTTTTTTCACACCATTCTGAGTCAACTCTATAGAGCCCGTGTGTGAAAATCCTGTTAAATCAACAGTTTCAGAAATACTCAAACCAGCCTGTCTAACACCAACAATCATGCCACAGTCAACTGAGATAACATTTTTCCTCATTCTGATGAATAATATATGATATAATATATGAATATATATTAACTGAAGTTCCTGATCTGTACCTGTATGATTTTATGCATTGTACTGCTGCCACATGATAATAGCACAAATAAGCGGATGTACAGGTGTTCCTAATAAAGAGCTCGATGTGTGTATAACTGGAGTTGAGCTCTTGTCTGAGAATACAGCTTTGATTAACTGTCAATGATGATAACTTCTGGGCCATTACGATTAGATTCAGAGTTTCTCTTCAGTATCAAAAGTAATCGGCTGTTTTCTGCACAGAGTGAACAGGTACCTCTAAAAGACAAAGCAGCACTTCTCATGATGCCAAAAACAAAATGTAAACAAATAGGTTTTTCTTTAATTAAACATTTGGCTCAAATACAAATCATGCTTTGTTATTTTAGTTATTCAGGTACATTGTTAAAATATAGTGTTGCGTATTTTGATCCTGCCCACTTCAGGTATGAATCTGAATACAGATGTTATTGTGAAATGAACAGATACAGTAGCTTTGCATTTCACCTCTATGCATTTTCTCAGCAGTTTGGCACAAGACATCTGTTTTGGTGTGCAACTTGTTTCAGTTTAGTACACCCTCTGAACCAAACTATTACAAGTTGTTGGTGTGTCCCATTTGTGCACTGTATGTGTACAGGTGTTTTTGCAACAAGTATACAAGATATTAATGCACTGCTTGCTATTGTTTCTACTGATGGGAAATAATGTAATGCATGTACCAGCATACATTAGTCCAAAATGACCCTGCCAATTCTTTACAAACACACAGCAAAATGTCACAGATTAAATTGGTTTTCCCTGTATTTTCCTCATGCTATGTTATCACCATTTACATGTTTTAATTTTTTTTCAGTGCTGAGCAGTTACTTCCTTTTCTTATTGACTGCTTTACCGACTATTCTTTATTGTGTTACTTTCTGGTTTCAACACCTAACATGCTCAGTACCTGCTAAAACTAATATGCAGTACTGAATTGGGACTGGGGGAGAATTAGGTTTACTCTTGGAACCTGAATTGCCACTTGAAAAGCTTTGCTAGTGTGTCTGTTGTTGACTGTTAGCTAAAACATACTGCGTTTCCTCAGCCCAGTTCAAATGCAGCTGAATGACTGAATCATCGTTATGTGAGAAGGACTGTCATACATAGTATGAATTCCTGGATTAGGGCTTATTGCAGCCTGTTCACTCTTTTTTGCAGACATTTAAATCTTTATGCTAAATTTAGATGTGACCCCAAATTTCCCAACAATTCTAACATTTCTGCTTGTTGCTGCTTTTAGGTGACTCTCCATGATATGATCCTGAAGATCATTGAGGAGATTAAGAAACCCAGAAGCAGAAACTCTGAAGCTCTTTACTAACAAACTCTACAAATACACACACACACACACACACACACAACATCAACATCAGTGGTAGATCTACCAGTACTGACCAGTGTTCTGAAGGACCTGGTGGTTTTGGGTTTTACAACCTCCGGACAATTCATGACATGGTTTTCTTTTTTAGCTCTCTGCCTTACCCACCCAGGCAACGTTCCCTTTGTTCAGTAGTTGCCCCTGCCCCTCAAACATTCTGTGCACATCACTGTTCTGAGAAACAGAACAGTTTATCAGTCGAACTCTGCTTAGTCCTCTCCTGGCCTTAAGTTGTCAAGGGACCTATTGCTCAAATAGCATACAGCTTTTCTTGCTGCTTCAGGAAGCAGCTGTAATTGTTCAGATATGTAAACATTTTTTATGGAGCATTTTTGTTCTTGACATACAGATCCATCACTGTTCTGGGAAGAATATGGAATTTCACAATGCAACTCTGCTTAGTCCTCTCCTGGTCTTAAATTATCAAGGGACCTATTGCTCAAATAGAATATGGACAGCTTTTCTCACTGCTTCAGGAAGCAGCTGCGATTGTTTGCATATATCTAAATTTTTTTAGGAAGCATTTTTGCTTCCCACTCGGTTTTGATTTTTGTCATATTTTTATGTCTAGTGACACTTGGGAATGCTGTTGCACCTCCTGTGCAGATGTGGTGGCATTACATTCATCCTCAGTAATGTGCCTCTATGCATCTGTCTTTAGTGAACAAGCAGGCTTGAACTGGAACTCAGAACAGTCCCACACAGCAAGTGGGACTGGGATCATGTGATGATATGTATTCAGATATATTTTTTTAAATACAGAAACTGTGTCTCTGATTTCCTACAGCTGTTTTATTTTGGCTTTGAAAGGCCCTGTACACCCATGCTACACCCACACAGATGTACTTATTTCTCTGGGCTAAGACTGTACTTGATTGAAATAAGTGTGACCCTATTTTGTGTGACACCTTCCTATTGGTTCATCAAGTTTGGTAACTTCATGCTCTTTTAGCATAGCTCTAGGTGAGGACAGCTGTGATTAGTGAAGTAAGTGACAGCACCTGTGTGGATGTGCAGGGCCTTTACAAAGGAACAGACCTCTGCACATGTATTCAGGTTTGGGCTGTCACATGTTCAAAATGTAATTTCTTTGAGGACCAGGGTAAGACTGATTCACTGCTGGCAGTGAACTGACGCCACCTTAATTCTCTTTGCTCTTGATTCGATAATGAAAACTGACACTTTGAAAACCTTGTGCAACTCAACGGTAGTATGGAAAATGATAGATTGAAGTGAGGGACCATCTTCAAAGTACATGCGAAATGTGGTTTTATGATTGATTAAATCGTGTACATTTCACAGTAAACAGACCTTTTTCACAGATTAGGAAATTTAGATTTTAATATGCAGATACGGCTCATTTTTTGCCATTTTGGGATGCTGTATTTGATTGAAGTCCTCTTTCAGATTTTATCTTACTGACATCAAACTCATATACTCTTAAAGTTATCAAAAGATTTACAGAATATCAAAGGGCGTGGCCGTGGTGGCACCTCAAATTTCGATGTCTTGCCATAAAACAGGAAGTTGTATTTAACTTGCTGTAACTCAAACATACTTTGTCCAAACTGGTACCAGAGGGTACTTCTCAAGTCTGAGGGCAAAAGGACAGAGGCTTGAGCCCCTCTTAGGGTCTATCTTAAAGTTGACTGCCTTTGTTCATGATGGAAATGTGCAACTGATGGTTGCAGTAAGTGATTTTTGACTCATTCTTTCTGTGTCCAGCGATCCTGTGGATGCGATTCCCCTGATGGGTGCAGTATTGAGCATGAACTGTATACTCACCAACCATGAACAGCTGATGCAGTGTAATCCAACTGGGTATTTGTTTGTTACTGTGTGGTACTTTTATGTATGTAAAGGATGTCAACACTTCTTTCACTACTGAAAGTCACACATTAACACTAACTAACTGGTAGCAGTATTCTAGCAGATCCTCTATATCTTTTGTCAGTGGAGTCTGGTACTGATGTACTGTGTTATATATATATATATATATATATATATATATATATATATATATATATATATATATAATGGTAATGGCCTTATCTGCCCTTTAAGTGCAGGTTTTTGTTGGATTTTTCATTGGACCCCTGTTCTCCTTTGTTCATCCTGTCACTGCCTTTCTTAAACAAGTATAAGTCACAGTGGAAACTGACATTTGAGGCAGAGAACCGCTTACAATGTTTAACTTCAGCGACATACGCTCACACACAAGCATGCACACACACACACACACACACACACAGAGTTAATAACATTAATATATTCAAAGACCAAATGCAGCAGACCATCTTACGTAAATATTCTCTCCTTTTATTAAAAGAAGAAACAACAAAAACAACAACACAGTTGCTCAGAATGATGCACTGTAGAAAAATATACAAAACGAATCAAGCATTAGTTCAGTAGTCACAGCCTCAGGCCGCATCAGAGAGTGATCCCGCTTTGGACTGAGTAGTAGAGCACTACACACATGTGACAGTACAGTGTCAGTTTACAATCAATACATCACTGTTTACATCACAGCTGTTCAACAGTAAGAAACCCAGAAAGGAAAAAAAAAGAATTCTTGTGTCTTTCACAATGGCATATGGACATATTTTGACTTTGTGCTACAAAGAGATTATTGCCATAAAAACTAAAATAATGCAAACTTGACTAAAATGATGCTTATAATTATAATAATGATAATGATAGCCTCTTTGCTTGCAAAATCTCAAACTGTGGGTCACATTTCTTCTGCAGGAAACCTCAGTGGCAGCCCAAAATGCTGATATTTCAGAGAGACTGGTAAATTTCACCCTCAATCATTGATTCATCATTTCCTGGCCAATGAGAGGATTGCCCACCAGTGATTAGGATAGGCAGAATGTAAAAACCTGTTAATGGTGACGGAATGTTATTCTCCACTATAACTTTTCTTGGTCATACTAATAACTAGAGCTGCATAAATAAGAATAGTTAAACAGCTGGAGTGAGAATGTGGTTAGCCTGGTGTAGCATTGATACAGAGGGCAGGGAAGAACTGCTAGTTTTGTTGTGTTCAAACTTGAAAAATCAAAAATAATAGCTCACTGATTAACAGTCTTTTAATATATAGATTGTGAGCATAGTGCTGGGTCAATTGTACTAAACTTGGTGATCACACTAAGAAAACAAACTCCAAAAAGCTGAACATTCTCACTCGATTCTGACTCTTGGTGCCATGATTCGATTCAGAATTAATTTATGATTAAAAACCAGATTCTAAATTGAGCAAAGAGAAAATGGTGCACTATTTTCAAGCTCTTACTCCATTGAAATGCAATATGAAACATAACTGGTGGTTATGCTAACCAGTCATGATGAAGGTTACATTCACAATGAACACATGCTGCAATGTATGTTGGTCAGCTGGGGGCACAAGTATTGTACATTGTCTGGGTGCTGCACTGTACTCTTGCAGCTGAGTCCCACCTTTTTCATTCTGTCCACATAATTTTACTTACATCCAAAAATTGGCTATTGGCATTGCTGAATTGATTCATCAGATAGGGTAATTTTTTTGTGAATTGCTTTCCCCCATCCCTAGCAGACATGTCTTGATATAACTTTGGATAAAGTCAGGCTAGGTGTTTCCTCCTGCTTCCAGTCTTTATGCTGACACACAGAATTGAGAGTGGTATCAATGTTCATGTTCAATTTCTTGCATAGTACAGTTGTACATGTGTAGCTGTCCCAAACTGCTTCTATAAACATGTTAAAATTGACAAAAGCTTCACAATAGATTGATAAATCAGCCCAAGCCTCTCTCTGAAATCATCAAGGCTTGGAAACTGTTAGCTAGCAGTGATCACTAAATCAGAGCCAGTCCTCAAACTTCATGACTCCATCAAAGCCATGATAGGTGAAGGGCTCCAGCACAGGACTGCAGGTGTCTTGAGCCAGGCATGCCATCCTGTTCTTGTCACAGCTGTTCTCACTGCCCAGGCCAAAGTATACCCCATCAGCAGAATGGATGGATGGATCCTCATCAAAGTAGTTGTGGGGCCGCAGCAGGACCCCGCCCCCATTTCCCACGGTTACTGTATTGGGGATGTCCTCGGCGTGAGGGATGTGGAGGAAACCGGTGGTCACCAGGCAACCAGGTCCTGCAGATACACATGCAAATTCCTTTAGCTAAATTGTCTAATATAACATATGAGTTTGTATTCTGGTTGTATTTATACATGTAGATTCCAGCTCAACACACCTCATTTTCGATGTTTTCATTGTCGTCAATGTACTTGCTGAAGTCGACAGCTGGAGTCCAGATGTTGTTTTGACTGTACAGACTGCTGCTGGTCTGCTCTAAGTCCTTATGCTTGGTGATGGCAACCTTATACCTGGAGCCAGACAGAGGAGGTACAGAGAGAGTGGTCAGTACAGGAAACAACACACTTAATTTCCTTACATTTCCCAAGATCCTCCTGTGTCTATTGCCTTAATGGCATCAGTGTTACACTCTGGGAGAGTGTTGAATGGAACCAAGGCATAAAACAACAAACAGCCACTACACAAAGTGTAGCAGTAGGAAGGGTCCAATGGTTATTTTCATTGTAACTTCCAATAGCCCAAGGTGACATCTAATGTCTTGTTGTCTGACTAACAGTCCATAATTCAGAGGAACAAAAACAAAAGAAAACAGCATTTGATACAGAGGAGCTGCTGGGGAGAACAGCCCCGAGGCAGGAGAACTCGGGAGCAGGGGCCCTCCCTCAGGAGGCTGGGCAGGAGGGTGACAGCGGCGAAGCAGAGTCCCCTCAGAAGGCCAAGCCGGAGGGGGAATATAGCTGTGAAGGCAGAGAGACAGGTGAGTCCCCTCAGGAGGCTGAGCAGGAGGGTGATGACGATGAAGCAGCCGAGCAGCAGAGCCGCCGACTGGAGACCTGAGACTGCAGTCTGCCGGACCACTGACGAAGCTGGTGTCAGCCAGGCCACCAACTGGAGAACACTGGGAGCTGGTGTTGGCCGGGCCGTTGACGGGACTGGTGCCAGACGAGCCGCTGACAGGAGACCTGGAGCTGGACAGCTGAGGCTTGGAAGCACAAGGCTGTGTAGGTTTAGGGTAGCTGAGCAGCTGGAGTTTGGGGTCACTGGGTAGCATAGGTTCGGGGCAGCTGGACAGCTGGGGTAGGGAATCGCTGGGAAGCGGAGGCTGGAGCTGGCCACTTGAACACCGGGGACACCGGGGGTGGGGACTGAAAGGAGGGTTCTGGAGACAAGCTTGGGCTGGTGACTGGAGGCTGAGGGCTGAGGCTTGAGCTGGCAGCTGGTGATCTTAGACTGAACCTTGGGCTGATAGCTGGACACTTGAGGCTGGAGGCTCACAAACACGAGCCGAACTGGCTGAGGTGTGGGCAGGTGATTATCAGGAGGCCGAGGGACAGGCTGGGAGGATACAGGAAATGGACTCAAAATGCACAGCAAATGAACAGCTGAAAAATCCAACAAATAGAGTCCATGGAGGAAACAACGGGAAAACAATGCGAAAACACTGGAGACAAAGGAGGAGAGCACAGACAAGACTATATATACACAGGATATAATGAACAAATTGGACACAGGTGAGACAGAAAACAGTGAGCAGGACCTAAAACCACAAAAAACAGACACAAGGATACAGAATACCAAAATAAGACAACAGAAAACACAAAGTCACACCAGAACAACAAAAGTCAGAGAAAACACAAAAGAACTAATAACAACCAAGAAAAATCAAAAACCAGAGTCTCAGAGGAAGTGGGATCATGACAATCTGACTTGATTTGACCATTATCATGTATGACAAAAAATAAACATCACATCCTCACATTTTAGAAGCTGTATCCAGCAATATCCACTAAAAAATAACTAAAAGAACTATTTGATTTCAAAATAGATGCATAATAATTTTCTGTCAACTGATTCTTTGATTAATCAACTAATTGTTGTTTTTATCTGTGGAATATATGTGGAATATAGATAAGACCACTGTCAATAGTATTTTACATCTACTAGCTATTAGCTAATATTAGACACCATAACTACTGCAAAAACCCTGAGCGTATTTGATTTCATGAAGGCTGTGTTTTATTAACTATGAATTCAACTTTTCATTAGTAAGAAGAACAAATTGTTCTTTGTTAAATCAAAAGTTACAGGGGGCTCAGTGGTGAGGGTTGTAGTTGGCCATGCAGCATGCTTTTATTTAAACCCTGAATGACAGGCACACAGACAGCTGTGGCAAAGACACTGAGAGGACCAGTAAAAACTAGATTCTTTTACAGACCACTGGCCCACTGTTTGCCAGTCTGACTATGCTATGTTTCTTACCACAACTGATACTTACAAAACAATAACAAACTGTGCAATAACAAATTATTAAAAAACATAAAAGAGGGTGAAGTGCACTGTGGTATAAGATACTAAAAACAACTTAGCAAACTGTAGGCCAGAAGCCAGACAGATGTCGGCTGTGGTGCATGTACAGTCCATTTCAGAAAGATAAGAACACCAAATCTAATAGCTTCTAAATGTGAATCCTTACGTTAACCTAAGGTCCAAATAGCGGGGAAAAAAAATTTTCTACTCATCCTAAGTGTAAGTTCTCCTGCTTGACTTGGATACACCATGAAGTTAGCTGTAAACAGGACCTTAGAATTACTTGTGACACTGACAGGGAGTTAATGAAAAGTGGCAAAAATGGGAGCAATGTGTTCTTGTTAGAGATTTAAAAAAAACTTGCATAATTAAAAGAAAAATAATAAAAATAAAATAATTCTTAGAGTGAATAGAGACAACTGGAATAGCCCCCCCAAAAAACAGGAGATGAAAGCACAGACAGGAATTTCTGTTGCCTTGTGACAGACAAAGTTTTTCTATTCTATTCTATTCATATAGGTGAAATTTAATATAATTGTTGTGCAATATGTGGCTGAAAACTCTCAGTTTCCATTTATAGAAACTAAGTCTCATAAATAAATAAGAAAATAAATAAAAAGCAGTCTAAAATTGTAACATTTCAATTTAAGATATGCAGGCTTCCATTAGGTAGTGTATGTATCTTCTGTTCTCAATAGTGCTTTGTGCTTTGACCTAAGAAAAAATGTCCACATAGAAACACACCCATATCCTCTGTCTCCAAGACATCCCTGTCCCAGTCATGCTGCACAGCAAGTACTGACTGTGATTTTCAATAAAATTGTTTAAAATAAATTTAACCTAAAGTTTAAACTGAGCCTGCTGGAGGTCATACTTCCCACCCTCACCTGGCCCAGGACATAGCCTTCTCCTCAGCCTGGCTCTCTGGGAGGTGGTCCCCTGTGAAGCTGAACACCTGCAACCTGTAGGAATGTTGGTGACCCCACCGGTTGGTTTTGTTGCTGGCAATGTGGAGGTAGCGAGGAGTCTTGGTGTTGTAACGCAGCGCTGCCTCCTGTGGAAGTGTCACAGTAGACATTTGTCCCAAAGTCAAGATTCAAGAGTTACTTTATTGACTGCAACATAAACAGTACATATGAGAACATCATGGTTTACTGGTGATAAATGGGCTCTTTGACAAGTTCCAATTCTAAAATACAGCCTCAGGTCTTTGTGGAAATATCAGAAACATTTCTTCTTCTCTCAGCCTCCAAAGGGATGTGTTGGTGTCTGTGTTAATATTGGTGTCTGTGTAATTGACAGCAGAGCTGGCAGGCTGAGCCCCGACAGGGGAATGAAGGAGCAACGTAACAAGCTTGCGCTGTAGCTTGAAAACCATGGGTAAACAAAGTGACATCAGCATCTAAAGTGGCCAGTGAAACAAATGTGAGTAAATTTACATTCAGTTTAATGTGCTGCAGCTTATTAGCTATCTAACCTACAAACTGACATTAGCGGTGCATTTTTTCTTGGTGGATTTTTGTTTAGTAGCTCATTCAGCAAACTGAGATGCAGGATGAAGTTATTGGGGGTTGTTGCTTACTGCAGTATTAATTGATATTTTGGTTGTAAGATCCTGTAAACACAACTCTATCATTGTCAGCGTACAAAGTTGTAAAGTCATTATGACTTCTGTGTCAGCAAGCACCTATTGCCTATTTACACACCCAGTAGACACAGAGAAACAATGGCATTCATTCTCTTTAGCTGCTAAATACTCCATTATGTTCACCAACTAGTTTCCATCCATTTGCTGTTTGGTGCGGTGCAGGTAGTGTACAGCAGGTTTCTCCCTGTTGCTGGTGGAAGCAAGCTAATGACAATTACCACCTCAAGTTTTCATGCCTCCACCAACCAGTCAAGTTGCAGGAAATATGGTCACAATATCCCCTTGTTTCATGGTATTAAATAACGGCCAAGTGTTTTTGCAGAATATGATGATCATCATTTCATCCTATCAGATATTTGTGTTAAATTTTGTTGTAATTAGCGAATGAATTTTTATGGCCAAAAAGGTGGTTTGTGAGGTCACAGTGAGCTTGACCTTTAACCACAAAATTCTAACCAGTTCATCTTTGGGTCAAAGGAAATTTCCTCCAGGTCCAGAGTTGGTGATAATCTTTGTGGGTTCATCACTACTGGCAACCACTAAAACATTACACTTAGTCATTTGAACAATTTCAGAGAATTAGAGGCATCGTGTGTAACACAGCAGGGTCTGTGTCTGTGTTAACTCAGCTCTGTGACTTCCTATGCTACCGGTTTAAAGGTGGGACAACAATGCCTACCCATTCCCCATAGCGCCCGCTTGGACATACTCAAAACCCCCTTGCCATTGGGCTTAGTTTTTCCAAGGTGAACGAAATTCAGCAGCATGATGTAACATGCCGAGACGCACCAAAAAGTCTCTTGACATCATGGCCTCAAATCTACAGGAAGTCGGCCATTTTTGTTTTAATTTGAAAATTTTTCTCATGTTTAATTTTTTTTTATTTTTTATTTGGCATTTGGGGACGTTGTATTTGATCAAACTCCTCCTACAGTTTTTAGCGTATCAACCTCAAACTTGGTCAGGATACTCTCAAGGCCTTTGTGATTAAAAGTTATTAAAATATTTTGTTGATGTCGAAGAGTGTGGCCGTGGCCGCACCTCAAATTTCGATGTTACGCCAGGAAGTTGATGTAACTCATGCGTACATCATCTGGTCTGCCCAAAATTTGACGTGTTTGATAAGAGTCCCACAACACATCTACATGGGTCTTGCTTATGGGAGTTGCAAAATGGCTCCATGGCGTCCCCATGGACATATTCAAAACCCCCTTGCCATTGGGCTTAGTTTGTCCGAGGTGAACGAAATTCGGAGGCATTATGTAACACGCCCACACTGTAAGAAGTGATTTTGGAGAGCGGTAAATATAATCTATGTAAATCGTATAAAATGTACTTGATTATTGCTGTCAGCCAAGGAATTATAAAGTAATGGGTAAATTATACACTTACTACCTATTTGTTAACAGTAAAAACTGTTACATAGACAAATAGGGTAAAATATACCCAGAAGCTGAGTCCTGTGCTCCAAATTGCGCATGCGCCAAACTGAGCGGGACTTAACCTCCTCTCGCTGCCATTGCCAGCCGCCAGCCGCCATCGAACTCATGGACCGAACTGCGGAAAGGAAGGTAAGCTATAGACGTGCTCTATCACTCTACCTCTTTCACACACCAACATGTCGCCAACGTCTGAAATGACTCACACAGGTAGTTGTTTGTTTACTTGTTAGCTCCGCTAGCACGGCTAGAGTCAGTCTATGCAGCGGTCCGTTTAGGTCAGGCTGACCCTATTAGGGCGCTGCCCCCCCAGTGTTTTTGATTTTTATTTTAAAAGTAAAAAAAAAAAAAAAAAAAGAAGGATAATCACTTATTTTAAATTAATTGTGTGTTTAAATTCGTAACAAAGTATCATATATAAAAATATATATATAAATCATAATTTTTGGAGAAAAAGCTCCCGCGGCTGGGGCGACAGAAAAATCGCCCAGTCAGTGCAGCAGCCAGCCAATTACTTACAAGAGATTCGCACAAAGCAACGGGAATTTATCCAATCAGCGTCATCGATTCGGATGCCTTAATGGCGATAAAGATACCCCAAGGCCGGTGTACGGGTGAGATAGTGCACTGTAAATGACGTATGTTGTTTCACTTTTTTTCACAAATATGTAATATTTGATGATTTAAAATGTAATAGTTTGTAAACAATTGCTTTGTTGTGCACAAAGTTGAGCTCTTAACAAACTTATCAAACTATAGCTTAGTTTTATCAATCTGTGAAATGTTTAAAAATGATAAAAATGTTTTAGTTTTCAGTCTTAGTGTATGTAAAATCATTGTGTTCCACTAACAGTCTTTTCATTAAATTGTATGTCCCTACAGTCACAGAGCATTGAGAAAAAAAGGGATGCAGTTGTCTGCTGCCTCATTAGCTACCTCGGTGAAAGACAAGATCTTTTCCATGACTGCTAGGTATGTCATATTGATAACAGGTGACTGATTAACTCAAGGGATCCTCATGTCTTCCTCTGCTCTTCTCTCATCTCTTTTCCTCTCATTTTTTGTAAATTTCCCTGTTGTGGGTCAATAAAGGATTATCTAATCTTATCTTATTTCCTCTGCTCTCCCCTCTTCTTCTCAGCTCTACTCGGCTCTCCTCTGGTATCCCCTCTTTTCCCCTTCTCCTTTCGTCTTCTGTCCACTCCCCTTTTCTCTCCTTTACTCTGCAAGACAAACTGAAAAGTATTGGAACATCATCTTAAATAATATATGTACATTAAAAATGCGTATGCTTTTTCTTTCTTTCTTTTTAAGATGTAGGAATGTGAGGACCATAGTGAAGCACAGTGTCATGGCTGAGGAGGATCCATCAGATGTGTCTATTGTGATTGAGGGAAACACAGTGATGGAAGAATGTGGAAGTCGAACAAAGGCATGTGTTCTGCTGATGGGACTGATATATGCCCTCAACCTTGAATATCCACAGCAGCTGAAGAACACGTTTGATGCGTTTCAGAAACTTTTTTTGGAGCTTGACGCAGCGAAACTACTGAAGAAGGTCCATAGCCTCAAAAGTAAGCTCATGCAATAGACATTCCCCTTCTTGTTCCAACAAGAGGATCTGTACACAGCTAGATGGAGTTGTGATGGAGTGTAATTTTATTTTTCTTCTCTGCTGCTCTCCTCCCTACCACACACACACACAAGTTGTATGTTGTGCAGCCTCTCTCAGCCCACTCCCTTGCTGTCTGATTTCCCCAGATTGACAGAAAAGGAACACCAATAGAAAGTGGCCGGCTTGGTCAATACCCTCAGTTTGTTTTAAATATGTTGGTGTTCACCTGTTCTATCCTCATCTAAATGTTTGATAGTGTACATGCACAGGAACATTGTAGAGTTTGCGTGTGTGCTTTTGACTTTTAAAATATAATAAGTGGCCTCTGAAAGTGTTGTCTGCATTTGAGGCGGTTCAGTTATTTGTTGTATAAATGCACCTGTACTGCAGGTTTGGTGAGTCACTGTTAAACTGTAAAGCTAAAGAGGCACAAGTAAGAGTTTGGATACAAGAAAATCCTCATGTGACTGGACATCCCTTGGAGCTCTGCTCTGATTTCCTCACTTCTCCTCTCATTTCTTCTGCCCTCCTTTCTTCTCTTCTCTGCTCAGATCTCCTTACTTCTCCATTCATTTCCTCTTGTCTTCTCTGCTCTCCTCTTCTCTTCTATCCTCTGATCTCGTCACTTCTTTTTCTTTTTGAGCAAGCTGGATGTGGGAAGATGCGTTTGTCATCTATAAACATTTGAAGCTGTTAGTTTAGCGAGTTTTAAAACATGTTCATACCTTGAAAAGTGGTGTGAAGGTGTTTATTGCACTTTATTCTGTGTTTTTGATAATTTTATGGATTAAAAACATTGAGATGATCATCATCTGAAAGTCTTTTTTTGGGGGGTGGGTGGTGGGAGGATCTTACCTTCTCTGAATAAGTAATGGTTACTAACTGATATTAATTATTTTTGAATAGTAATTATTTGGGGTAAATTTTACCTTCTCTGAATAAGTAATAGTTACTGACTGATATTAATTAACTTTGAATAGTAATACTTAGGTAATACCTACTTAGCAATCAAGCAATTTTACCCAATTTTAATGAGTAAGTAGTTGTTGCAATGTGAGGTAAATATAACCCAATTTATTTTAGTATTTCATAGCTTTTTATTTCAGTTATTTTCTACTGACAATATGGAATTAAATCTACCCAAAAAAAGTCGATGGAAATTGTTACCTCAGATTTATTGGGTAAATTCTATACTTTGCTTTTTACAGTGCAGATGCACCAAAAAGTCTCTTGGCATCATGGCCTCAAACCTTCAGGAAGTCAGCCATTTTCATTTTATCGCACAAATTTTGATTATTTTTCGCCATTTGGGAATTTGTATTTGATCGAACTCCTCCTACAGATTTTATCATATCGACCTCAAACTTGGTCAAGATACTCTCAAGGCCTTTGTAATTAAAAGTTATTCAAAGATTTTGTTGATGTCAAAGGGTGTGGCCATGGCAGCACCTCAAATTTCCATGACTCACCATAAAACAGGAAGTTGCATTTAAGTTGCTGTAACTCAGCCATACTTTTTCAATCAGCCTCAGATTTCACAGTGATGAAAAGGGTCCCGACATGAACACACCCACATGTCAATATTCACAAAAAGTTATAGCACCACCTACTGGCAACAGGAAATTACATGTTTTAGACTTTGACGTCCTGTTACTAGCAAGTTGATGTGATCCACTTCAGACTTGGTCAGGAAAGCTTTAAGGACTTCATGATGCCTTATTATGAAAATTTTGATGTTCTGTTGAAGGGCATGTCTGTGGCGCCATGGCGAGGTTCGATGTTTCGCCATTAACTAGGAAGTTGATGTAACCCATGGATACTTAGTCTGATCTGCCCCAAATTTCACAGGTTTGACAACAGACCTGTCCTGAACACATCTACGTTCCAGTATACATATCATCCTTGCAACCTATTTGCAACAGGAAATGACATGTTTTATCTAAGTAGGTTGCTCTGATTGACCCCAAATGTCAGGGCATGTTGTGCTCAAAGATGCAGATTGAATTCCTAAATCTGATCGGAGTTGGGACATCGATGTAGCGATATGTGTCCACGTAGGCGGCTTCGTAGGGGCAATCCACGCCACGGACCAGTTCGTGTGTGAAGCGTCCTATCCCGAATCCCCTTAACTCAAAGTCTGTTAATAGAAAGATGACCAGCTTATTCAAATATAGTGTAGTGTACAGTTTGTCAACAGTATGTAAAGAGTGAAGTGCCTTTAAAAGAAAGAGTACAGCAATAAGCTGGTTTTAAAGGAGTATTATGTGGAAATGGTATTATCAGTATTTACTGTTCAAAGGAAACGTGATATATGTGTGTTAAAAACCACCATGTGTGAGTAGATGTTAGTGTTCACTGCATGCTTACTTTGTGTGAAAAAGACATATAATTGTTAAAAAAATGAAACCAGGAAGAGTTAAGAAATAATGGTGTAAAAATAAAAGGTAACTTAGTTTTTAAAAAATACAATCAGAACAGGCCAGAACATAATGGTGTAAAGCAGAGAGAGAAAAGGCCAAAAGAGGACAGGGCCTGCCCTGGCTGACCCTGTAAGCTGGAGTGCAGCTAGAAGAAAAGCCCAGGTGCTTTCCAGAAGACAGTGACCTTGGAGATAAGATAAGAGTGTAATATTTTTGAGGAGCCCAAAAGATGGACATGTAAAGGGACCAATGTTTTAATGGTGTAAATTTGACAGACCAATAAATTAATCAGAGAGGCGTGGAAAGTCACAGCCAAAACTGTATAAAAAGAAAGACAAGAGTCAGTACAGTTTGGAGCATTTCTGGTGTATCATGTATGCACTGTGAACGGTTCCCGGGTTTCTTTGTCGACAAATAAACTCTGCTGCCTTGGACACTGCCGACTCCTGAGAATTTTTGAACACCTGAATCAGGCTGAAGATTTCTGATCGCAGTTCAGTGGTTTGGGACTTATAACCCAATCCACATCAATAGCTACTACCCAGCAAGGATTGCATTATGGTTAAATTTCCAGAAATCCTGGGTCTGGATGGTTCATAATGTGGCAGCAGCTCAGAAATGTATTTTGGGACTAAATCATTCAGGACTGTATAAACCAACAGCAGTATTTTAAGTCAATTCTCTAACAGACAGAAAGACTGTAAAGATCTGAGAACTGGAGTGATATGATCTACTTTCTTGGTTGGTTAATGACTTGAGCAGCAGTGTTCTGAATCAACTGCAGCTGTCTGATCAGTTTTTTTAGGGAGATCTGCAAAAACACCACTACAGTAGTCGAGTTGACTGAAGATGAACGCATGGACGTGCTGAGACATACAGTAAGTCCTTTAATCGATATTTTCTTAAGGTGATAGTAGGCTGATTTTGTAATTGTCTTAATGGGGCTGTTGAAATTAACACTGTCTATTATTTAAAAACAAAGAAAAGTTTTATGTGAATAGTTAATGATATATTATTTGGTCAGATTTTTTAGAATTCTGTTCAGGTTATGGTGAAAATTATGGGCTCATTACGGTTTTAAATAAATAATAACGCAGGTGGAAACAGAGAGCAACAGAAACACTCACTAAAAGTTACCCTACAGCAGTCAAAACATGTCACTAACTTTTTAGACTTGATCTATCAAAGGTAGCACAAAGGCTAGCATGGTGGTGCAGTGGTTAGCACTGTAGCATCACAGAAAGAAGGTTTTGGGTTTGAACCCCAGTTCACCCAGGGCTTTTCTGTGTGGAGTTTGCATTTTCTCCCTGTGCCTGCGTGTGTTCTCCAGGTACTCCAGCTTCCTCCCACAGTCCAAAGACATGCAGGTGACTCTAAATTGCCCATAGGTGTGAATGTGAGTGTGAATAGTTTTTTGTCTCCGTATGTCAGCCCTGTGATGGACTAGATAGACTAGATAGTGATCTGTCCAGGGTCCCATTTGGCTTTTAAGGATAAGTGGTACGGATAATGGATGGATGATCTTTCATTTTTGTACTGTGTCTTTGTGTGTTACCATGGCAATCCAGGTAACATACACTCAGCAGACAATTTATTACTACACCTAGCTAAAATTAATGCAGTCCTGTAGTAAATCCTTCCTGCATGATTGATGATACTGATTCAACTTTATGATCATTTTGAAAGCAGCATTTTGTGGTTCTGTTGAATTATATTATATGGACAGGTGTTTCTATTCATTCATCCATCCATCCATTTACTATGCTGCTTCTCCATTAAGGGTCACAGGGGTGCTGGAGCCTATCCCACCTGACATTGAGAGGTGGGGTACACCCTGTATGGATCACCAGGGCCAACACATATAGACAAACAACCATTCACGCTCACATTCACACCTATGGGCAATTTAGAGTCACAAATTAACCAGCATGTCTTTCACAGGCAAGCCTTTACAAACCTTTTTTCACATATCCAAATGCATATGCAGAGTTCCACTTTAACACTTAAATGTATTAAAGTTTGCTCTTTTCTTACAATGTCTTGTTCTTAGAATGTTTCCTAAATCTCCCATCAGTGAAGCTGGATGTACAGACTGCAGGACCAACAATAGACAGGACCCCTGTTGTTGTTTCTTCCAGGTCCTGTCAGGTCACACAGAAAAGGATGTTGGTCCTAATTGGCCTGCTCTTGACCTGCTGCGCTACCTGCTATCCTGGTGGGAAATGTTTTTTTCAGACTCGGCATGCAGCCAGCATTCCCTCTGGTATTCTGATGAGTTTGATAGCCACAGGATTTTTAGGTTTCCCTCCAACATTTTGATGCAAGGCAACAGCCACGGGTTTCATATTGACTAAGGCATGTTTGGATAAAGAGGCTGTTGCGATACAATGATATCTTCATGTGGAGTGAGAAATAATTTATTTTGATGATGAATACTTGCACAGAAATTTCTGATGCACAACCTTGATGCATTTATGACTATACATGTCTTTATTCAATATATCTTTTCTTACATATGCTTTGTATCCATTTCATACACACCTGTACATGACATTTAAACATTAGTGATTTTCTGGCCACTTTAGTTTAGGAAACAAGTTGTGAACACAACACTGACATATCACCACCTTTAGCTTGTTAGCAAACAAGCCATTTATTTCCACATCCTGCACTTACAGAGCAACATTAGCTTTTATTGAGTGTGGTGCTCATGTCTATCTGATCAGTGTTTAGCCCAGTATTCACTCTGAGAGATATCTGTTGCTAAATAATCTATTATTTTTGCCAGCTAGTCTCTAATTGTGTCTGTCTGTTGTTTGGCGCTGAGCAGGTTGTGTACAGTGGGTTTTTAGATGTTTTTCTCTGAAAATAAGTTACTACAGTGATTTACCCTGGTTAAATGTGAGCCAGCCTTGTGATACCAGAAAACCTAGGTTGAACCAAAAGATAACTGGCTGCCCCCTGATACAGGCCCCTGGTCTAGAGGCAGGATTATTGTCTTCCACATATAGAGAACACACATTTCTGATCATGGCACACACAAAAGTAATCATATTTCTCTCTCTCCCTCTTTTGTTTTTTGTTGTTTTAATGCAAAGAAAGGGGTGTAAAATGTCATGTTTCTATGCATGTGGGAATTTCATTTTTTTTTTTACCTGTCATGGCATGAACACAGAATAACATGCCTTTGCAAAAAACAGAACCAAATACCTGATATCCATTTCTTTTTTTAGGATTTTTTTTATGTGAACATTGCACACTTCTTTCAAAATTTCAGATCACTTCTTAGACTTTAAGAAAGGAGCCCCAGTGAGTGGATAGGATCATCACATCCTTTTACAGAGACTGGAGCACTTTATTGGCATTAAAGGAACTGCACTAAACTGGTTTAAGTCCTATCTATCTGATAGGCTTCAGTTTGTACATGTTAACAACTACTCCTCCATGTACACAAAAGTTAGACATGGAGTTCCACAAGGGTCAGTGCTTGGACCAATCCTCTTCACTCTGTATATGCTTCCCTTGGGCAATATTATCAGAAAACACACCATAAATTTCCATTGTTATGCAGATGATACACAGCTTTATCTGTCAATGGAACCTGATGAAACCAATCATCTAGCCAAACTCCAAGCTTGTCTTAGGGACATTAAAATCTGGATGACAAGCAACTTCTTACTACTAAACTCAGATAAAACTGAAATCATTATAATTGGTCCTGAACACATCAGAAACAAACTTTCTAATGATGTAGCTCCACTAGACGGCATTACCCTGGCTCCCAGCTCCACTGTAAAGAATCTGGGAGTCATCTTTGATCAGGATAAATTATGTCCTTTAACTCACACATAAAACAAACTTCTAGGACTGCCTTTTTTTCATCTGCGTAACATCTCCAAAATTAGACATTTTCTGTCCCAAAAAGATGCAGAAAAACTAGTCCATGCATTTGTTACTTCTAGGCTGGACTACTGTAATTCATTATTATCAGGCTGCCCCAACAAGTCTCTAAAGTCTCTGCAGCTGATTCAAAATGCTGCAGCACGATTACTGACAGGAACTAGGAAAAGAGACCATATTTCTCCTGTGTTAGCCTCTCTACATTGGCTTCCAGTCAAATCCAGAGTAGAATTCAAAATCCTCCTCCTCACATACAAAGCCCTTAATGGTCAGGCTCCATCTTACCTTAAAGATCTCATAGTCCCCTACAGTCCCACCAGGACTCTGCGCTCCCAAAATGCTGGTTTACTGGTGGCTCCCAGAGTTTCAAAGAGTAGAATGGGAGGCAGAGCCTTCAGTTATCAGGCTTCTCTACTGTGGAACCTTCTCCCAGTTTCGGTCCGGGAGGCAGACACCCTCTGTACCTTTAAGAGTAGGCTTAAAACTTTCCTCTTTGATAAAGCTTATAGTTAGGGTTGGCTCAGGCTTGAACCATCCCTTAGTTATGCTGCTATAGGCCTAGACTGCCGGGAGATCTCCCATGATGCACTGAGCTCCTCTCTCTCTCTCTCTCTCTCTCTCTCTCTTTCTCTCTCCCCCTCTCTCTCCCTCTCTCTCCACTCAATATGGATTCATATCCCATGTTACATGTTACTAACTCAATATCTCCCCTTTCCCGTAGTATTATGCTCTTCCGTCTCTCTCTCCTCTTCTGTCTCTTTCTGCAGGTATTTCTGCCTCTGGAGCTGTAGAGTCTGATCTGTGATGACAAGTCTCCTGCTGCTCCTACAACTCCACTCAACACCTGCTGCTAGAATTACAAATTACTTACACTGCTATTAGTTGTATTGCTGTGTTAGCAGCTAATACTTTAATTATCACTACTATCATTACTACTGCTGTGTTACTGTATTACCTCACCTTACATCTTATATGGAACCTGTGTTATGCTATGTTCTTCTTTCGCTATTCTCTACCCCCTCTCCCCCCCTTCCCCCCCCCTCTCTCCTTCTTAACCCAACCGGTCGAGGCAGATGGCCGCCCACCCTGAGTCCGGTTCTGCTCGAGGTTTCTGCCTCTTAAAAGGAAGTTTTTCCTTGCCACTGTCGCCTAGTGCTGCTCATGGTGGGATTTGTTGGGTCTCTCTTTGTAAATACCTATTTTAAAGAGTACGGTCTAGACCTGCTCTATATGAAAAGTGCCTTGAGATGACTGTTGTTGTGATATGGCGCTATATAAATAAAACTGAATTGAATTGAATTGAATTAGGATGAAGCTGAAGCTCTCAGGAGGTTCTCTGTACACATCTGTGTACTTGTGTTTTTACTCGGTATGTGACAGAGCCTTCACACAACAAAAGGCACATTCTGGACTTAATCATCTCCAAAGGTCTTAACATTTAAAAGGTTGTGGTAACCAATGTTGCTCTCTCTCTAAGAACTAACTAAATTAAGTAGATGGATCCTTTCTCTGGGGTCTCCAGAGATGAGGAGGGTTATGGGTTGGGTGCGATGAGTAATGAGGGCTTGACGTCTGTCATCCAGAGCATTTACCTCCTTCAGAGAGGGGAGAGCCTCAACGGGGATGCAGCTCTGGGCGGCTGAGGTGGCATCCAGAAAACTCACATCCGCCCCAGAGTCAATGAGAGCTTGAAGGGAAAAAGAGTTCTCCTCCTACACAAAGATGGCTTCTAGCAGGGAGCGGGGAATGGGAAATGTTTTAGCAGGACTCCTCCTAGTCCAGGTGAGCCTGGTTTTTTGGTTACACAGAGCACATAGGAAGGGAATGGCCAGACCCACCGCAGTAAAGGCTGGTTCAGAGTCCCTCCTGAGTCCTCTGTCTCTCCATGGGTGTGAGTTGATCACCTCCAAATTGCATGGGCTCATCTGGTGGATTGGAGTTAAGGACTCTGGGGGGTGAGCGAATGGAGGCTTGAGCCATGGAGGTGACTCCCAGTGGGGAGTGGGACTGAGGGGTGGGAGAAGGGGCTTGGGGATGGCACATCCTTTCCCTATGTCTCTCTCATACAGTTGTCAAGATGGGATGCTAACAAGACAAGGGCTTTGAGAGACTTGGTCTCATCACGCACTGCCAACTCGTCCTTCATAGTGTTGGACAAGCAGTGGACAAAAACGCCCTGCAGCAAGACCTTGTTCCAGCCGCTCACCAGGATTCTGAACTGAATGGCATAATCAGCCACAGATCAAGAGTCTTGTCAGAGAGCCAATAGCTGATTGGCAGCTTCTCCCTGATCAGGTGATCAAAAACATTCTTCATCGCCACTGCAAAATCAACGTAACAAAAAGAAAGCCCACTAAGAGTCTCTGCCCGACAGGTGACCCACAACATAAGCCATCTTAGCCTTATTATTAGCAGTTTTGGTGAGTAAAATGCATTTTACCTATATTTTATTGTTTTACATTTTTGTCATTTTATTAGTAAATAATTTATGCTTCTGCTGGAGATGATGTGTGTGGCTCAGCTGTGGCTGCAGTGTTTGGAGACCTATTGAGTTGTGTTAATTGGGTCTTTATAGCATTGCTTCAGTAATGGCACTTATTCTGGCTACATGATATGCCTGTCTGTGCAAAGTTCTGTTAAATACTGCATTTCTGCATATTGTTGATGGTTTCTATAGCCATGACATCATAATGACGGTATAACGAGGTGGGTTAATTCAGGTAGGACACCAGTGAAGGCCTAGGTCTGAAATGCACGGCCCGCCACTGCACATACCCTGTGGGGTTGTTCATCTCTAGAACTCCAGTGGTTACTGACCAGTACTCAGTGTGTTGTCTACCGCATTTGTTTAGTTGGTTTATGCTCTTTCCTGACCATTAAAGATAGCAAAATCTGTGCAAACTGATGGAAACAATCTTAATGTGTTGTTAGTCCAGTCTTTGTAGGTTTCAGCTAGTATTCAGACTTGACCCAAGCTTAAAAGATTAAGTAGACAATAATGTGTGTAGTTTTATCTAAAACTAATGCAACTGATGGGACATGACTGGATATCTTTGAGAACATTGGTCCATATACTTGCTGAAATTACTAAACCAAAACTTTTTTTTCCAAACCTCTTTGTAGATGGAGCGAATGTTAATATTCATCCAAACTTTGAGGACACAAAATTGATTGGAAGTGTTTATACTTTTTCTGTCTACTAGTTTTTCAAAATTGGAAATATTCACATTCACATAATGTCTGATTTGTAAATAACAAAAAAGAGTGACAGGATGGCAAGGCAAATTTGATTTGAGGTAAGTAAGTTGATAATACTTAAATTAATGTACACATCATTAATAGTTACTATACACTGCCTCCCCCACAATAAGAAAGCATCGCCTGAGTTTGACAGGGGATTGCAAAAAGTTTGTCTTTATTACATGAATTCATTGTTTTTTGAAAGAATAGTATTTACTTTTTGTGCCCTCCATTCTTTCCACAGTGGAAATAAGTGGGAGAGAACAAAAGAGCTCTAGCAAGCAGCAGATTTATAGTGATGTTATAAGCTGAAGCTGTGTGCTTCACTCTGCCACACTCCTCCACTCAGTCCTTATAAAGAGCATACTGTAGCATCTGGTCTTTCTCCAATGAACTTTTGTCATTTTAACCTCACAAACCTCCCTCTGCTGATTCATATCTGCATAACAATTTACATTGCAGTTCATTTCCAGCTACAGATCCATTTTGAAAAATATTCCTGGATAACTTTTAAAGGCACTATGCTGTAGGTAGTGTTTTATTCTCACAACAGCAAGTAAATTGGAGATATTACTGGAAATACTGAACACAGATGAGACAGTTAGGTACCATAGTCTGCCTTTGCAGTGTACCTTACATTGTGGCAGGAAGAGGGAGCTGCTTTCACACTCAGATAGAGCCATGGCTTTTAGAGTTTCTGCGATGGCAGATGGTGGAATAATATTGTCCTGCCTTTTTATCTTACAGTAAAGCCAGAGAAATATGTTTGAATCACAGACAGACACAGTGCTTCACATCAGTGCTTCAGGAGGCAGCTGTGTGTTTTTCTTAAAGGAGAACCCAGGACAAGTGATTTACAGAGAACCACAATATGTATGCTCTCTGTATGTCTAATCCCACTGGGCGATTTTAAACTTTTAGCTTTCAGTCTATTTAGTGATGTCTGTGATTTTTCTCTAATGCTATATGTCCTTTAGTTATTCGTGACTAAACTCTTTATATCTGTAAATGCTTTTGTTGTGTTTCTCTCTCTCTCTCTGCTGTACTGTATGTTGCATTGAAATAGGTCATGAGTTCCTCCTACATTATCCAAGCCCTGAGAAATCCATAGAGCCAAACAGATATGTGGTAGTTAATTAGGAGTGTCTGCTGGGATTGGCTCCAGCCCCCCCAACAACCTTCAAAAGCATTACTGGTATACTTAGTTAGTTAGTTAGTTACTTTATTGTCCCATGGGGAAATTCATTTTCACAGCTGTACAGGCAGGGAGACACCATAGCACACACCCACACATATGACACACTACAGTCATTTGTGACAAAGTACAGATATCAATTTCAGACCATTATCACATATTGTTCAGAGTATTAATGGCTGTGGGGATTAAACTGTTTTTAAAACGTACTCTGTTGTATCTGAGGGACCTGTATCGTCGACCAGAGGGTAACAGGGAGAAGCAATGGTGCAGTGGGTGAGTGTGGTCCTGTGTTATTGCCTGAGCGATGCGTGTAATGGCCTTAGTGTTTAATGGGCGGTATGGAGTTTGAACACAATATTTCAGTAACTCCTTGAGGGAATTTCTTCATTTGGTACAAATGTTCACTTGGACTCAAGGACAAACTGATTATTATTTATAAACCGATATTATAACTGATTATCACATATATATTATATTTTGGTGGTCAGAGGTCAAGGTTATGGTGATCTCATGTTCTTGTGGACACATTATATCAGGAACGGCTGGATGGAATTCCATTACAATCACACAAACATTCACTTTGATTCAAGAATGAGCTGATTATTTGGTGGTCAAAGGTTAAGATCACTGTGACCTCACAAAACATGCTTTTGGCCTCATGAACATGAATATCTCAGGAACACGCTGAGGGAATTTCTTCAAAACGTTCACTTGGACCCAAAGATGAACTGATGGCATTTTGGTGGTTGATTACGTAGCTCAAGAATTCACACACTAATTAAGTGCAACTGGACTGTTAGGTGGAGGCATAATTCTAGTTTAACCTAATAAAGTCCATGTAAGGCAGTAATGCTTATGCATTCTGAGTCTCACCACAGAAAAATGTGCTATTAACCATCCAGCTAAATTCAATATCAGCAAACATATAAAATTAGGTTTAAAAATCATGAAAAAATAAGCTCTCCCTGCTCTGAGACACCGGGGGCGTGTCCGCTGAAGGTGCTGAAACCACACCCACTGTAACAGTGCAGCACAGACACAGTTAGCACACTGTTAGTTGGGCATTTTTTAGGTCGTGGTGCTAAGATGAAAATAGATGAGCAAGAAACACCCTACTATGAGCCCACATTTGTGCTGCTCAAAAATAGCTAGCTAAAGTCATCTATTTTCACCTTAGCTGGGCAAAGATAGCCAGCTAAGGCCAGCTTTATTTATTCTCCTTAGCTTGGCAGCACAGAAAAGGACTGCGCTAGCTTAAGGTGATCTTGTGCTGTTGTTCATTGGATGACTGCCAGGGCAAAATAAAAATAATTTAACGCATGACAGAACAGACATTTTTTTAGCCCGTAACTGATTTTTCATTTTCCCTGAGTTAACATAAAACAAAAATACAAAAATACTAGTTATTCTTTGTTTTCCAGTTTCTTATTCCAAAACGAAAAATGATTGGCCATTATGTACGCGCTGGATATATATATACACTATATAATATACACTGGAGGTAATTACTGATTAGACACTGGTGAGGGATGAAAAAAGAAATAAGGGGAAAAAAAGGGAATAACTACAAAATAAAACAGGGAGACAAAAAGCAGACACACAAGGTAACCTCCATTAATGGGACCAGTATTACTGATGCCTCATGCAGTAATTGTATGACCAGAGATATGTTAAGTAACCACTTGAATTTCAGGTGGTGTTTTTCATGGCTGTGTTCCCCTATGTGATGCTGGCCATCCTGCTGGTCAGGGGGTTGACACTGCCAGGAGCCTTGCAGGGTGTCTACTACCTGTATCCAGATCCTTATCGCTTGGTAGACCTTCAGGTGACACACCTTGGACAAAGCATGCAGCTTTACAATGTTTATTTGAGAGGTGGCATTTGTGAAAACACCATATGATGCAGTGTGACTGACCAAAGGAAAATGATTAAGTAAAGTTTTAATGGTTCATTTTTATTGTTGGATAGTTGTACCTTGGGCTAGGTTATGACAAGTTGTCATAAGTTTTTGTATGTCTTTCACTCTTTGTCAGTTTGTTCAATTTCTCTTGTCGGGCTCAACATTATAACTGGCCCACTGGCGCGGATGCACTATTTAGGCCAGTTGGAAAAAAAAAAAAATACTGACTTAAAAACAAACTAGAAGTGAATTTCACATTATTTTCCTGTGATGTTCTTGTTTTGCCAATGATTTTTGTGTGACCATCTCTTGAGTTTTACTCAACACAGTCTAAGCATATTTTTAAATGAACCCTCACAGTGCTGTGATAGCATTATATTACATTACTTTATTTGATATACATTTGTCAAACTAAGTAGTTACTTCTCAGGGTTTGTTTTCTCTTGTGAAGGAACAACATAGCCAACATCTCCTATAAAGCATAAATCTGATGTTAGATCTCAGACTGTAGGGCAGATTTCACCCCAACCCTTTTTCTGCTACCCTGATTTTTATGCTTTCAGGTTGACTATTGTCCTCTTACTTTCTAGCCACCTGACTCTAGATGGGGGAAAAGAGGAGTTGATAAAAATGTTATTTTCATCTGAGGCACCTTCAATTGTTACCATGTGCTCAGGTCAATGAGTCTAATGAGAGGTAGCTAGCAAGTGTTTTTGTGTCTCTTAGGCTTATTGGTGAAGGTTTTGGGGCTGCATGAGCTCAACACCTGCAGATCATACTGCTAACTTGCTTTTAAAAAATGGTATGGTTGTGTGCACTCAATAGTAGCACCAGCTTTGTTGCCAGCTTTGCAGTCTTCTCAGCTCTGGGTTTCGTCACCCATAAACAGGGGGTTCCCATCTAGATAGTTCTTGAATCAGGTATGATTTACAGCTCAAAGCTACTGTCTCTATTAAACACCCTGCCCTCACACACTTGCTGCAAGGACGAGGATCTAATACAAGGCAAATGTGCCTTCTGTCCTCCCAGGTCCTGGGAGGCACACATTCATCACATTCATCGTTCATCACATTTCCTCAGGCTGTAGCCATGATCCCCCTGCCTCAGCTGTGGGCCGCCTGCTTCTTAATCATGCTCATTCTGTTGGGGCTAGACACACTGGTAAGAGGAAAAAGACATTTTACTGTGGGTAAAATGAGTGGGCGTAGGCCCTAGAAAAAGCTCATATTTGTGTCTCTGGTCTGGTGTGTGGAGAATTGAATACAATTAAATCAAATCATTTGCATCTGTATATATTTCAGCCATTCTAGGGGTGTGGCTATATGGCAGTGTGAATCTGTTGCTCAACCACTTGGGTGCAGACTGAAATAGTTCAGCAACTATACAATATATGTAACCCTTATGTAATCAGATAATCATATCAATATCAAGATCTCTTTTTCAAGAAAGACCTGAGTACAGCAGAGAGAAAACAAACACAGCCAGACATGACAACGGACAACGCAACAAAACATTCATTGATTGGCACAAAAGTTTGCACATTCATGTTCTTTAGTGCTGCCACGAGGTTGACATTTTTGGTCATTTGATGGACTGGACTGGACTGGACTGATGTAAAATTTGGTAAATATATGCATGGTGCCCAGAGGATGAAATGTAATCACTTTGGAGACTCTCTGACTCAAAGTCTAGCACCATCATCAGCTCAAATAAGGAAATAGCAGAATGAAACTTAAGAATGGAAATTAACAAATCATTGAAATAACATAAGAAGCCATCATATTCTGTTCATTAAATGCCTGCAGCCACCTGAGGGCAGCAGGACACATGTCGATAAATCTACAGCATCCAATTTAAGAGTGTTGTGCCATTACATGCAGATATGCACTGTGTTTACCTTGAATAAGTCACGTGCAATCACACACAGATATAGACAGGTAGGGTATAGGGTATTTATGTAGGAGATACAGTGTCCTCCTTTTAAATGTTTCTGACAAAACTGTCATTTGATTTTTTAGTCTTCAAATACATTATGATCAATGTAGTTATTGTGTAGAATTATTATTTATATCACTGTGTGGGACAAAAGCTACAACACAATGTGATATTATTTAAATTTATACTGTAATATACCCATAAACATAAACACTGCTGTAAAAGCAATTATATGCCTTTGACTCACCATTCAGACAACATTATTTCCCATAAGTTCTCTCCATTTATTAAGTTATTGTCATGTTCCACTATGATTGGCTCAGCTATGTTACACTTAGGAGACCACTGATGGAATTGGCTGATGGTATATTTATTAATTACCACTCCTTTTTATGTACAGATGTGACCAAAAGTGTTGGTGCCCTTTCACCTCATAGAAACAATGCTCTGTTGAACTTAAAAGCTCTTTTATCATGCATACATGCAGGCCTTTGGTTTGCCATAGAATAAAATAAATAAGTAGTCAAAATGGCTTGGACAAAATTATTGGCAACCCATAGAAGTAGTAATAAATAAGTGTATTGTAGTATTTCAAGCAGACTATTGTTTTAAGTGTCTTGAATCTTGTTGTCATTTAGTCAAGTTAAATTGAGAGAAGTACTCATTCTGTTGTTTGGTGTTATTGTGTGCACCACAGTTAATATTTATAAGAGAAAGTAAGGAAGAGAGTTGTCTGAGGAGATAAGCAAGAAAACAATTGCTAAGCATAATAAAGGTTTAGACTACAAAACGATCTCCAAGTAGCTTGATGTCCCTGTGACCACAGCTGTTAGTATTATTAAGAAGTTCAATGGGACCGTAGTCAACCATGATTAATTTTCAAGTTTTTAACTCCAAATGGAAGCTATATCCTATGCGTACATTCTGTACATGTCATGTTGCTTGAGCAGCAGGTGAACAACAACACACACTCAGCTTTCCCATGTGTCGGGTGGGGGGCCTGTGCCCCAGTAGAGCTTTATGCCAAGGACATTACCATGTATTTTGCTCTCTGTAATGCAATGTAACCATCTGACTATTATATGGAAATCATCAATTTTTACTATTTACCATTTTTTTAAATTTTTTTTAAACCCTTTTTTTAATCTGCAAAAAACAAGCCCATCTCCTAAAAAAATGGCATTTATATACAACTACCAGCAAATATGTTTTAAAGAAAATGTATGGCCTACTGGATTAGATCTTCTTTTGACATAATGAGAAAACAGTATTAATTTATGTTTAGCAAGTCACAAAAATGTTGATAGAGAGGTGAATTCATGCTTTCAATCAAGATTATTGTAAAGATTTCACTAAAAAGTTAAAAAATTTTATTTTGTGGTGATCATTGATAAAAGGAGCACTACAATGTGAAACCGTTGCATTGGACTTGTCAGTTTGCCATCACTAGCAGGTTTTAAACCCATTTTGAATGTTGATTGTGGGACACATTCACAGATTGTGATTCTGAATGTAAACAAACAGAAAAAAATGGAATGGGATGGAAAATCAAAGCCAACATTTGAGTCAGAATTGCATTCTGTGTATTATGACATCATCAGGGCTCTACAGTATATAAGTCTTGTCTGCTCTGCAGAACATCACACCATTTCAAACCTTTCAACAAATGACACACCACTGTGAGAGTGAATACTACTACAGACAATGCAAGCAGACCACTGAAATAGACATCTGTTCAGATACCAAGTGCAATTTTAAACCACTTCAAACCCAATTCTACTACCTAAAAATGGCAAGTTCTACCTCCATGCCCCGAAACAGGAGGACCACTGGACAGGTAGTAGGTAGGAATCAGAACCACTGGATGGAGACCCATGCTCTTCAACAAGAAATTTGGCACCTTAGGGACCATCTGCACCACAAAGACTGCCACTCATGCCTGAGTTGTCCCAGACGAGGATGTCATCTCAGTAGCAGCTTCAGCCACCCTCTTTCATGATGCTGAGGAACAGGGGACCTCCCACACTTAAGAGCTGAGCTCCGATTCCTCAGACCAGGGCTCCAGGAGCCAGCTCTGTGAGGGCCATTATCCGTGTGGCCTTGGCTCATCTGCAGCTGCCACCAGATCCGGCAGCGGTTAGTGTCCTTTTCAGGCGCAGGCCAGCCCCTGCTGCCTTCACTGTTCCACCTTCAGAGGAGTATCTGAGGGAGCTACATACATGTTGGACACCAAGAGTCGATCCCATGTTACCTCAGACAGACGGGTGTTCCCTGGCTGCCATGCAGGATGCAGTAAAGTTTGGCCTGGGTCGCATGACGGCTGTTGAGCCTGCAATTTCATCCCTCATAGTTGATCCTGATAAGGCTTTGCAACCTGATGCTAGGTGTCCTCAACCCCAGTGTCAGGTCAAAGCTGACCTCCTGTGCAGGGGTTATGACACAGAAGCACAGCAGCATAGGTCGGATTGGTAACTCCCTCTCCCACCTCATGCTAGCCCTCTCAGCCTCCCTACAGGAAGCCGGGGTGGACATCATGTCCCGGGAGCTTGGATGTCTAATGTCCACTCTGGTGCAAACTCGCCTTCAGGTTTGGCTGGCACAGTCACATCTGACACAGACATGCAGGAGAACCCTCGTCCTCCCAGCAGGCCTAGGGGTTCATCAGCTACCCCCCAAGCCTCCTCCCTACCACCAGCTCACACTAGTGGCTACCTCAGTGCCCTGCTGCTCAGGGACCGCTCCTTGACTTCCATGCCCTGCCTGCTTGCCCTCCAGACCACTTCAGGTGAGAGGACCCCAGGGCCTTCAAAGGTCATGGAGCTAGGAACTGAGGCCTCGGGACCGGTCATCACTTATTTTTCTCAGCAGCAGCTTAGATGCTGGGCTGCTCACACTGCAGACCCATTGGGTAGTTCAACTTATATTCTTGTAAAGAAGAAGACAGGCAGATATCATCTTGTTCTTGACTTGAGGGGACTTTACTAAAGGTGTTGCCTTTCCATATGGTGAACAAAAATCAGGGTTCATCTCCCGACGCCTTAGGGCGCTGTCCACCCTGGCAGTTCGGCTCAATTTTTTTTTTAGTTAGTCTGGACCTCATCCCAACCGGACTGCACCTTGGCGCACCATCCTGCCCTGCATCCCTCTCTGCCTGACAGTGACGCACCTCCCTGCTGGCCTGCTCCGAGGGCTGACTGACTGTCAGGGTCGCTGCTTGCTGTCTGCCTGGCAGTGAGAAGGTGTGGCAGCAGTGGTGGACGTCCAGTGTCACCCGGGCCTGGCCATCCTCCTACTCCAAACCTCAAACCCCAGCACAGTGCAGTGGCTTCACCCTGGTCACCCTCCACTCACCAGTACCCAACTCTCCTCTTTCCTCCAGGAAGGAGAAGGGAGGTTCAATGTCTCCTTCCCCATTCTCTCCCTACTAGCCTTAACAGGTGGGAGCGTCTGCCACATTTGTCTTGTCTTTTCAAACTCTTGTTTATCACTGGAGACTCTGGCCCTCCCATGAAACACACAAAACTTTGACAACTCTTAGTGGTGAATCACTCGGCTTGTGTGTCAATGAAGAACGCAGCTAGCTGCGAGAAGTAATGTGAATTGCAGGACACATTGATCATCAACACTTCGAACGCACCTTGTGGCCCTGGGTTCCTCCTGGGGCTACGCCTGTCTGAGGGTTGCTTTGCCATCAATCGAAAACAACATTTCCACGGCTGGGGCAGTCACAGCCTCACCTTCCTCCTTGTCGGCACATTTGCAAGGTTCTACAAAGTGAATGTTGCCACCCCACATCCACTGAACATTTCTGCTGTGTCTGCACCATAACACGTACTGGGGATTAGTCATGACATTGTTGGTATTAGCCACCCAGTGGTTAAAGCACCTCTAGCAGTCAGGAGGGATGAAATAGAATGAAAATTACAAATGTGACTACAGTTCTATGAATCCTGGATAACCGCCAGAGCATCCAGGATTCATAGAACTGTATTTTGTAATGTTTGATTTAAAATGTCATTTTAAAAACAAATTGATAAAAACTTGTACCACTGTATTTAGTAGTAGTTTGTAATGATACAGTCAAGTGTTCAAGAACCTTTTGTCTAATGTAAGGCCTTGTGTCTCTGTTGAAAATATAGTAATATACAAACATAATATAATATAAAAACACACAGCAAACCAGGAACCACATATACAAAGCACTTTTCTCATGATTCCTGGCCAATATTCCACTTTTACAATTTCATGTGTTTAATGCTTCTATTCTTCTATTAAAATATAGATTTCATCTGATATCAATGCAAGAAACCATTGATTACTTCCAAATGGGTTAATTTTACTCCACAGAACTTGACATCCAAATTGTGGAGGTCAAATAAGAAGAGAGAAGACAACTGCTGTGATAAGAAGTTTATTTGTATGGACAGTTTCTGATTGCAACATTTTTGGCACCAGAAGGCCAAAACCTGTATCAACTTCCATTTTAGCACCATCATGTCTTGGTTTTATTTCCTTCAAGATTTGCTTTACCTGCTACTTTTTTCAGTCCCCTGACATCCAGCAGGGGCTATGTGTACCTAGATTGGTCCAACCATCTGGGCTGGGCTATGGCCCTCTCCTCTGTAGTTGCAGTATCTATCTGGGCTATCGGCAGGATCTGATGCCAAAGAGACTGAGAACCTGATGTAGACACTACCCGCAAAGCCCCTGAAGCTACCCCAGTGGGTTCACAACAGGCCTTCATCCCATTTCTTCTACATTCCTCTACTAGTTCAAGATATTTGGTCTTCTTATACTTGTGGGTCTCCTCCATCTGGTTTCCCCATGGGACAGTGAGTTCCAACATAATCACTTGCTTAGAACAGTCAAATGACCAAACCCAGCCTGAGTGTTGAATTGTGTGACCAGTTTTGTAAAAGATGATTGGTGATACAGAAAAAAAATGGTTTAAATGAAGAGAAAGGAAAGCTATAGATTATGTTTAATTGAGACAGAGAACAGCCTGCTGAAGAAACACAACTGACACACCATCTGTTGGCATAGTGGTACAGTGGTTAACACTGTCGCTTCACAGTGAGAAGGTTTCGGGTTCTGTGTGGCGTTTGTGGGGGCTCTTTCCAGGCACTCCAGCTTCCTCCCACACTCCAAGACATGCAGGTTAATTGGTGACTCAAAATTGCTCATAGGTGAATATGAATGTGAATGGTTGTTTGTCCCTATATCTGAGTCCTGTGATGAACTGGCGATCTGTCCAGGGTGTACCCACCTCTCACCCAGTTCCTTAAGGATAAACGCTGTAGATAATGGATGGATGGACATCTGTTCACAGGTACAGGTGTGTGACCTAATTTCTCAGTTAAGTCAAACTGGTAGCAATGCATAAGTGGCCATATTTTTTCATGATTTATTAGCTACTGGACATACTGCAATGAATGTGTCTGTAAGAGTGTGATGGAAGGGAGAAGTAACAGAGGCCTGAAGAGGGTCAGCGTATCAAAACACTGAGCTGATGGGAGTATGCTCCAGGGCCTTTTTATTATTGCCCACTTCCCAGCACTGTGGTCACTGCAGAGTTACTTGTACACAGAGAGCAATAAATGATGTTCAAGTCATGCTGATAATGGTAAAGCAGAATGTACTGTTTCCTTCATCCATGAAATAGAATCGTTGAAACAGAAACATGCTAATGTTCTTCATTACACCAGTCTTGTTTTACACCGCGTGTGGTGTCAGAAACCGCAACAATTCCTCATGTCCCACGTAGAGGCTGACAGTGTTTATTTTCCCAATACTGAATCTAACAAAATGGCATGATGCGGGGACTGCAGAATAGTCAATAGATATCCATATGGGAAACCGAATTCTGCCAAGGAAAGAGATGATACAACTTTAAAAAATAGTCAGGTAAATACCAAAAAAAGTCTCCATAAACAAAACAGGAGAAAGATATTTTTTGACTTTCATAATGAGATAATGACAAACATTTAACCCCAAGACGAATAAAACAAACAAACAGATAATACCGTCACAATTTACGATTAAAATCATGTGGCATCATTCCCATGTACCAGGTGAAACCAACATCAGAAATAAGACAGAAATTAATCCCTTTACTTTAAAAGTTTCTGCAACTTCTGTGATGTTGAGTCCAGAGCAATTTTGACAAAACCGTCAGATTTTAGACTTATATAGACTAATAAAACAGACAAATCAAAATGTGAATCTTGAAACAAAATTATGGTAAAGGAATTCCAAATGTTTTTGTAGAAGTGTGATATACTATGAAATAGTTGACATCAAATTTAAAAATAAATAACAAATCCTCCTCCAGAGATCCTGGTGGCAGAACTCTCAGCTCGGGCCCAGCAGATCTCAAGGCCCACCTGCATTCTACCTCACACCTCCTCCCTCTCCCTGGCTCCTCCTTGTATGTATGCCTCCCAGCTGGTAGGTACCAACTCCTCTGAGGAGAAAGTCAAGTGCTGGTGCCACAGAGTGGTCAGTACACCAGCCCTTGGCCAGTTTGCTCAGGAAACACTGGGACTCTGGGCCTGGGCTCATTCCACTCTCCTCTGCATCTTCACCACAGAGCAGGTTCAGCAAGGTAACGATGGGTGCCATCTACAGGTTCATTCTGTCCAAGTGCAACGCTGGTGTTGCTGCAGTTATTTGATTCTGCTGCCACACCGTCAGCAGCGATGCTGTTCATCCATGTCATTCTGTGCCACTGTGCCTCTCAATGTAGCTGTTGTTCCTCTGTGACTGTACATGGACGCAAGGGGAGGTTTCATGATGCAGGTGGCCCCTACATCATACTGTTAGCCGGAAGAACCATAGTTGAGCCTTTTGAATATATTAAACAGAGCTTGCAATTTACTCCTACTGTGAATTTCCATAATTATTATTTAAGTTGAAAAGAATAAACAACATGTCTAATCTTTACTCTAAATATAAAAGAACTGACAGTGTGTTTAAGTGAAAAAATAAAATAAATATTTTGTTTCAACAGCATATATATACACACTCTCTCATACACACACACATTACTACAGTGTCATCATTATTACATATATATATATTAGTATATATATATTTGTTTTGTTTTGTTTCTGTCAGACCTGCGCTGAAATTGTAAACCATGCCAGCAGTGAATTTTCTTGTTTGAGGAGTGTCTACAATATCTGAAAGATCTTTCCCAGCCCGTGCCAGTTTCTTTGGCGCAGGACGTAAAAGCGAAGTGGCGCTGGCCACATGGTGCATGGTGGCGTGCCCAGGGCGCTGATGTAACACAAAATACGCCTCAGTATCCCCGTCGGAGGAGTCACAGTGGGATTGAATTGCGATTAATCGCGCCTCGCCATCCGGGAAAGCGCCCAGTGTCCGTCTTGGTGAAGTAAGGCAGCAAAGCGCACAGGCGACGCCATGGACTTCTCACATCAATCTAGGCAGGACTTGTGGGAAATTCCGCACTTCCTGTCGGACTACACCAAGAGCTGAGCGATGGAGGCCATGTAAGAGAGGGACGATCACTGGGCTATCACCGCTGCCTGTGTCCCATACACTTTACAATCATGACCAATGGTGGCTAAGTCTAGGCGGGTCAGCCCAGATGCTGCTGTTGCTGCAGAGATGATGCTAAGCACAATTTATGCAGCTGTTCCGTGCTGAGAGGCTTGTTTATATATTCCACCGAGTGATACAGCAGAGATAACACGGAGGACAGAGAGGGTAGCCTACACCATAAGCCTCATAGAATCATTGTAGTCATTTTGTAGTCATGTAGTACTGTTTACCACCTCAACAAACTGGTTTGATCAGTCTGATCTCACACATCCACTATTTGAATTAGTGGGCAAAGTATCAGGCCTGTTAGCTGGTGAAATCCAAGTCAGTATCAGTGCATCAGAGCTCATTAATCTATATGAACATAAGAGATAAAGTGGCCCAGCATGAGCTTGGTATGAGCAATAACAGGCAGTAACTTACCTGGGTTGTCGAAAGGTATATTAAAACTACATACAGGCTTGTTCAGGAATTGTACTATAACACATTCCTATATATAATATTGTGTTGGTTTTCCTTTCTGTTGTATATTAATCACACTGTAAGGTGTCTCTTTGTTTTCTGTTTTAATTTGCTGTGCATGCAAACTCATCACCGCTGCCATGTTTACCTGCACTCTTGCTGTCTTGACCAATTCAGTATCATATGGTGTGTACAGTGGCCCTGTGAGTGGCACAGAGCAGTGTAAGAAAACGTGCAAAGAGACAAAACACAGGCAATCTAAAACGCATCTTCACCAATTTGATAACACCTGTAAAACTTTGAGAAAAAAATGCTGCATCACGAGAAAACACAACAAGTACAGAAACGTATCTGCAATATAATAGGGATTAAATATATCCATTTATCACTGATTAGATACTAACCATGAGAGCTCAAAGGAGTGCTGTGTCAAACAGCTCTTCTAATTCACTTTCCCTTGACCTCAGTCGAAAATGTCACGAGGTCAAGGAAAGATATGAAGAATTCATAAGGAAAAGAGAGAATCTGACTGAACTTGCATGCAGCTTTTTTTAAAAATCAACTTAATTTCTAACACATTGAAGATAAGTGCAGTGACAACCTCAGTGCTGTAGGCTACTATTCAGTGAGTCACACCTGCTGAAGAAAGCATGTTCTCAATTTACAACAACATAAATAACAACAAAATAAATAATGTTGAAAATAAAAACAAGTAGAGAAAGTTGAGCCATCAAAATAATAATTTGATAAGAAGTGAAATTACATTTATGTATGTAGTATTTTGTTATGATGATAGTGATAACTAGAAATTCAATATGTTTGTTCTTCGTGATGACTCCTCACTGGATGTGAAAGAGAAGAAATCTGTATTTATGGATTTGAAGCTCAGCCAGTCATGAAAGATTTTGGATCGTACACAAACATAAAACAGTTGCTCTGCTGTTTCTACATGTCTGTGGGTCTGTCACAGTGTGTCCTGTTAAATGCTGCTGCTGCAAGGAATTGTGGGGCGGCATTACCCCCTTTCCTTTAATAAAGGAAGGTCCAGTGTATCCTTTGCTAAAGGAGACAAGATAGGAAGCACTGAAGCACCTTAACATTTAGAGGATTGGACCAGCTCTGATTATGGCTGCCTCTTCGATACCTCTGGGACATTTCACTCAGGAACCTTCCTAAGAAAAAAAGACTGTTTGACTCTGTGTTCGACTTTTTAGTGTCCCTTGGAAGCAGTTATTTTAAAACTAATTCCTGTGGAATTTCTATATTTGGTTGTATTTAATCAGTTTGCTACAGACATGTTGTTGAATTGTTGAAGATGTTCTCTTAGTTTTTCCTGTGTTTTATCTATTTGCACGTGTTTTTCTTAAATGCAAGTACTTTATTGTTTTCCATGAACAGCATGTTCAGTCACCAAAACACAGAGGATGGATGTGCTTGCTTGTTTGTGAGCTTGAAATCTCAGCACTTTGAGGAAACAATGGTCTGATCATTGTGAAACCCTGTGGTGTCACAACTTCTGTTGTAGTTAGCTTTGTTATCTAACATTAGGTCAGAGTCATCGTCTGCCTCTGGTGATGCTTTTCCTTTTAGCTTCTGGCTGTCAGTGTCAGACATGTTTTTATTCACACACTAATTAATAACGTGCCTTGGTGTGTTTGATTCATATTTGGTTATAGACTTTTGTTTTCTGTGTTATCCTGATGATAATGCTTCCCCTCAGGGTGGCATACTGCCTTAAGGTCAGAGAACAAAGTCTCCGGTGCACAGTTAACATCATTGATCATAAGACAAATTGTGACATAACTGCCTGCAGCTTGGCTCTGCTAGATGGATACTGATATAGTACATATCTGTAGCATAAATGTAATAGAACTGAAAAAGTGCATATATTCAACAGTGATATAGCAACAGAAAATTCCCCAACAGCCCAAAAATCATTTTCCTAATAGACTGTGATTAAAAAAGACACATCCGTGAGAACCTTCAACTGCAAACTAGGTCTTTTATTATGTTTTGTGCTATCAGTGAACAATGAATATTTTAAGCCTTGTGATAGACTTGTGATCTGTCCAGGGTGTCCCAGATGTTTGATGCACTGGTAATGTATCTCTGTTGGTGGTTTGAAATTTTCAGACATCATGGACAAAGCCATCTTGCACAATTTGATACAACTGAATGAGTGTAAATGAGAACCTGTTTCCAGTTCCACAGAGGATGTCAGTTCAGTAGGTGGTCCTTCAATGTGGTCTAGGACACATTTGCATACACACTGCTTACAGAAAATGTGCAGTTGTGCACTCTGGTCATGTCAAAGAATAATCCCCACCTGTTTGCTCATTTGGAAGCTGCAAGTGGAAGCGTCCTTCATTTGATGCCATCTGAAAATTTTAACCTATCACACAACCCTCATATGCAGCCCAGACCACCTCTGGATGTGGTCTGAGTGATCAGTTCTCAGTGCATTGGGTGCATTCACACCTGTACTTGAAAATGTCCACTTGTGATCAGCTCACGCAGTATAGGTCAGTAGGCCTTTCTCATAGTAGTCATTTAGACTCATCATAGTAGGAAAAGTACAGGTATAAGTTTTAACATTAACAATGACTGCATTCAAATTAAATTGCTAGACTCTGTATGTATTTAATACCATAATTTAACTCTATCATTTTGCTGTACCTGTGATATTTTACAAAATGCAGCCTCTGGTGGTTTAAACTGTATTCTTATACTTGTGTTACAGACCTTCTAAATTTTTAATTCATAGTGTGTATCACAGTTATAGCTCACCTTAACTTTGATGTGAGCCTATGGCTACCAGTAGAAACAGTGAGCAGTCCACTTACCAATTGAAGAAGAAATCCTGCCCCATCTTAGATTTGACATGCTTTAGAAAGACTTTAATGGAGGAGACCTTTCTCAGTCACCATCAGTATGATGATAAATTCCTTAGTTGTTTTGTGTTAAATAACCAGCTGCAGTGTGGCCCTTTTGCTAAACAGAAATTTCCTATTTCCAAAGTCTTAAGATAGAAAGAGTTTAAGGTAAGATTTTCCCAATTTGGTATTACAGAAGCAAATCCTAGTGAACTTTAGGAATCCTATCTTATCTTACTCGATTCTATCTTATCTCAGGTTAGGAAATCCTAAATACCCAATCCAACACTGATAATCAGCTTTTATGTCTGTTACCTAGCAACCAGTACCACTCTCTTCATCTCATCTTGCTGAGATATTTTTGTAACCCATTGGATTTCTCATTGAAACTTACAAAACATGGAACAACTTATCGACAGACACGTCAAGACAGATGAGTGTTGGTAACATCTGTAGGAAATCCAAAGATTTCCAACTGCACTAACTCTGACAGTGGGCTAAGGAGAGCTGGGATGGCTCCAGCCTCTCCAAAGCTGCTTGTACCTGCTCAGTTAACTGCAGGATCACGGCCTGGGGAAGCCTGTATTTGCTAACATCATCAAACAGAGACACATCATTATGGTCTGCCATAAACCTCTCAGTGAATAAGTTCCACCTGTTAACATTTCTTTGGTTGTGAAGAAGCACTAAAAGAGCAGCCATGTGGATTAAATAAGTTAGCCGAGTGGTAGAAAAGTGAATATTAGGACAACTTAAGAGTTATCCTGAAGTCAGGAGAGTGTATTTAACAGTTTTTGAAGTTAAGAAGCTTGTGTAATACACTTTTCCTATCTCAAGTTAGGGTAGGAACATTGACTTAGTAACTGTTCATCTGTAATTGCTTTTTTCCTAAATCAGGTCCTAAGCCCTACAATTTAATAGGGCTACATTCATTCAGGACTACAAACAAATCCCCATGCCATAGATGTCTGGTTATACTGTGTGATTACAAAATGCCTTCCAGCCAATCAGATTGGAAAAGTTTTAGTTGCCATGGTAAAATGTAGGAAAATAGTTAGTCATGTAGTTATTTTACAGAAAAATGTTCACGCAATGGACAAGAGAACACTGGACCAATATTTGGTTAGAGACAAGTGCTTGGTTGTTAGACTTGTGTATATCTGTCCCTAACCATGACCATATTGTTTATATAGTTAGAAGAGGGATGAGGCCAGACACAGTGTGTGTGTGTCTGTGTGTGTGTGTGTGTGTGTGTCGGGGGGGGGGGGGGACGACGACAGAATCAATGTGTGTCTGTCTCTGTGAGCGTCATTCATAACCATGTGGCTGATGAGTCACCATGGATATCACAAGTCACATTTCAGGCAGCTGGAGTGTTGCTGAGCTGTCACAGTGCTGAGCCACCTGGAGTTCATTTGGAAAATCAGTGCGGAGGGGACTGATAATCCAAGTGAAAGGTTTCATATAAAGTTGTGCTTGTAGTTTAAGGTAGCAACCAAAGAGAAATTAGACAAAGGCTACCATGCAGTTCTTTGTCTTTCCACTATTTTTCAGGCATTTGACTGTTTTCATTTAGCTGGTATACAATTAAACACTGTATTACATTACTTGTTATTGTTATTACTTGTTACAGGAATATCCTGATTCATATTTGGAAGTCCTACATCAAATGTATCCTTGTATTGAGCATGTGGTTTACTAATGCATGTGGGGTTTCCACACCAATCTATTTTCTACCATAAGACCCCCAGCAGACTCTGCTAAATGCTAAATTACTGTTCTGCTAAACTACTGTAATACCAGACCAAGGAAGGTTTGCTTATTGCTTATGAACTGTACTTTAGTCTGGCTTTAAGTAAAAATATAACAACTTACAGTTAATTGGTGCAAATCTAGCAGAGCAGGAATTTGACAAACTTTTTGTGAATATGTCATCTGAAGCAATACCACAATGTAAATCACTAAGCTCTTCAGTACAACTAGCTTTACTGCAAACATTTGTCAATGTCTGTATGATTGATTTTAAGCATGTGTTAGCAATGGCTGTAGGTGAGGCAGCAAAACCCAGCACTTTCCACTCCAGGAATTTGCAACCTGTAACCTGGAGCCTACGCTGCATTCAACTGGGAGTGTTCATACCCCAACTAGTATGTAGTCACACTATTCAAATAAATGAGCTACTTTTGCTGTGTCACTTATGTTTACAACTGTTTTAGTAGAGAAAATGTATCACTCTCTGAGTCGCACAGAAAGTTTCAGTCTACTAAGAATTCTATAGTGGTAGTCCCCCACAAATGATCTTTAGCTCAGCACACAAACCCAGTAACACCCAAATTTTGACTTGTTATCAAATCAAAGCCAACATGATTTGCCTTCAGCTACGTTAATTATTTCAACTGGCGAAAGCAGTGGTCAGTGTTAGCTGTAATTGAGAAGCTGCTACCTAAATGTTTTGTTCACAGCTTCTCTTTGAAATTGAGAAAATGTGGAAATTAAGAGTTGGGGCTTAATTTCAGGGAATCTGTACAAAACCAACGTGGACATCAGAACTGAGAGTTGATGGCACTGATGTACCCATATCATTTCATACACTCTTTCCCTCGCACATTGAAATTCTGCACTGTTGGCTGTGGTAAAGGAGAGCAGTGCTGCAACACTAGCAGGCTGAGGTGACAAAACTAATCCTGCAAAAATGAGAAAAATTAGAAAAAAAGGTTGATTGGTTGATTGGTTCAGCCAGTCATGTGCTGTTTGGTAGGTGAGTTAAATAATCAATTGTGGGATACACAACATAGGAAGCAGTAGTGTTTGTTGAAGTCATTGTTGAGATGTGACAAAACAGCTGCATGACAAATCATTATCTGCCACACTGCAACCACTGATAGACTCTGGAACTTGCTATCATTTCCAGAGCAGCACCCAACTTTAGCTCTAGAAACTTGTCACCAAAGCTGGAAGAGAACAGTGGGAACCAAAGCAGAACCTATGGCCAATGGCTACATGTTGTGTTTTTGTTAAGTTTCTGCAGTGGAAAGGGGTGTGTGGTATAGCAATGAGCTAGAATCAGCCTAGAATAACTGAAAACTGTGAGGGGAAAAAGTACAGAAGACCTGTTTGTTAGTCAGTGGCATTGCAGGTGAAATATAGCCTTGAGATTGAGCCTTGGGATTTATGGTCCATCTCTCTCAGTCACAGCAGCCTGGAAGAGTTCATTTGTTTGAGTGCTGCTGAGTCACAGACGTCAGACTTCACTCTGAGTTGTTGTTTTGCCGATCAGAGAGATGCTGCACAAGGTTTAGCATTATCTGTTTTTCATTTATCACGAATTGCTGAATAATACACTATGAGCTCTTACTGGTTTGCATCAAAGCATAATGAAGTTAAACAGGGAGCCACAAAGGAAAGAGTGTTACCCAGATACAGTGTCACGCTTACAGCCAGGAAAGAGCCAGCAGGAGTGTGAGTGGAACCTACTCCCTGAACACTGCTTCCTGTGGCTGAGCAGGGATAAACACAAGTCCTCTAAGGTCACCTTCTTGATGCTGGACACACACACACGCACACACACATTCAGACAGAGAGGAGACAAACTGTGCCATCTCAGTCCCTTGGCAACTGAAACAGTCATGACCCCCACCCCCCCACCCCCCACCTACACACACACACACACACACACACACACACACACACACACACACATTTCTGCCCTCACTGAATTCACCATAATTGAAGCAAAATGAATTATGAGCTCTTTATTTGAGTCTGCTTACATCTTAGCTCTCTTTCTCTGTCATCCATAAAATACAGCTGACCCATTGTCCTTTGTCCTTATCAGATCTTTGTGTGTGTGTTTTGTGTGCAGGTGAAGCGTTCCTTTGGCCTGTGCAGCCTTCAGTTGACCTATTTTGATGAGGAGAACGAGGAGGTGAGAGACTGTCATCACTCTGATCCTATTTGCTGATTCCCCAGTCTTTATTATTTTTCAGGGGAATTCCAGTAATTTAGTACTGCACTTCCATAAAGTTGGAGGACTTACAGGGGGTATATTAAAAACACACAGTGGTAAAAACTGGCGCAACAGAGGCTGGGATATTCTGACTTTGTCCCTGATATAGGATAAGCTGTTTGATCCTTCAGTTCCCATCATGCAACTCAAAAGCATCTTTATTTAAACCCCCTCTGCCTGTCAAATGATAAGTTGTTACCCTGAATTTTTATACAGACCTTGAATTATCAATTTGTAGCCCAAGCTGTTTCCCTATGACATCATCAGGGTCTTTCTCTGATTTGACAAAGCTCTGTGAGAGCCACAGAGAACATTATACAGACAGTTCAGGCTGAGTAGCATTCCCCTGACAACTAAACTGACCCTCATATGTAAAATTAATTTCTGAATCTGCAACAGCAAGCCAATAACACCACTGTGAAAACTGACTGATTTACATAAAAAAAACCCTTCTCCTTTCATCCTCCAGGTGTCCATTAACAGTCAAGGTAAGTAAACAGATAAACAGATATAGCAATAATATGCTACACAAAACCAAAAATAAATTAATAAATAAATCTACGAAGTTCAGAGTAGCTGAATATTTAATGTCATGTCTGTCTTTTATTCCAGTGGAGTATGAGGAGGCACTGAAGGTAAGTTGATGTGATGCTCAGTCACAAAGAAGTACTGTACATCATAATTTTGCTCAGCTCACATTGCCTGTTTAAAACGTGACAGTGGTCATGATGTCATGACAGAGCCAATTTTGAGGCTTTTTCATATGGAAAACCTTGTGAAACAGTTCGTCCATTCAGTTTCTTCCAAGTGGTAACTGGCAACCCAACACGAACCTGACGAGTTCTGAAAGTATAGTGTTTCAGGTTGAACACTATAACATTGTTGCACAAAACGTAAGGTCTAGGTCAGATCTGAGTGTTTTTCAAATATTATTTAAAAGTCCTGTAGGAATGGATGAATAGTTTGCATCCATGCAAGTAAAGTGCAGCCAATGCGTCGAAATAGCTTGGTATTCTAATGGTCAGTAGCAGCTGAAATAAGGCAAAAATCTAACTTTGGGTCCTGAGTCAGATTCAAGTCTCGCATTGGCAGTGCCAGTCAGGTTCACTGTGCTCAGGTTTTAAAGACACTGGCAGGGGCTGGGTTCAGTTTCAATTTTAGGAATAAACCAATAATAAACCAATCAGCAGTCGACACTTCCCAAGCAAAATCGCATTAGGTGAGACTAACCTTTTCGCTTGTTTCCCAGAGTGCAGCGAGGCAGGGGAACCGCCTGCACATGAATGTGTACGAGACTCGTGGCCAACCGGCGAGGGTCCCTACCACCAAGGCCGGTGGTGCAGAGCCCAAGAGGGGCTTCAGACCCCCACAGCACTGCCCCGCCTTGGCCCAGGTGGTCAGCCGTAAGGTACAGGCTGCAGTGCCAGAGCAGGGCATGGTAAGACCCCAACACACAGCGTTTCATGTTGGGCTCATAATACCTCAGCAGCCTCTGAATGGATTGATCAGACTGTTTGACGCCGACAATGATGTAATAATGTAAATACGCAGTTTTTACTGAGTGGATATTCTCTTCCTCTGTTGATCAGGTGATCATGAAAGAAGTGAAAGGGACAAAAGAAGAAGACAAGACTCCTCCAGCGTGGTTCACTTCTTACATGGAGAAGGTAAGAACAATCTGATGAAGATGACGCTGTCTTTCAGCACAAGTTAGGTTTTTCTGCTGGACAAACTTTCTCATTATTAAGACATGGTCTACCTCACTCTCCCAACATCACCCTCCCAGTTTAAGGACCAGGTGGTCCGTGAGGCGGTGGAGAAAATCTGCAGGGAGTTCTCTGGACAGTGCTGCATCCACAAGCCTCTGGGAGGAGGAGGAGGAACAGGGGGAGCAGGGGGAGGTAGAGGGGAAGCAGTCGGAGGAGCAGAGGCCCAGCAGGTCCCTGAGGTGTCCTCCACACTTCCTGGAGCTCCATCTTCCTCCACTCCTCCCTGCTCCTCCTGCAGGGGGCAGACCACCGGAGGAGGCTACCAGTGCAGGTATGTGTTGTTGGCAGCTAATTGCAAGTCACTTTGAATCAGTAAATTAGTTACATGGCACAATCAAATTCTAGCAGTAGCAGGATTGGTGTTGTCCGCATCAGGCTTCCGGGGCTTTAGGTGGAAAGGTTTTTGGACTAGCCCTGAATCTTTCTGACATTTAATTTCTGACCACCCCCATCCCTTAAGTGGACGTGGCTGGTTGACGTCCTCTTGTATACAAGCTCAGTCTGTCTTCTGCAGCCTGCTTTTGGCATGGATGGAGCACGCTCTGCTGGCACAGCATGCCATCAATTTCTGCTTCTGCTCAGCTGTCAGGCTCACGCAGCAGCAGTAACAACAGATTGTAAGGTACAAACAAAAGTCATACTAGTGATAGTGCCCCAGGATTTGAGAACCGCTGGTTTATTGACTAATGTTAGTTAAGCAAACCCTAACTACTGTGATATTTGCTGCTGGTGCATTCTGACATTTTTGCTGAAGAATGTAGTCGCAATTCCATACTGATGCCACAGGTTTGAGAATTCTTAGCTGCAGATGTCCGTTATGTCCAAAGCAATTCTTAACATTATTCTTAAAAATAAAGTTCCAAATGAAATGTAATGTTTGCAGTAGTCATACAATGCAGTAAAATTAAATTAAGTTTAGGCTGTAGTGTTACAGACAGAACATCAGGGACCAGTGTACGTTCTGCATGTGCACACACCCTGACCCCTCAACATGTCTGAGTAGCAGTTTTCATTCACTGTTTATTTCCCTTCGCATCTGATTTGCTGTTAAATCTTTGATAGGCTACTGTCAATCAAAACTCAACACATCCTGCAAAACCTTTCACATTAAAAACCTTCCGGTAGCTTGAAGGGCATAGTCCCTCACTTTGCCAGTAGGCTTTTAATGTAACATGAAACATCTGCAGGATGTGTCACTGATGATAGTTTTACAGTGATCAGAAAATAGCAAAGTAGATGCAACGGGAGATAACAGCCAGGCACAGCTAGCATTTGAGGTCGGTACACTAGTTTGCATACTGGCTTTCATTTTCTTTTCAGAGAAAGAAAGCTGAAAGCTGTACAGGAGCAAGAGCAGTGCTTGGTATTTGGTTTTCGTCAATAAAAATCACACATAGTAACTGAGAACGTCGTATCTGCAGGATAAAGTAATAATTATTTAAATGTCTAAAGTAATAATATATAACAGTCTATAAGTATTATAATTTGATGCATTAGATTTCTGTCAGTAATGGGTGGATTTTCTTTTAGTTTTTCTCTGATATTGTTTTAGACATAATGGGTCTTATTTACAAATGTCGTCTTGTCTATTTTTCTCCCAGATCTTAAAAAACTGAATCTGAGAAAAACTATTTAATTCTTATGTCTGAATCATGAAAAGTGCACAGATCACCGGTTTGTGTCTGTGTGTTGCTTGGCAACCATCCTGCTAAAGGTCACTGAAGAACTATATTGCGTAGTGGATATTTGCTATCAGAAAATTGAGATTCGGATGTGTTATGCTAGTAGCAGCTAATATATCCTGCAGCAGCGATGAGGAGTGGGCTACAGAGGTCTGGTCTGCTGTAGCACTCCTCAACAAATGGAAATGTGCTGATAAATAAAATTGGTGGAGGTCCCCTTTTAATGCCCAGACAGAAGAATTATTATCAGTCTCTCCCCTAAATGATGAACTATTCCTTTAAGCTTAGGCTGCTGAAGCATTTTCATGATTTCATTATTTGAGTCCTCAGTTTGTGGACAGTGTCACAGATTGTAAGGCATAGTCAGTGTCAGTAGATTGTGAAACTGAGTGTGTACTCTTTGTCATGGTGTCAGTTCTTAAATTGGAATTACCCTTTTTCTCCTTTTCACTCTTCTTTTCCTTTCCCTCCTCACTCTCTCTGTTTCTTATCAGTGTGTGTACCTCCTGTACTCTGTGTGAGCCATGCAGTTTCTCTCATGATCCCAGTCACAACCTGGTGAGAGCCAGGACTCCTCTGTCCATCCCGGAACACGGATCACCTGCCCCTGACCACAGCAAGTACGACACCTCCGCGGTGTTACAATTGAATATTGAATGTTTTCACTGCTTTTAGGTATTTTAATGTAGAATTAAACAAAGGTCAGGGCTGCTTACTTTTTTCTTCAGTTCTTTAATCGTGTGTTTTGACATGAAGGGAGAGAAAATGCTAGTAGCTGCAAATAAATCATCACGTTATGTAATTCAGACCTTTGTTTAACATGATAGCAATAAGATTTACGGCCTGGGGTTGATAGTGACCTATCACAAATAGAGGTGGAGGAAATATTCAGCTTAACTTAAGTAAATGTGGGATTATAGAAATACTCCATTACAAGTGAAATTCCAAATCAAAGAAGTTTTATCAGAAAATGTAAATACAGTATCTAAAGTAAAGGTGTTCTACAGTAGTATAAAGTAGCATGGAATGGTTAATAGAGTCTACAGCCAGGCTACTTTCTCTGTGAGTCAGTAGTGCTGACTGTAAAGCAGCTGTGGTGAGGTAGATCTAAGAACGGTAATATTTACCATATTCACTGTCTTAATTTAGCATGTTAGTATGCTATCATTTGATAATTACCACTAAACGCAGAGTACAGCTGAGGCTGATGGAATTATTTTTTTAGTAGTTTTACAGGTATTTGGTCATAAACCAAAGTGTTGGACAAATTTTAATTTTTGACCTAATGTCGACGCTATGTGAAAATTCAAAGGGTCACTAAAGTTATTACAATTCATCACACTGAGAACTTGAATGTTTGTACCAAATTTAATGGAAATCCATTCAGTTGTTGTTGAGATAGTTCAGTCCAGTCTAGTATTGCCAGTTATACAGCCACACTGCTAGTGTCATTTACATTTTCATCATTTGGCAGATGCTCTTATCCAAAGCAACTTACAAGTGAGGGACAACACTAAAGCTTCAGTGCACTAGGAGACTTTGAAATAAGTACTGAATCTGTTAGATAGGGCAAAGTGCAAAGAGATCCATTTAAGAAATGCACTGAAAATGCTCGTTCGGCATGTTATGGTGTTAGAGATATTAAGAGAGGAGGTGCTGTTGGAAGTCTTCGAGAGATTGTTGAAGATAGACAGGGCAGCTCCTGCTTTGATACTGTTTGGGAGCTTGTTCTACCATCAGGGAACCACAAATGAGAACAGTTTAGACTAAGAACGCCTTGTGTGCAGAGATAGTGTCAGATGATGATCCTTGGAGGAACACAGTGGTTGAGAAGGAGCATAAGCCTGTATGACTGAGATCAAGGAGATGAGTACAGAGCCAGAGGTTACTCTGTAGCCAAGCACTCTGTCACCAAAAATAAATACTGAATGTAATGTTTGATTTGTTGATTACACCAAAGAACAATTCAAATGAATAGGCAGGGTGTTGATGAGCTTCATTCATCCGGGTTTTTGGAGTATTGCAGTTATTTCATGAAATGAAGAGAAGCTGTCTGACTCCTATTATACAATATTTCTACCCTATATTTGTGCTCTGTAATGATACTACAACACATTATGGATCACTATTCAAAATTCTATAGGAAGCATTTTTCATCTCAGGAAATGTCACCTCATACAGAGGGCCTGCCTTAGTTTGGTCAGTAGTCTGCATCTGGATCTTCATGTTGTTGTCTACGTTTTCACCTCTGTCTGCTGTTGTATGATTTCCCCCTGTAGGTTCTACAGGCGAGGTGACCGCAGTTTTCGGAAGGCTGAGAAACAGCGGCTGAAAGCAGAGAAGCGACTGCTGAAGGCCGAGGTCAAAGAAATCCGCAAACAGCTGAGGATGGAGAGGCGGGGCATACAGTGGAGCTCCTCCCACAGAGATGGAAGCTCCTCCCCAGTCCTTCTGCAGCCTCGAGCCACCCAGCACAACAGCCCAGAGTGGGTCACTGAAAATATGTTCCAAACTAATTAGGGTGGAGTTCACACTAGAGAAAAATAAGTCCCATTCTTAAGCCTGAGGAAGACAGTGTGCTATATGACAGTGATTCCTATCCTAATGGATTAACAGTTGGTGGGATAAACTGATAAGGTTGAGACCCATTATTGTAGGTTCATGTTTCAGATATAGATCCATTTTAATGTCCTGGGGATTGCAACAAATGATCATAGCCTGAACATTGGTAAAAATAAAATATCCTTAAAAGATCAACTCAAGATAGATTTATTTATTTATTTATAGATTTCTTTCTTTCCCAGGCGTCCAAAACGTCCCTGTCCCCTGGTGGTTCCAGCTATGACAGCTGCGTTTCTGGATGAGAACCTTCCCGATGGAACTCGCCTGCGTCCTGGGACCAAGTTTATTAAGTACTGGAAAATGAGGAACACCGGAACTATCAGCTGGAGTGCTGATACTAAGGTAAAGACCTCTGCAGTAATCATCTGCTCTTTTCTTACTGGGTCATTTCATAAAAAAGTGCTTATCCTCTAGGGAGCATCAGTTTATTGAGTAGACTTAACGGCACACTGCTAACTGGATTAGAAGACATCCTGAGCCCAAAGTGAATGTTCTGGCTTGATTGTGCCACTAGGAGATATGTCATGGAGTGTCCAAAATAAAAAAGAGTTCATCATCTGAGGAGCATGAATTGGCTTGACATCCTGAAATCTTGGATTAAATCTATTTCAGTGAAGCCACTCACATCATAGTTCCACCAGCTCCAACTCTGCATCCACAGGCACCTCCATACAGAAGTAGCAGCCAGTGCTCCACTAAAAGCCACAAAAGTTAGGACTTTTTTTGTGCATGTGGGTCAGTTCAGGGCCTTGACCAGTTCTCACTGGAATCTGATATTGGCCACATTTAAAATATAATGTGAAGACCCTTCCACCCCACAAAAAAAAGAATATCATATGAGCAATAAATCCAAATTGAGTAATAAGGCTTACAATGTGAACGTAGCCTAACTGTGTCTGTCTGCTGTTTGGTGCACAGTGGCTTTTTAGAACTATCTCAGCTGCCTGCTGCTTAAAACAAGGATGAGAGTGGAGAGACTCAAACAGTAAAGCTGTTGGCTATAAAAACAAAAATCATAAGCTGCTCCAAAATGGATTGCAGAATTGGTGATAAGTCTGTGTGTGACACCTTTCACATTACACAAAGTATAGCAAACTTATTTTGCGTTCAACAGTAAGACTAAATATAGTATAGTGTGTAGTTAAACAGATTCCCACTGATAAGTGAGCATTATGTTATGTCTTGTTTGCTTCCTGCAGCTGAAGTTTATGTGGGGAAACCTGGCAGTGGGATCTGGGGACCGTTGGAGAGAAGTGTCTGTTCCCTTCCTTCAGCCAGGACAGGTGAGACAGCAACATGAGGGAAGTTTTCATTTCACGTAACTATAGAAAGGCACCTGGATCATATTTCTTGCTTTCTCTTTGTGCCACTGAATCACATGAATGTTGTTAGCACGTTACTGCTTTGACATTTGCTCTGTATTGTGTATAACTGTGTTCCTCTGATGTTGATTTCTCACAATGTTTTTTCTGTATATCCAGGTTGGTATAGTGAGCGTAGCACTGTGTGCTCCAGCTGTGGAGGGTTCCTACACCTCCCACTGGCGTCTGGCCCACGCTGGAGAGCAGTTTGGACCGAGGGTGTGGTGCAGCATCGTTGTCGACCCTTTGGCCCCAGCACCCATGATGGCTGATGGGATACTGGTGTCACCCTGTGTCACACCTCAGGTAGAACACATGGGTGGATAAACAAGAGCAGGAATCAAAAATTAAATATTAAAAATTAAATAATATATGTGTTTGGATAACTTTGTAAATAAACTAAAATAGGCCCTGATAGAATTGCACACACATATAGACATAGAGATGTGCTGTAAATATGTACATGTCTTTTCTTGCAGGGTAAGAACCCAGTGGCAAAGGATGGAAAGGCTTGTGCAGCTTCCAGGGACCAATCTTTAATGTCAGTGGACCAAGAGGAGTACTACATCCCCTCTGTAGACCTGCTCACGGCACAGGTAGTAAAATCTGTAATAAAGCCCTGGTGCAAATCACTTTGCTTCCAGTACCTAAACAAGTATTGGCTAATATCAACTACTGATCCAATACTAGTGCTCTTTTTTCCATAATATAAAATCCATAAAACTGATTAAGACAAATGTAAACCAATGTAAGGCTGCAACAGTAGGTGATCAGACAACATGTTTTTTAAGCTTGTGCAAATTTCATATATTGTTTATTGGGTTTATGAAATTGCATCATCACAAAGCATTGACCTCATGAGGACAGAAATTCATGGACATTCTTGTTTAATACGTGTAACACACACTGTTTGTGCTGTCCCCCTTTATTTAGCTTTGTTAATTCCATACATGCTAAGTTTCAAAATGACCTCCTGAAAGTGCAGAAAATGTCTATATCTACTGTTGGAATAACTATATGTAGTACATTTTTGCCACAAAAGTCAACACTAAAGGCCTGCCACTGCCTTCACATTAAAATGTATTTATGGTGAAGCACATGCAGAAATTGGTAAATATCAGCAGTAAGATAATGTACGCAAGGATACTGCAAATATATTGGGTGAAATCTCTATTTAAAGACCGTAAAATTGTTCAACAATCTCTCATTATATGTTAAATATATGTCAAAAGCCCTCTCTTTACTCTTCCTGTAAAGTATAGTCTCATCTTGAATTTGTTTCTTAGTTTTTTATGATTAATTGATTAAACATTTAGACTATTAAATGTCAAACATATTGAATAATGCCCGTCATAAAGTAGTACACAGGTTGACTTCTTCAAATATCTTCCTATGTCTGACCAACAGTCCTAAACCTAAAGATACTCCAGTGATTTACTGTGCAACACAGAAGAGACAGAATAAAAAAAGAATGGTCAAAATTGAATATGTATCAAACCCCAGAAACGCTGCCTCCTATATTTCCCATAATGCAGCTCAAAAGCACCTCTAACTAGCTGTCTGTGGTCATTTATCTGTCAGGATCTTCTGTCTTTTGAGCTACTGGACATCAACATCGTCCAGGAGTTGGAGAGTGTCCCAAACAACACCCCTGCTGGTAAGATGAGTTTTAGTGGTTTCCAGTTGTTGGTGGGCAGGTCAGAAAAAAGAATGTTTTGTACATGGACATGAGTATCCCAGTTATTAGGCTTATCCTGGTTTTAATCATATTCAGGATATGACATTTACATGACACAAAGAAATCCCTGTATACATGACAAATATTAGCATCCCGGTTACTGAGCACTGCATGCTATTTGCACAGGTGCCTGTGATATTTACAGCACAAACTGACAATTTTCAATTATTGATTAATTTAACATTCCATGTAACCATTGATCTTGAATTAATTGGACTGTGGCTGCTGACTGTACGAGTTGGCAGACCAGCTTACTGTAACCTGTCTTCTACAGATTTAACTATTCCAGTACTCAAAGACAAAATTTCATGTCTTTGTCACTCTAAAAGTAGAGTTGTGCTTTCGCTGCTGTCATTGTTTGTGTTTCTGTCACATAACTTTGCAGAGGCCAAGCCTGTGCAGGTAGTCAGCGGTATTCACAAGCCTGGATAAGATGTTTACACACAACAGTATCCCATCTCCTTCAGCACGTTCACGGTTAAGGGCTTGTCCAGGTTTCTAAAAATTGGGGTATGATGTTTACATGGCAAACAAAAAATGGGAGACTTCAAAAATGGGACATACTCATGTCAATGTAAACACACTCAGTGCTAGTGTGTGTTCAAAAGCTGATCCTGATACTGCTAATTTGGTATCAGTGTTGCAGTCTGATATTTTAGCAGAGTGAAAAACAGACCCTGGGACAGTAAAATGCCCAGTGAAGTGACGTGTATCAGTGTAACCTGAGACTCTGTCTCTCTCCTCCATTCAGACATGACTCCCTGCATGTCCCCTCTGCCTCAAGATGGCCACCTGCAGGACAAGAGCAGTCCTTCTTTGGGTCTGATCCAGGAAGAGACAGAAGTCATCAATAGCATCATGGGTAATGGAGTTTCCCCATTCATACTTTTATAACAGCTTGATAGAGTTTTGTTGAGGTTAATATACTGTAGTGTCCCAGAAGCAGATGTGCAGGAAGGCTTCCTAGCATGCATCAGGGCAACAGACCTATCATCATAAACGTCATTTTATGTGTGTTCCTGCAAGTGGTACCACTGTTGTTGTATTTTACGTTGTGTGCTACAACATTTCCACTATTTACACACTTAACACTTGTTGTCATACAGTCAGTTCAGTCAGGAGTGAACGCAGTTACATGAAGACACTCACAGTTAGTCAAATCTCCCTGCCTTGTACATCTAAGGTTTGGATGAAATGATGCTTCTCCTGTTTCTACCCCACAAATATACTGCGTAATGTCAAACCTTTTCTATGTGAATGCCTTGTAGCTGAGAATCCAGGATTTCCACAGCTGTCTAGCTTGTCCAAAAGTAAATAGATACAGATACAGTGTGAAGAGGGAAAATGATTTATATATGACAGTCAAATAAAGAACCAAAGTAGAGGATCAACAATGGGCACAGTGCCACTTCATTATTATTCATAGATAACAATTTTTATAAAGCTTTTTAAGTGTTGCAGTTTCAGCATAACAGGAAATAGATCTGTGTTGGTTTAATCTGTTAGCATTAATGGTACCAAAAGAGTTTATTAATGGAGACTGTGTACAGTTGAATGTCACTGAATATCCTCTGGATCTCTTATCTATGCATTTATGGCATAATCTTGGTCTGAAAGACATGATTTGATAGTTTATCAGTTACACTCACATGGTTGACAGCAGAGCTGGTTTGTATCAATGTAATTTAGGAAGGTTTTACCTCTACCAGGGTTTGTTAGTCCTCATCACCAGCAGAGTGCCTTAATGTACACACATTTTCAAGAACAAATAGAAAGTGATAGATGAGATTCTGTGAGTAGAAATGAGGGCACACAGGGCTGATGGATGAGGTCTCTTGTCTGAACCTCAGAACATTTGTCCTCTTGTTACTGGTCCTCAGATGTCCCCCATGGGGCAGGATCTGGAGCTGAAGGGGGCGGAGTCCCAGCTCAGGAGGAAGGGGAGGATGACATCAGCGGGACTCAGTTTGTTTGTGAGACTGTGATTCGCTCAATGACCCTGGAGGAGGCCCCTGACCATGCCCCTCTGAGAGGGTCCCGCCCAGGGACAGGTAAAGGTAGCGGTCACAGGTCTGAAGACAGGTGTCTGGTCTAAAGCGGTCCTTGTGATTGGATTACTAGTCTGCTGGTTCTGTTTCTCAGCATACAGTAGAGTGTAGCAGAATGAATTACATTTCAGAGGAAAATAAAAGAAACTCTGAGCAACTGCCTTCAGTAAAAACCAGCACTGGGAAATCAGTCACATGACGTATCATGGTGCTGAATACAACCTGGACATTTGAGTCACCCAGTGTCTCATGACATTTGTTACAATAAGATTGAAAATAGAGTTGAAAATATATTATATATAATGTTAACTCACTAGACAATCCTCTTATCAGCCTTTCTACCACATGAACTTACGTTTATTCACTGTCACAACTTTTTCATTGTGTTTCCAATGTTTCTGGTCACTTTGAGGAAAAGTCTTGGGCCTAAATTTCAGCAATGCTTCCTGCCTAGCTGGCAGAGGTCATGACTATTTTAACAACTAAAGAACCCTCCCTGTTTGAGGTGAAATGCCATGTGACTGTGCTGAGTTTTAATCATCTTTCAGCTCTTTGTTTTGGTTTAAGTCTGCAACTTTACTGTTTCACTCTCACCATTCTTATCAACCTTGGTTTCCAGTAGCAGAAGGCAGTTGTTTTCAGTGAAATAGCTCTTATAAAGCCACAGCACTCTATTAGTGAACAGCTAGTATTTAACTCCTGAAAAGCCAGCTATTTCTCTGAATGCTAATGTTGCACTGTGTCTGCTGGATGTGTAAATAGGTAAATGTTTGCCAATATGCTTGCTGTACCAATTTCATAAGGTTCAGATTGTTCTGGTGCTCCAAAGGGAACACAACAAAAGCAATTAATGTGGCTTTAAGGTTATAATAAATACACAGTGAGGAGAAATAGTTTTTACAACCAGATAATATTTATCTGAGAGCCTCTTTGAGGGCTCAGTGGCAGACACAGTTCCCCACTAGCTAACTAGAGATATTATAATTAAGATGGATTAAATAAAAAAAAAGTGTGTGTGTCTGTGTGTAAACTAGGGCTGAACGATTTTGGGAAAAAATCAAATTGCGATTTTTCTGACAGATATTGCGATTTGACTTGTGATATAATTTTGAAAGTCAAGCTTCAGAATCAGAATCAGAATCAGAATCAGAATAGACTTTATTGCCAAGTAAGTTTGCACATACAAGGAATTTGTCTTGGTATATTGGTGCTAAAGGACAGTTATAGTAAAAGAAAAGAGTGAAGAGCAAGAAGCAAGAACTATATTTACAAGGAACATAAATATACATAATTAAAAAGTAAAGTGTAAAGTATAAAGTGTAAAGTGTAGAGTGCAAAAATGTTAGGAGGTGGCAGTGATTGTCCGGATGTGCGTTAATGTAATGCATAGATGTACGAGTCAGTCCAGGATTCACTATATTCATGTAAAACATGTGATGGATCATTACCTTTTAAGATATCATTGAAACATTAACTGTTCTGTGTACTAATCCAAGGATGAGAATGAAAATATATGAATCCAAAATGTATTTATTCCAACAATAAATGGTATACACATGCACATAATGAACCATAGAACAACACAGTGGCATTACGTTCTCTTGCCTTCTGTGCAGTAACTTTACATCGGTCATTCTGCTGCCTGTGGTGATTTTTCAGATGCTGATACACTGAGGGGGAATGACAGGAGACTGAGGCACACAGAGAGCCTGTAGAGACAGACACAGCTGATTAAAACTCTACAGGATTTGTCCTGGTAGAAAATACAAAATACAAATACAAACCTAACTTAATGTTAGCTAGTTCATTCTACCATTTTCTCTCTTTTTCTCTTCTCTCTCTCTCTCTTTCCTTCTCAGCTCAGCTGGGTATTTGGCCATAAGTTTCCTGCGGCAGTCCGCCACTATAAAATGTATGTTACAAATCGCATTAGTTCAAATCACGATTTCAGTTAAATTTCGATAAATCGTTCAGTCCTAATGTAAACTAACAGAAACAGAAACAGAACCTGTTCTACCAGAGAGAGGTGTCCTTACATTACAGCAATACCAGTGTTTGTGAACGAGGAAGAAAGCCTGTGCCATTTTTGATTTTTGATTTTGTTCTGTCTTTTCTAGAGGACAGCTCTGTCTATTAGAATAAATCATGTTACTTACTTTTTGCTCAGAGAGGTGTTGTTTATCCAGCTTAATATCCCTTCTAATATTTCCCACCATCTAGTGTTTTTGTATGTTTAACATTCTTCCCATAATAAGTTCTCTGAATACCTGACATGCCCTGGACTGAAATGTCCATCACTCATCAGTATTAAGTGTTTGTGCTGATGATTGGTCATACATCTGAGGAAAGACAGCTGATTTTGTCTTTGTCAATAGTCTACTTCAAGCCTGTGTTAGAACAAGTTGATGCAACGTGTACTCACAACTACAGTGCATGAAATGTACTTTGGCATTTATATTTCCATCATCCTCCTGTTTGTTTTTAGTGGCACATCCGGCCGCTCAGGGCAGCTCATCCTCCTCCTGTAAGAAGAGTAAAACATTGAAAACAGAGGACACCTCAGACAGTAACCCTAGCAGCTCAAGCACCCTGAAACCACCAGCTACACTGAAAGCTTCCCTCCCTTCCCCGCTGAAAGCCTCCCTGCCTGCTCCCATGTCTGTGGCGGCTACAGCCCCAGGGCCCGGTCCCAGCTCAGCACCGACTCTGCTCCATGCTTCGGCCAGGGCCTCCACGCTGCAGGAGCACACAGCCACAGGTGACAGCAAGAGCAGTCGAGTTGTTAATCTGAGATTAGAGTTGACCTAAGACTTCAAAGTTACAAAGAATACAAAGTTTAGAACTTGATCTTGACTTTGGAATTTTTGGTCACGACTTGTGAATCATGCTGTGATTAAACTGAATTGTTTCTACTAACAGATGCTTGGAGATAAGTATTTGTCTTACCTTCATTTGCAGTAATGACAACAGAATCCATAAACACTGAACACATAGAAAAGAAAAGACTTTGACTTGCTGATCAGTCCTATTGATTCTGACTGAAAACTGATAAACCAATCAAAAAGTCTGAGTAAAAGCTGGAGTCTCAGGTGTCTTATCTGCTTATATTTCAGTTAAAGCAGCAGGACAACTTTGTCCCATCAGTAATAGTTCAGCAAAGTCAAGTCAAATTTATTTGCCTACAGTTTTAACAATCTGCACAGCATTACACCCTCTGTCCTTAGGGTCAAAGAATATTGCAACAAATTTAGATTAGAGGATAAAGAGCAATTTTCATGACTGTGTGTACAGCTACCCTGGCTGTGTCCAAAGTTCTAACATACACTTACCAACCCCCTAAAGCTCATTGATTAACACATGCTATCTGACTTGCTTGATCTGTACAAAAACAAAAATGTCAAAACAAGACTTGGGGATTGTTGCTCCTCAAGAAATAGTTCTAGCATGTAACCACTAAAACCACAAATAGTTACTTCTGCTTATGTATGATTAAACAAACCAGAAATAACATGTCCAACATCAGTGAGCTTCACAGGTTTGTGCTTATGTATTTTTGAACTTTAAACAAAGCCAGGCTAGCTGTTTCCCCCTGCCTCCAGTCTTTATGCTAAGCTAGGCTGACCACGTTCTGAATTCAGCTCTGTACTCAATACAGACATGAGATAGATGTCAAACTTCTCATCTCATTCTCAATAAAAAAAAAAAAAGATAGAAACATCTCACCTGTTCTTGAACTAATCTTGGCTCACAGTCATTCCAGTCCATTTTATAGCCATAATCTTTTTTCCACTGAATGCTGTCCATTTTCTTGATCCCATGACAGATGAGGTTGAAGAGTCCCACATGGAGAGCATCCGGGTGGAGTCCCGGGTGAAAGAGAGAGAGAAGGAGGCCGAGGAGGAGGAGAAGAAAGAGGGAGAGGAGAAAAGAGAAGGGACGAGAAGTCGCTCCTCTTCCACCTCTTCAGAGGATTACATCATCATCCTCCCTGACTGCTTTGACACCAGTCGGCCACTTGGGGAGTCCATGTACAGGTATGTGTCGTGTCAGCTTGGGAGTAACAGCACTGATCACCATGCCTTGTCATGGGATTCTGTGGCTCCTGTAAAAACTGTTACATTTACATTAATTTTAACAAGACCAGGTCAAAACCTACTATATAGCTCTGGACTGTGTATAGTCAATGTGCAAAATTGAGGACATAGTTGAAAACTGTTGTTGAACAGATGTTAACAACTATTTCCAATGGAAAGTAGCTTAAGCCTGCTTGAAAAGGTTGCTTAATGTCACTAGATGATGTAATACGCTAATTAGCATATTCATGATGTCACAGCATCATATTTGCAGTCTGTCAGCTGGTTTCAGCCCTAAATCTGTTTGCTATAAAACTGTTCTCATTCTCATGTTTTTCTGTTTCTGTTGTCAGTGAAACAAGTGCAAACAAGTAACTGAAACATGGCCCATTAAGACTACATGTTACCCAGCATGGATCTGAAAAGCTATTAATAAGGGACTCAAACATGGCTGCTGGATAGTGTATGTTATTACCTTCCTCTTTTATTTCCTACTCCTTGTCTTGCAGCTCTGCCCTGTCCCAACCTGGTGACATCCCAGCCAAGACCCCCACAGACCCAGATACTTCCGACCACGTAGGCGGCACTGTGGAGGGGGAGCTAGGTGAGGCGAATGAAGCCGCTGCAGCTTCAGGGGCGGAGTTGTCGGGTACCAGCAGTGCCAACGACATGCTTTGTACATCTCAGACTCTGGATGATGAGCCACTGACACCTGAAGTGGTGGCACCACCTAAAACTGTCGTCACACTAAGGTCAGTATAAATGGTGAGGTACAGTCTAATAGACAAGAATCAGAGGGCATAATGTCTAATCTCTCACATTCTTGGTAGGATTTAATATGAAATAATAAGTGTTGAGCTTGATTAACAGTTCCTTGATTAAGATAGAGAGGAACAAGGCAAAGTCAGAGGAACAGATTGGTTAGTTTGCCATGGTGTTGTGTAACTGATGGAATTACTGAAATGAAAATACACATATACTCAATTTAACAGATGAACTATTATTAAGGTAACTCCAACCCCCTCAATAATAACTAGAGATAGACCGATATGTTTTTTTCAGGGCCGATACCGATCATTAGTAGTCAAGGAGGCCGATAACCGATATTTGGAGCCGATATTCATTTGCAGTAAAAGTTTTTCACTTTTACTTTTACTTTTTTTTACTTTTACTTACCTTTTGGCGTCAAAATTTTGAATAATACAAACTCCAACACATGCCTTTAAGCATATGTTTATTAAACAGCTTTTCAGATTTGCAACATGTTAAAGGTTTTTTTTTTTATCTTACACAATAGACATCTTTGTTTTAAAATTCTAACAAAAAGTGCAGGGAGCTCCCAGGCTCAGCAGCGTGTCTTATAAAGTTAAATGAAAACTTAAACAAATAAATAGCTCCCTAAAGTTTTCTACAGTAAATAAAGTTTTCCAAAATTTCAATATAACTGAAATGTTATTTTATCTTTCACTTATCTTTGTTTTAAGTTAAAACTTTTTCTCCTCTCTGCCGTGTGTGTGAGCACTGTGCATGCACAGTTTTCACTGCTGATTGGTTGTTACTAGTGCCGTTGCTCTGCGTGTAACCAATCAGATGGTGCTGTGGGTGGGACAATGCTGGAGACAGAGTAGTGACTGCAGACAGAGAGGCGTGGCTGCATCAGAGCCAAAATAACCCCGTTTTAAATTGATCTCTTATCGGCCGTCAGATTTTTAAAAAAGGCTGATGCCGATATGCGTCAAAATGCCGAATATCGGCGCCGATAATCGGCCCGGCCGATAATCGGTCTATCCCTAATAATAAACAGTCTTTATTTGGCATTTAAATGTGCTGGTTATTCAGCCATTCATTTTTTGGCCACTTTGGGGGCAGCACAGAAAGCTGTAAGTCAGACAGCTGACATATTATGACTTTTGTTGTTAATGGTGAACATGTTTGCAGACGGTTGCATATTTACACACCCAGCGGACACAGAGCAACAGAATCATACACTGGGAGCAGTGTTTGTGTCCACTTGATGAATCTAAGCCCAGTTTTCATTCCACTTTTAGCTGTAGCGCCTCTTTTGCAACTAACCGCTCCTCTGTGTTCACCATCATCTGAGTGGATAGTTTACACTGAGTTTATCAGAGCTTTTTTACTGACAGCAGCTGCCTTCTGCTACTGGAGAGAAGGTTGATTTCAACAGAGGGCTGTAAAACCAAAACAATGAAACCAATCAGCTGGAAGAGGCTTACATGCATGATTAGTCACTATGAGTGACACCTTTCACAGAACATACTTTCAGTCTTTTTAGCATTTTGCCGTTATTTTTACCATAATGATGGTAAAAATACAAATAGGAAAAATATGGAGGGAGAGCAAAAGAGTTGACATGGTCCTCAGCTGTAGTCAGTGTGGGGATTTGCAGACACTCCAGTGCAGCTTTAATTAAAAAATTTACAGTTTTACACTTTTTTTCTTTCTGTTGGTGCCCTAGTGTTGCTCTGTAAATGTTTAAAAACTACCTCTGTCTTGACATTGTACAGCCCAGAGAGCAGTGGAGAAACAGATGGCTCTGCTGCTGGGGAAGGAGCTGAGGGCGCTGAGCTGTACCAACCTGAGGATGGTAAGCACATCGCTGCATCACTACCTGTTAAGAAATAACAAGACACAGACACACTAGCAGCTCTCTGAGGGTGTACTCAGACGCTGCCTCACAGAGCTTTTTGCTTCTTATTCATACTGCTACAAATGACAACTTGTTTAAAAGTGAATGCTTTTTTGATTTTTATGCCTCAATGCCAGTTTTCATGTTGTCCATGTGTCCATACATCCCGCTTGAGGGAAACCTTCAAATTTGGTAAAAAACATTCAGTTGGCCTTGAGGTTGAAATGAAAGGTTAAAGGTCAATGTCACTGTGACCTCACCTCACCTTTGGTGGTCAAAGGTCAAAGTTGAAGGTTGCTCTGACTGTATTAACTAATGTGACCTAATTAACTGCAAATGGACTGGTTGGTGGAGGCATACGACCACAAGGTGCTCATTCTAGTTTGAACTGAATCGATGTGTGATGGAGCCTGGGATAATGTGATGGTCTGTTGTCTTGCAGCCTCTGGTCCTGAGCAAATTCAGACAGATGATACTGAACCTACTGAGGACACAGAGGACAACCCTGAGGACCCCAGGTCTCTCTCTCTCTCTCACACACACACACACACACCAACTAGCGTGTGTGCCAATGTGTTATGTAAACCAAAACTGCAGATCAGTAAATATATGAAAAAAGCAAAAGGATCAAAAGTTTTAATAATAGAAATATATTTTAGTCACAGGATTTTACATCATTCAGAGTTTTGAGGGAAAGGAAAAGCTGCAGCTGTCCATTCTCCTTAAGTTGTGATTAGTAGGATGTTTTGCAGACTCCTACAATCTCCTAAAGTCTTCCTAGTTACTGCAAGTATTTTTTACTTTTCTGTTTAAATACCAGGCTCTCACTCCTCAGATGTCATGTGTAACCTTCTTATCGTCTCTCCTCAGGCACCCAGGCATCACGAGCGGCCTGGTGAAGGGAGCTCTGTCAGTAGCTGCTTCTGCTTACAAAGCCCTGTTCACTGGACAAGGCCCCACACAAGTCAGCAACTACTTTATATCTAACAGTTTGATTTCATACTTCATATATCTGTGTAGTTGAGACGTGCAAGGCACTGTTTAAGTTCCAAAACTTAGGAATGCCTTTCTCAAGTTTTTCTGGTCCTGATCCCAGTCTGAGTCCTCTCCAATATGGATATCTACTGATACTTTTCAGATAAAGTATTTTTCTCTTGCTGCAGATTATGGATAATGTCTGTTTAAGACATCTAGAATGTACAGCTATGGGGCAACACTTAAAGTTTATTTTTAGGGAACATTTCACGAACATTTTGCTATGTTTTGAAATGAAATTAGCTGAGGATATTAGCTCCCTGAATTCAGTAGAGTATGACAGAGCTGCCAACATTACCAGCTACCAGACCAATTACTATGCCTCCATGCTGGCAACAGCCGTGGCCATAGGCATTATGTTTTTGGGTTGTTTGTCCAATCATCCTTCCCATTCCTCAGTAATGATGTGAGGGAGTGTCTTCAAATTTTGTACAAATGTTCTCTTGGAATCAACAATAAACCAATTAGAATTTGATGGTCAAAGGTCAAAGTTGAAGGTCACTGTGACCACACAGAACACTGTTCTGGCCCTAACTCAAAATGCCAAAATAATGCTGTATGCTTTGACTCTAGCCTTAGAAGAAATGCTGGGTTACTATTGTGGGTAAGCTAGTTAGTTGAACATGCTAACGTACGCAGCTTATATTAGAGCAATTAAGTTCAACTTAATCTATTCCTCACATTTTTTTTCGGTTTAGGGAGGAACTACCTTCTGAAATCAGACAGTGAATCTCTCTTTGTAGAACTCCATGCACATCATTCAACTTGACATGCTCAGTAGGGGTTTAGCAATCAGTCAGTTTTGAACTTGGTCTGCTCACATATTCTGTATGTGAGACATTTGTTTTCATATATTCAATAGCAGGTGTCATGGACTGATTAGATCTTGTTCTCATGCAGCCTCCGGTGGACGCGTCCACCCAGGACACCATGATGGCCGTGCTGGTGGAGATGGGCTTTGGGGACCGGCCGCTGAACCAGCGGCTGCTGAAGAAACACAACTACAATCTGCTGGATGTGGTCAATGAGCTTGTTCAGATGACTGACAATGACTGGTACTCCACACGCTACTGACAAAAGAGATGAAGAAGTGGAGGGAGAAGAAAAAGGAGATAGAGAAGGAGATGAAACACAAGAAATGATGAAGAGGGAGGAGGAAGAAAGACTGGGAAATTCATTTCCACTCATCTACCTTTTTACCTTTATCTGATGGAGAGTAATCTTCCTCATGACCATACACAAGGTCATTCCAGCAAACTCTGTGGGATCCTTTTTTAGACCATTACTCTCAGTGTAGGCCTTGATAGTGGCAGGGCAGTTTATTTGCCTACCAATCTAAGAGAGTTAAAGAAAGAGACATGTCCCTTAAGAAGCTATGTGTAGCATTTCTATATGTTGAGACACTATGTCCCATGAGCACTACAGCAGCCTGCCAACTTCATGAAGCTAACACGAGGCTGCAAAAACAAACTGTTTCAGTATATTTCTAAAAATGCAGCAGATTTCACAGTTATTGTAAGATACACCAACTATCTACCACCTACCTACAACAACTATGGTAATTACTTGTTCATGTTGAAATGCTACACATGGCACCTTCCTGCTTTTTCCTTTTTCCTGGGACAGTGTTGAACTACAAAGCAGAAAGATAATATCAAGTATTAACATTTGCACTGAGAATAACAGTAAAGAGATCCACACCACAGGTCACTTTTGTATCTAATAGTTAAGTCAAAAAATGTGTACACATGCTAGTCAGTCATAGATTGAAAATCTACATTTAATTTATTGTGTACAGCCATGCACCAAACATCATAAAGTACTAATATAACTTGATTTTAATGAGGCATTCCTGGGCACCTGGAGCATCAATCGTTTGGTCCTGATCTGCCCCAGAGTTCTGCTACCCCAACCTGACAGGACTTGACAAGGCTGCATAAAGATCTAGTCACAGCAGAGAGTGGCACACTTCTCTGCATGTCCTTGCAAAAATTGTGGTCCTATACACTGAACTAGTCAGTAAACTATTGTAGCTAATGGCTTATGGCGCCCAGTCAATGGGACAGTAAGATCATGGCATAAAAAAATCCATGTGGACCACTGACTCCTGTCTCACTTCAGTCTTGGTCAGTTGTGCAAGTTTGCATGTTAAAGGTCACTCCATAGATTTCCCTAAAAGTGATTCCACTGAAATAACTGATTTCACTGCAAAATTCAGTTGTTTTTTTTTAACGCTAGTGTGACTGGGCTCGTGTGACATATGTTTTAAGTAGATATGCACTGCTCAAGAGATGAGTGAGTGTGGTCAAGGCCTTGCATTAGCTAGGCAAACCATTGGTTAATAGCTTAAATAAGCAAATATATAGCTTTGGTTCTTGGGTAGGGTCTGGGTTGCAAAATTTGGCTGTGGCAGTTGAGTCAGGTCTGGACTTTGAGATGCAGGTGCCAGACGAGTCTCTGTCTCTGCAGGATTAATCTTCCCCTGAAATCATTCAGGTTAGGGTTGGTCGGAATGATGATATACTGTATACCAGATGATTATATAAATTTATACTTAGGTATCAGTTTCTTTTAGTATGTCTGATTTTATGAGGCAGTTTATTGTCAGAAGTGTATTTCTTTTTATGTGACTTGTGATAAATGTGATGAAGCACCTTGATTTGTCATCAGTGTATCAGCCAAAAACAGATATTCCCATCTGGCAGTTGTATGTATAAACAATCAGTTAATTTCCAAGAAATTACACTTACTCAAAGAATTACATATGCCATGATAGAGGATATCACCCACACCCCTAGTCACAGGTATGTATACGGGCAAGTATTTGGATAATGTCACTTGCGTTGAAGCCACTTGTGTACATGTTTATTTTGGCAAAAGAAAATTATATCACGAGCCTCAGAGCTTGTTACAAGGTGGCTATCTTTAATTAGGTCCAGATTTTGACTGCATTTTTATTAATATTATTCTCATTTCAAAACTTTTGTCAATATCACTGGAGAATATATAGGGATCTCACATAACTGTTACTGTACTGTATGCATAACCTGCTGTAGATGAGTAGATGACCACTGAAAGCAGAAAAAACATTCCCCTGTATGACTTTGGACTTGGAAATAGTATTTGCACTTAAAAACTGACTGGACACAGGGACCATCCATTCAGCTTAAAATCTTAACTGTTTCCTACAGTTGCCTCTCCCCTCTTTCACACATTGTTGGCTTAACAGTCAGGTATCTCCCCTGATAGCTGGTTCTCACTGAAGGTCTCAGGATGCTTCAAAAAACTAGTTCATTCAAGTCACCTGATGCATATGTGAAGTGTTGTGGCCACACTAATGGCGAGGTCCTCCTCCTCCTGGCTGCATCCTACTGCCTCCACGCCTGCCTCTCTTTTTTTCCTTCGAAGCGTTCCCAGTGTCACACCCAGTTGTTCAAGTCAAGGAAGTTGTGTGTTTGGATTGATTGTGGACAGGTGTGAAAGATGTCATCAAACTCTGGCACAGACTAAAAACAGGACTTAATGATAGTATATATGAGGTTTTAGCATGAAGCAAATAATCTGATAATCATGGGAACACATATGCACTTCAGCGTGGTGGGGCAGAAAATGAAAAGAAGTTTAACCGAAATGTGTTGAGTGCATGTCCTACTCCATGTACTTTGGCAGTTCTTTATTAAAAGTAGATGAATGTAGCGACTGTAATCCAATTTACATTCTATTTCAACCTGTTTCCTTATTCAAGTGGGTCCAGTGCTGATGAAAACTGTCAAATGAAGGAGTTACTCCTCAGTCCATATGATATCATGTTAACAGCTCTTGATACACTTTTAACAACCCAGTGTGAACATGAAACGGACGGAATTTTTTTGTTTGAAGCATACAGAGGACTGAAGTTAAAATGAAGACTTTCCTAACATTTCACTCACCTTCTCTCTCTTCTAACATCATACATTACACAGGTCTTTATGAATTATTCTGCTGTTTAGCTGAGTTAGATGGGTTACGTTTAATAACTTCAAACAGCTGTATTGAGTTGAATCCCTTCAGCAGAGCAGTCCTGTCATCTGTTTTGTGCTTCTTTAAAGTGGTAAGGTGTGGGGGCCGATACTCCTAAAGGATGTGGCAGAGCACATTAAGAGTATGTACAGTATGGTCTTTACGAACTTTAACTGGAATCAAACAGTGTGTAACAATGTGAAATGTGTTTTTTTTTTTTCCTTCACAGATGTATGAATATATACAGAACCTAGTTGGAAGCAATGACTATCAGTTAACTTCATTAGTTAAAGTTAAAAATTGAGATTGTTTATGGTGTTTTTTCTCCAAATGCTTGAAGGCTGTTTGGAAATGTTAAAAATTAGAGCTGTGGATGTTGTATTTTCAGGCTTATTGTGTGGTGGTTGAATTTGCTCTGCTGTATGTGTGTGTTAGTGTTTTTTTGTTTGAAATGTCATTAGATTGATTGAAGATTGTCTTTTTGTTTGCACACAAGAGGATTTGATGGATTTGTGGTTGGAACTGAACAAAATGTTTAATAAAACAGCACTTATCTAGGATTTTGATAAATTGTGTGCATACCTGACACAAGTATAAGTGGTTAAAAAAGAAAAAGATTTATCACAGATATGCTGACTGTATTTTGTTTTTTGGCCGGGCTACAAATTCAAATAAAAATCGCCATCTTTAAAAAACCACACACAGATTCTGCAATGAAATTAAAAGGAATAGTTCAACATTTTGAGAAATATGCTAATTCACTTTCTTGCTGAGAGTTCTATGACAAGATTTATAGCATTGTCATGTCTGCACACTAAATATGAACCTACTATAGCCTTCAGCTTAGCTTAGCTTAAAGATTGGATACGGGGAAACAGTCTAGCTCTGTCCAAACAAAATCCATCTACCAGCTGGTCCTGGGCCACACTCCCTGTCTGGTGTGTGTGTGACGGTCACAGAACAATCTGTGTTTTCTGTACCCATATGAGTGGCCGCAGAGCTCGACTCAAGCCTTGCAGCAGCAGTGCGTCATCTATTTTTCACATGACGTGCAGCTCCCAGCAAAAATAGACAGGGACACCTTTCACTGTCCCTGAAGGTGAGGGGCAGTGGTTTTCAGGTGCGCTCTCTGGTGTGTGTGTCTTGCTCGCTCTCGCTCTGAACATGGGTATATTGAATTTATAATAAAATGTTATATAATTGATGGCTTAGCCTTATCAAAGGCAGTCTCAGTGTAGAATAGGCAGGCAGTGTGTCCCAGGCATAAAGCTCAGGAGTAAGCAGAAGTCACTGCATTGAGCCAAGAAAAAGCTCAGCACATACCCATACCAGCACAATATTTGTTATGTACTAGTTAAACACATGGTATAACATGTTCATCTGTGATCTTGAAAGGTGTTGGTAGGTGGTTTTTGTTAACTTCAAACAGAGCCAGGCTAGCTGGTTCACCATGTCCACTATTTGTGCTCCAGCTGCTGGCTGGAGGTTCATGGTATGAAAATGTTGTCAATCTTCTGAAAATGTCAACTGATATGCAAATTTTTTTACCAATGCGTATGCATAGACGACAGCTGTGACAGATTGAGTGCATATTTTGAGGATTAAAAAGTGTCTCCAGAATGATGCAGATTGGACCCTAACAATCACTGTCCAAAAACACAGTATCTTTCTTTTGAACTTCCACTTTTGCACAATGTAACAGACACATCTTTACGACTCAGCAAAAAACTGAATATTCTCTCCAGACTAACATCTCTGTTAGTGGTGGAATGCTGAGGTTACGTGGTAGAGATTTCCACTCAGCAGTGCTCATTTAACAACACCAGAGTTCTCAGTGAAAACAGGCACAAAGTTGAAACTGAAGTGTCAAACTGCCATTGACAATACAAGAGTATGGTTTTATATAAAGGGATCATTACTGAGTTCATACAGCCAGTTTTATCTATATGATGCTAAGGGACTGTGAATGTATTGTTGCCTGCAAAATGATGAGATCTGTTGTAAAATAGACATAAAACATCAATTTAAACATGTTTAGGTAACAAGGGTGTCCATTTGAGTTAATCTCCTGCTACATATACAAAGTTCCTGCAGTAAACTCTCACCCACCATAGTTTACCTGATCTTCACATGATTTATGTTGTAGTTTCTTATACGTCTTGCATCACATTCACTCAACTGACTCTTGCTGCAGCCCCTTTAACCGATCATATCATAATGAAATCCAGGTGCGCATATCCAATCCAAACATCTGTGTGGTGAAATGGAGACTGGCTGATATTTGCACTTGATGCAGGTGAAGAGTTTTACATGCTGTAGCCTACTGTATGTCATTTTGCTTTAATTGAATGTATGAATGGATACAAGTGAAGTGTTTAAGGAGAAAAGCTGGATTGTTTGAGCTTGTGTTCTGTGTTGTACTTTATGAACATGGTTATGATGTATAAATCAATCTGTCTCCAATTAAACTCTGTACACTTGTGATTTTTTTTTTCCCCTTTCAGTAACATGAAGTCATATTTTCATACTGTCTGCCACAGTCTGAAAACATTTTTCAAAAGGACACTATTTAATTGAAGATAGTGTAACTGACGTGAAGCACCAACTTTACACCTTGTCAAGGACATGTTGAGTGATCTGAATGAGTAAATCTGTAATACTTCCCCTCTGCTAAGCTAGAAAATATGTGGACAACCCTGTGGAGTGAACTTTCTCTGGGGGTAAATGATAGACAGCTGTTATCTATGTGCCTGCTTACAGTAACAAAATAAAAAGAGGAAACCAAAACACTCAAGAACAAACATTAGGGGCAGTACTCAGAGGCATCATAGTGAGAGAAGGAGTAGAACTAACTCCCAACACAGGAGGGGCTTTCAAGAAGCCTGACATTAAAAGGCTATTTTTATCAGCTCTGTCAGAAAAGGAAGAAACCAATAAATGTCCATCTGAAAAGTGACATTTTGTTTCAGTAAATTAAAGTGTCAGTAATTAAAATAAAATAAAAAATAATCTGAAGGATTGTTTTCTGGACAAAATATAGGAATAAATCAACATCAAACAAAAACAACATCAACATCAACAAAAAATATTGCAGATGTGCTTTTACTGCGATGAAGAAGGCGTCCCGTGGTAATTTAACACAGAATTGTGCTTACGAAGTAATATGATCATTACAAAACAACAACAACAACAACAAAACTACTCACAGTATCACTGAACACTGAGTAAACGCAATGAAACCGCCTCTTGGACATACAATGACACCTTTACTTTGAAGGCTGTCACCGGAAGTGTATGTGTGTTGTAGTTGAGCTCCGTGACGGTGACGGACCTGTGTGCCACTGCCGCCGCCGCTACCACACGGTAACAAACAAAAACACAACGTTGACACCCAGCAAGAGGAAGATGCTGTCAACACCTTAAAACATAAGCTCGGCGGTCAGGTAAGCTGTCACCACACTGCCATTAGAAACTGAGAAAATCCTAAAAGTGGTTATTTTGGGGAAATGAAAGTAGCCTGCGACATGAGAACTCGCTGTGATGTATTGCTTACACGGAAGAATTTAGGCGAAATGTTAATAAATTATCAAAATTCGTGTACGCGGTGAAGGCTACATGAGAGCACTGCAGGTGGTTTAAAGTGTCAGACTTACTGTCTGTGTTATTTAAAGACAGTGGGAAGTAGGAAGTTTAGTTCATATGTGGTAAAAGCGAAAATGTCGCTGATGAAATAAAGTGCGTAGTGGAGACTGGTTAACTTTACTGCTGTCTGTGCAGTACTCTACTAACAGGTAAGATAATTACAGTTTATGGCACTTTTATACTGTTGTTGTTTTAAAGGGCTGCGATAATGAATACGATTAAAGGACTATAACCTGATCTACACTACCGGTCAAAGTTTTAGAGTAACTACATTTTTCGAGCTGTTGATGTACACATTTCAGTGTCTCCGTGTTTTTGAAATGTAAGTACAGAACAAATAAACAATTGGAAAAACAATTTTAAAAACAATGAATAATGGAAACAAAAAAAAACTGGATATCATTTAATTAAATTCAATTAAAAGGTTATTCACTGGACTTGAGCTGCAGAAATTTCAATAAAAACTGGAAAAATTAAAAATGTTGAATGACATTACCATGTTAAAGTAATGAATTATATCACAATTTGTTACATCTTGATGTAATAAATTATATAAGTTAGCTTTATTGTGACTTCAAAAACCACATTTTATAATTTAATAAAGTAATAATACCAAAGTAGCAAGTGAAATTAAAGTTTTTGTGATTCCTGTTCTCAATTGTAAGAATTGAATAATTACTCAAAAGTAACTCGTCAGTTCTAAATATATTGGATGAACACCTTACAGCATTATACTGTAGCCCATCACATGACAAGCTCTTATTATGAATTATAAAATCCATGTGAGGGGGTATTTATAACATGACAACAAACTATAAAACATTTCTTTGCTATTTTACAGTGAATGGATGCTGTTAGGAAACTAAAGTTTTCCACATTGATTTGTATTTGTTGTTAACAAGCAGGATTGTTTCCTTATATGAAAGCTATCATTATCTTTGGTTTGCTAGGTTTATTTGGCCTGTATGCACCTGCACCTTCTCAGCAGGAACCCTCATCACACACAGGGAGTCTACATGATTCTACAGTGTTCTCTTTATTTTAAACTCCTTCCTCTTTCATTTATCTCTCACCTGCACATAGTTCCTGTTCTAGCTGTAGCTTTAGAGAGCATACTATTCATAGCCAAAGGTTTGTAGACACTGGAACATTTCACTCACATGTAATTGCTGAACATGTCATTCCAGAACCAAGGGAATTCAGGGATAGGGTCATATTTTTTACAGTCTGTCTTAAGTCAGTCGGGCACCCATATGAGGATTTAATTTTATTTATTTTTTGCTTCTGTTGTACATTGTGGCCATCAAAAATTCCCTTACTAACATGCTTCCAACATGTACTTTATGCAAAATTACATTCCAACATTAAGCTGTTTGAGAAGCAAATTAAGTGAATGTCTTCCAAAGTTACACTGAAAAGAGAGAGTAACACTGGCCGATATCCTTAGTATTTATTTAACACTGTAGTTTTGCTTGGAAGAAGGACTGTGGATTTTGTCTCTCATCACTAACATTAACAAAGCATTAGGAAGAGATATTTTAAGGGCCATTATAAACAAGACGGATGATTACAGCCACCCCGAAGTGTGTCAGTTTACTTCTGCTGCTATAACACAGTGTTTTGGGTATTGGGATAAGTGTCTGAGATTATGAGAATTTGTTTCTGATATTTAGAGGAACAGTCCATAATATTGTGAAGCTAAAGTTGTCATTTTATGACTAAATATTCAGATAAGCATGTATTTATTGAAAAAGTCATAAAATTGAAAAAAACAACAACATTTTTTATGAGAAAAATCATGTTATCGGAAAAATTTAGGTATGATTGTTCTAATTATAGTATATTTTCTTCAAAATACTACAAATGCAACTTAATTTTCAAAATTGAAAAGATTGTTCCCCCCATTAGTATCTGAAATCTTTTACTCTCTTTAGGTATGGGGGCTGTTTCCTGCAAGTATGATGGGGGGGCGGGATTACAACGCAGTAGGAGTGGCCAAAACAGTGACCACCAGCCAATAATTAAGAGAGATGACATCAAGAGACGGAGCTCCAACATGAGACACAGCTCAGGAGAGACAGTTCACTGTCCGACCTGCCAGGGTATTGGACGTATACCCAGAGGTACTGAGCACACACAAACACTAGGGCTGTCACTTTTTGTCTCCAGACCCATTTCCCCACTTGGCAGGGGTGTCGGCCATTTTAGCTGGACCCCAAGCCGTCATACGTGGCTCCTGTCTGTCTGCACAGTTTACAACATGATTTTCATTGACAATTTTATCATCCATCCTTTTATTTGAAGGACAGTGCTCACAGCCGTAGGCTTTACGCCGGTCACTTCTGGTGTCCAACGGGGAAGCCAACGTCCTCCCCGACATCTCATCCTGGCATAGACCCAGTAGCTCCTCCCTGTGCCCAGATGCCCCTGATATCCATAATTCCAGCTATTAGTCAGAGATCACAATACAGGACAAGATATCGTAGACACAATAAAGACACAAAGACATTTTTATGAACGTGCATTCACAGGGTTCACAGAATCTTTTTCTTAAAACTATTAATTCACTTCTTAAAAAGCTTTTAATACACATGGTCATTCTCTTGGTTCTTTTGTTTTTCCTTTCTCAATGGTATTAACTATTTTAGCATGTTGTTTCAACTCTTGCTCTTTTATTTCCTCCTAAATTGCTGTATAATTTTTAACAGTTTTAATAGTTTAGTCTTTTGTTTGTTGTCAATTTGCATTTTGTCCTCTGAAGAACTTTGTAGCTGCTCTTCGAAAGGTGCTATATAAATGACATTTGTTATTATTATTACTATTATTATTTTATTTTTAGTTTTTTTAATGTCCTCCTCAATTTATACTGTGTAGCTACTTCAGATGGTCTGATGTGCTTATAGGCTGTACATTTTGAATTTGAACATGTCATTTCAGTTTGAATATTGAAGCACACACACATTTGTGGATCCGACCGGTTAGAAGATCAAATCTGCTCCTGTATTTTCATCTTTGATATGAAACCATGTTCCATATATGTTACAGGTCAGGAGAGCAAGCTGGTGGCTGTGATCCCCTGTACTGACCAGAGGCTGAGACCCAGACACACGTAAGGAAGCAAATACTGAACACTTAAATCAAGGTTGATAAAGTTATTTTTCAAACCTCACAATAACGGCTTTCATTGGACTACATGAACTGATGATGTTTTTGATGTTCCCTCCTCTCTCAGGAAGCTGTATGTAGCTGTGTCTGTTGGTGTGTGCCTCCTGGCCAGTACCTTGGTGCTGTTCTTCCTGTTTCCTCGGTCTGTCCTTCTGTCTCCAGTGGCTGTAGAGTCATCCTTTGTTTATTTCACTGAAAACGAAGTCCAAATTAACATCACGGTGAGTAGAGAGAAAATGAAGGAGAGAAACACAGGGGTTGATAGATGAAAATAAAGAAGTCAATGTATAGAGGAATGGATTGATAGGATGAGACGTAATTCTTTTCATTATGTTTTACATTGTGCTGTCATTCTGTCACAACTCTTTTTCCTTGTAGAATGTGTTGAACATCACCAACCACAACTTTGTGATGGTGCAGGCCTATAATCTGACAGTGCAAGCCCTCAACTTTGACTCAGTGGTTGGAACAGCATCCATTAAGAACGTCACCTTTGTCAAACCTCTGTCCGTCGAAACGGTAAGACGTCCCAGCCTCACACAAACAGCCAGTACCATGTTGGGATGGACTGAAAGGATGATTAAGAAATGTTTTAGTCATAAACGTTATCATCACAAAAATAATTAACAAGCACAAGACAGACAGATTTCAGATATCTGTGATGCCACACACAGCAGCATGCTGGTTGAAGGTGTGGTGATATTCTATATTTTGTTGTTTTGTTGTTTTTGTTGTAAATTGAGACTGGATGAAAATGTTCATGAAGCTGTCAGTTTGCTTATTCTATATGATTTTGCATACCTTGTCATATCATGCTATAACTGTATATTAGAAAAATATTTGTTAATATTATTAAGAAATACTTCAATATTGTGCTAATGATGAATGGAACTAGTAGATAGAGTGAATACTTGAGGAGTGGGGAATGAGAATGATTTGTTTCTGCCTCTTCTTTCCTGGCAGTACTCCTTCATCATTCCCATCACGCTGACAGACCCTGGACTGTGGTGAGTTGCCAGCATTAAGAGTAAAATTCAGTAGACAGAGGATAGAAAAAATCTCTCACACACTTAAGGTTTCATTCAGAGTCTCTTTATCTATAAAGACTTAATGTAACATGTTTAGTTACAGTGTGTATCAAAATAGAGAATGCTTAGAAATCACTGGTGAGGTTTCTACTCTGCAAATATAAACAGATTACTCTTCGTGTTGATTTCTGACATCTGCTCCTGAAATCACTTCTACTTTCCATTTTTGCATTCACTGTTAAACTTCACTTGTTAAACTACTGTTAATGACACTACTGTATGTACTTTAAGTATACTGTACATTGAAATGCAATGATTTGCCATTTGAGCCACTGGAGGGCTTTAGTCTCTTTCAGTGAATCAGTGCAGGAAGTGTTGTTTCATTGACAGTAGCAGACAGTAGAAATAGTTAGTGGATATTAAGTACACTGCTGAAAACAGTATTGCTGTTAAAAAGAAGGATGGATGGGCACTGATGGCACTATGGAGAAGTTTACTTAACATCAACTCTTGTTTGTTCACAAGAAAACTCCATGCTACACCTTTAACAGGAAAGAGCAGCACAGAATACATTTTTCTTACCTTCTTCTCTTACCTAAATTTGAGCAACAACAGATGATTCTGATGCTGCTCCCATTGTTTATTTGCATGCTTGCATCCTGTGTATGCATTGCATTAATATTTGTGGGCATGAAGGAGCAAGGGATACACATGGTGGAATATTGGTGAATTAACTTTAAAAAAAAAACCCATGGGTGTGTCCTTAAGAAAATAATGTAATAATGTATTCATGTGTGGTTTTTGTTGAACAACACATATGCTGCAATTTTGAAGCACAATGTTCATACCCAGGAATACAATAGTTTTTTACTCCAGGTTAGTTCTGTTGAAGCTGATAAACATGTTAGACAGCTGGCACTTACCATAGCTTTTATCAGAGTAAAAGTAATATTCAATCTCAGTGTTTTTCAGTCTGTATTTAAAAGGAAAAAATGGATCCACTGTCATGTGATTTATTATGTCTGTGCATGATTAGTCAAAGGCAGGACATTCACGTGGAGCTCTTGGCTCTGTGTAAGCTGAAGAAGCACGTTGTTTTAGTAAACTTAAAAAAGGAATACATTAAGTTGTAAAACATATTGGTTTGCTTTTTGAAAATGGGAATCTAGGCTTGTTTTTAAGCTTCTCAGCTGTGTGCTCAAGATCAGAGGAGGTTTTGAATTAACATGCAGCATGTATGCTACACACTGGTAGAACCTGTTAGATTAGCTAACCAGGCAGTTACTGTAAGTTAGCTTTGCCTTCCTGTGATACGTTGTGTTTCTGTTTAAGGTTGTTGTCTGTCTGTGTGTTCAACATCTGTTTACTCAGTTCAAAACATATATCTGTAATTATTATTGTTGCATAAATATTGTCTATTTATGAACTGTTTTACATTGTTTGTTTTTTTTGCAGTAACTACTGTAAGAAAGTTTCCTTGCCTGTCCACATTCTGTATCTACACCTTCAGTAAGTATCACAAGTTCAGTAGTGTAAGTGTCAAGATTTCTCATACTGTTTCCACAGGCAGTGAAAATCCATTCTCCATTCACTCCATTGCAAAATGCAGGATAAATAGATAGACTCATGACTTGATTTTCATGGAGAGAGTGGTCAGCTGCTCTTGGGTCAATGTTTTTTTAGTGAGCTCTGTATAATTTGGTCAATTTGGATGAATATTTTAAAATAAGGTTGTGTTAATATTCTCAAACTTACTGACATGTAGAAAACTTGGGACAAGATACTACTATTCCAGGTGTCTGGTTGCTTTCTGAATCTCAGAATGATATGGACCCAGCAATGAAATGTAGAAAGAACTTATAACAAACACACCGAACACTGAAATTAGTTTTTTGTTTGGCACAGCATTGGTATTACACAACAAATGCAAATTTAGATTCTGTGATGTGATATTTTTACAAATGACATCTCTTGGCATAAAAACAAACTAATTTCCCTGGAAAAGACAATGGAAACATTGTAAAGTCTGACTTAGTGTAGCAACTCACATATTAAACTGGCTACTTTATGTTCATGGCCAGGGTTTGGGTATTTGAAAATCTCCTTTGACTTGTTTTTCAAAATTTCAGTACCAGAGTAATGATTTTGTTCCATTTTGACTGTGTAGATTCACAGAATGTTATAAATGACACAGTATATACAAGTATATCCATAGGAGATCTATTTGTATCATTCCATTCCACTCACCATTGTGAATTATATGAAAATGATGGATGGTCATCACTGACATCTAGAAGGCATCAGTACCCATGTCTTCATTTATAAGGCCTTGCTATATAAGCTGCCAAGATATTTAACATTCTCAATTGGGTTCAGAGCTAACGACCATGACACTAGATCACAGGATAGGTTGGCTTTGAAAGGATGGTTTTAGTATTTTCAGCACTGTGAGACTAATACCAGAGGACAGAGGAATAACCATTCACACTGTCTGTTGACTTCTGCCCCAGTTTGTTCTGAGAAGCGAGAGTGATCACATGACTAGTGAATGGATTAAACAGTCCCTCACAGTGCCTCAGTCACATACTTCAAACAGGATGGGAGAGAAAAACATCACTCTGTTTGCCAACATTTCATTATACCTCAAAGATCAACTGTGTTACTTCATGCAAGATCCAGGAACAGTTTGAAAAGTCTTGTATATTTTACTATTTTGAACTTCACTGCTGCTGCTGCTGCTTTGATTTATGAAGTCAGAGCAGTGTTAGGCTGTATATGTTCCAGGTGCAGTTGAGACTGTACGAGGTGCGATCAAAAAGTTCAAAGACTGGTCCTACGAACAGAGTGCAACATGTTAATACACATACATGATAACTTCACATGAGTCAGTGTTCTGCGTTACTTTGTGCAAACAACATCGGGACCTGTGTTACATATGTTTTTGCAGAGGTGCATCTGCGATCTTACCATTAAGCAGAAGCAGCACCATGTTGAAATCTGCGAGGCTCTCCGTCAGGGATGACCCAACCTTCATGTTGAGGATCATCACTGGTGAAAAGAGTTGGGTCTACGGCTCCGTCCCAGAGACCAAACTACGGTTTTCTTTCACATTCGCAGGATTGTGCACCATCGATTTGTGGACATTTGACATGAACGACCTGAACTGTGGTGCAACGGCAGTTGGGTGCTCCATCATGATGCCCATTCACAGTGTATTGAAAATGCGCAGTTTTTTCTGCTGCATCAACAAAACCCATCCATGCTACTTGCCAGATTTGGCTCCCTGGGAGTGGCCCAAATTAAATTAGGTACAGCTTGTTATAGGTGCTTCCTCTGAACTCCTTGATTGGACCTCGTACATAGACATGTAAAGTACTGTAGCTGACATACATTCCTGTAAAAGTCTATCTATATCTGTATCTACTTTTATAATTCTTCCATGTTTTATGTTGCCTCTACCGCAGGATGTCTATGGCAGTTTACTACCTGGCCCACTATGAGCAGCTCTCCCTGGAGACATATGAGTACATTGACTGTGGAGCAAACAGCACTATACCACACTATGTGGAGCCCCCACCCCCCTGATGGATGGACAGATATACTGTAGACATATTTTTTGTGTAGTGGAATAGTTCGTCTTGCAATGTTTTTTTGTTTTTTTTCATGAATTGTGACGCTAAATTGTTCTAGATATGATGTTTTGCCAGGATGTAAGTTCGCTCATCTTGGATTAATGGATGAAGGAACCTGCAAAGAGTGACTAAGGCTGTTTTCACACCTAACCTGCTGCAGAGCAAACACCTGAGAGTCTCAGTTCGCGTGGACTCAGCTGTGGTTCATTCATGGACTGAAAGCAAATTAACCAACCAGTGTCTATCTTCTGTTCATGGACTGTTCAGGAAGCAGGAAACTTATAACTGATCTGTGAAAGCAATTTATATATTCATGTAAATATTTTGGTAACCATGGTAACATGTGCATGTGCAGGTATTTTACCCTGATCAGTCAAAAGAAGTTATAACTACCATCTGTTGTTTTTGTATGCTCTGTGTAATTTGTCAGTTTATTAAGTCCATTCAAAATACAGTGATCCCTGAGTAGAGCCCCCAGTATATTCCTGTACAAGCCTCTTTTTCATCCTTTATCTACCTGTTTGTCATTATTTATGGTGATTAATTTGTAGCTTAATAATAGCTCATGAAAAATGCAGATAATCATTTTTTTCTGGTGATGCAAAGGAGCTCTTTTCCATTTTTGCCTCTGTTTGGAGCAAATGAACGGAACTACTGGTGTTAAAGCACCCTAAATGAAGAATGGACTCTTCCAGCCTGCACTATATCTGAATGAATGAATGGATGAAGGAAGGATAGAGAGAAGAGCACAACTCTTGCCATGTCTATTGACAGCTTTACAGTTCCACAGATTGCACAGTAGAGAATGTTTTGACATTGTGTGGATATTGATAAGAGTTCACCAATATTAAAAGGAATGATGTGGCAGTATAGAAGTTGGAGCAGTAAGTGTGAGTAAGTGTAACTGCATCTCCTTTTACTCCACTATTTTTTGTAATTTTTCTGTAATTCTGTACAGTTTGTGTGTGTTATATTACTTACCATTATTAGGTATATGTAATACTTGTATTATCTGACAACTCTACCATAATTTTGTTGTCATAATTTTTCTGTGTTCAGAAATTACGAATGAAGTCTGTCTGTTTTTTTTAGTTTGTTGTGTTTTTCTGTTTTATTCCACCTTTACTGTGCAACAGTAGGTGGCACCCTGGTGGCTTTTAAGCATGTCATATGCCATAGGAAATGAACATCTAATCCACATGACTGTCTCCACTTTACAATAACAGTGAAATGCTAAAATTCAAGCTTTTAAATCTCAAATCAATAAATTCACTGTTTATTAACAATGGATCAAATGACTGTGAAAGGTGTTGTTGGTAGAGATAAACCAACTCTAATAAACCAACTTCTCAGAGCCACAGAACCTTTTTTCCTCTTGTAGCTGATTGTCTTGGTTTCGCATCCTGCAGACTCTACTTTCTTTCTGTCATTTGTAAATGTGTTCATAATGACAGCAACCGATGCAACTTTTCACTCATCCAGCAGCCGAATAGGGAGACTGGAGACTGTGCTGCTCCTCCATCATGTGAAGCCACTGTCTGGTTCCTTTCCTCTAACGTTCTGGCTCATTACCTTGCTGTAGGATGAATCTCTGACCAACCAGACCTTTGTTACTGCCTTTTTCTCACCATTTTGATAGCAGTACAGTACAATATTGTCCTAATAATCCATCAGAGGGTGTATTAACACAGTTTGTTCCAACACTGCCTTTGTACAGACAGAGGGTTTGGAGGTCATTAACAGAAGTTGGGACACCTATAGGAACTGTTTGATTCACTTCCATTGCTGCAGGAGAGCTGGAAGTTTACCGATTTCTTCGTCCCAGAAAAAGGCCTGTATGATTTTCCAGATTTTGGTGACTGGAACTTTATTTTACCCTCAGTGTACTGACATTGAACTACTGAAAATTCAATACAAACTGGAAAAATGGCTCCTTCCACCCACTCACATGGGAGTTGCAGTGGTTAGCACTGTCAGCGTGGGGACAAGACATTTTTTTTATTTTTTATTTTTTTAATGAGGGCACTGTCTCTCAGAATGTCCCAGCATGTTCAAGTCAAGTCAGTTTGTTTTATACAGAAGTTATTTCAGGGCACTGTTCATGTCTTGATTTCATATCACTTGTTCCTGGTTTTATGTGATGTTGTAACCTTACTTAGTCAGTAGGTGGCATCATTGTGTTTTGTATTAATTTTCTTGCCAGTAACACCAGTCATACATTTTGTGAATAACTGAATGAAAACACAATCAGTGGAGTTGGATTCAATGTTTTACTTTCCTCATCATGTATGCTGAATATCCATCAGTTGGAAAGAAAGAGAGTTTGTTCTTCTGTTTTACGCGGCACTTCCATGTTCATCAGTCCATGAATAACAAACACTGTCTCCACTCATTCTAAATGTGATCTGAACAAATGCCACACAGCTTAAAATGAAATATGGACAAATGACAGATATGTGATTATCTCATACTAATGCAGTTTTGACAAAACCCAACAGAGATATGCTGTTAAGAGTGTCCAAACATGGTCCAGTAATCCAGTGAGGTTATCAGAGAACAGTGCTGTTCCTCCTTTTCCTCACCACTGCTGGGTGTACTGCAAAGACTGGAAGATAAACAGCTGTTACTCCACTGAACAGACTCAAAACTGTGCTTTGCATTTGCAGACAAGTTGTTCTTTCCTAAGATAAGTGGTCCTGCTAGATCCAGTTTAAGTGACATGTGGCAATCCAAACCTCACCATCAGAAAGGTGCTGAAACCTACCGAGTACCTGTTGGGGATCTTGGCACTGTGATGGACAGATGTCTTCAGGTCATTTTTACAGTGGGGACACTGACTTCCAGCTAAAAGCAACACATGAATAACAGGATGCATCCTTAGCTTAGAAAAAAACGCTGCTTAGCTGTAAATTACAAGGATATTTCAAGAGAGTCCAACACAATTTGGTATAAGGGGAACAGAGAGAGTGTTAGCTGCTACAGTCATGCTATCAATATCCATCAATGTTTCCTAGAAAGACAAACAGAAATACATAATTCTGATTCTTCATCTCTTTGAACTGCCATACATGATAGATCTGCTTTGTAATCAGCATTGCATGTAGCATTGTAATTGCATTCTCAACTGTAGTTTTCAGCTGTACTGGGGATTATGTGGTTTTAGGTTCAAACTTTCAAACTTTACCTCCTACAACTCCTCCTCCTCCTACAACCCAAATATAACAAGCTGGTAGGTAAAAATTTGAAGTATGTTTCTTTCTCCATTTATTCAAATTGCATAGGCTTTCTTGGAACTACCATAGTCATTTATAGCTAAATACAAGCAAATGTTTAGGAAATTCTGAAGAAAGTTTTACTGAAAATTAGCTGGAAAATGCAGGACCTATAAAATAAAGTGGTTAATGTTATAGCCACCTGATTTAATCACTTAAACCTCATTTATAACAAATCATGGTGAGTCTGTCATTTTGGTCTGGCAGACCGGTCTAAATACTACAATACCCAGAGGGTTACAGTTGCTAAAAAACAAACAAACATACATGCTGGATTCTATCAAAACTGACCCAGAATTTAAAAGTGAAGTGATTTAAGTTACAGATTGAGTTCTCAGTTTGTGCTGCGTGATCTTTAGCTCTCTCCCACTGTTAGCAGCTCACGTTCCTGCTGAAATACACCTTAGTATTGAACCTTTTCCCCCAAAATTGTATGCACATAAGCTTGTACTTTTGACTTTTTTCTTTAATCAAAGAACAAGATATTTTCTAACCCAGCTGATAATCATGTTGACTGATGATTTGCTGATCCATGTAACACTGTCTATGAGAAAATGAATGAGGCCTTTAGTTCTGGAAATAGAGGCAGCTGAAACATTTCCTCTCCCTTTAACAATAGATCAAATTACTGTGTTAGTCATAGTGACAAACTCACAGAGCATTATCACCACCTGGGCTTTTTTCTCTCTTATCTCATTATTTCAGTTTTCTGACTCCACAAACACCACTCTCACTAGTGTCTATAGTTTTTTCCAGGACACAGACTGTTCTTGTGAAGCTGGTTTCCAGCAGCAGCAAAAATAAATAAATGCAGCTTTAAATCCCAGTTGAAAAAATACAGTGGTAACCAACATCAGGCAGAGTTCATAAAGCCTGGGATGTGAAACAAATCTAACAACCTGTGAACACCGGATACATTTCAGCCATATTTAAAGGCCATAAAGACTAGACGTGCCAAGCCAGGCTCTGTCTAAATATAGTGAAATACACCCACCAACACTTGTAAAGTTCAGTAAGGACCAGGTTATATCTGGTTGAAGTTGTTCAAAAACCAAAGCTTGAAAATTGTGGTTTTACAGGGAGCTTATGTTCTGGACTATCTTTAGTGGAGAGAAGTGACTTCCTTGAGTCTTGATGAAAATATGAGATTGCCAAACATCCAGAAGAGACTTCAGATTTGTGACTGTGACTTGTGACTTTGTGCTATACTATATAATAAAATTAACTTGACTTGTCTCTGTGTACCAAATTCATTCAGTGTGGACACTGAAGCTGTTGGTTTTCTCCTGATGCAACACCGCTGGTGTGGACAAGGTACAACCTGAAAACGTATTCATATCCACCAAATCTAAATAATTACCCTCCCATACAAGGAGTCAAACCGAGAATGCCGGGGTGAAAACCAGGAATCCTGACCACTAAACTGTATCGGACAACGACAGCCGCAGACAGAGTGAGGCATCAACTGCTAGCTGAATATATCCTTACACTTTGCTCCCATCAATCCTTTCCAGGTTGATTCCACTGCCAGGAAAGCAGTAAATCTGTGGTTAGTGATATGTGAGACGCAGTGTAGAACAGCCTGTGTGGCCCCTCATGAATCATTCAGGAGCCCTCCCTCTAATGAGAACACTCTGGACCGTGAAGGCCTATCTGCTGTTTCTGTGCATGTGTATGTGGATGGTGTAGATGCACATGTGCGTGTGTGATTAGAATTTTGAAAGATTTTGAAAGGCTGAATATCACACGAAGTAAAACCTGGCAAAATGTTGGTGGGTTTAAATAGTTCACCTTATCAAAACACTCACAATTGAGTGCACAAAAACATGAGGTGCACATGGTCACACCGTGAGGAGCTGATGAAGGGGAGATTCAGAGTGAGAAGGAAAGTGGTTGAAATAAGGATCTGTTCATGTGATGTGAGAAAATTTAAACATTATCTGGTGAAATGATCTGACCATGTTTAGAGCTTGGTTCTACACTGTGACTTTAACCAGTTCCAATGAATACTTGCAAGCATAAAGAGTAAAACTAGTTATAGTTTTAAATATTTTCAAAAGAGAGCTAAAGCTGTATTAACTTCTTTTGGCCAGTCACAGGTAGTGGAACAAGCTAAAAACACAAATTTCACATATTATCACCTTATGATGTTGTTATGACGAATGGAGCATAGTTCTACTGTCACATTCATCAGACACAGAACAACATCATTGTCCATTTGGAGTCATGTTTGTGCCCACCTAGTGAATATATCCAGACAGCCCCTAACACCTCTGCTCAGTGTCCTCCTGCTCTCTCACCTATACTTAGTTGTCAGTTTACTAGGTACACCTTGCAAAAACAAAATCAGTCTAATACAGTCCTGCAATAAATCCTGCCTTTGTGACAAGTGTAATTTGTTGAAACTGTTTGTTTGTAATTGTTGAAACTTTTACAGAGAGGTGTTGATTCAACTTGACAATCATTTTGGTGGCTGCAATTTGTGATGCTGTTGAATTGTATTGCATAATTCAAACAGATTATTCTGTCACAGGTCACACGTGTGTCTGCATGGCTGAGTTATACTAATCACATACATACATGGGCTTCTCTGTGTTTACAGTGAGTTGTTTTATCCAGATTGTGTTAACAATGTGTGTGTTCCATCTCTGACTTCAATGAGGGGACCACTCAAGTGTTAAAGACCTTCAGGGACCACAAAGATATTCATGAAGCAGAAACAGAACAAACAATGACACCATTGTCCTCTCTTGTTGTTAGAGCAGCGGGATCAGAAACGTGTGTGGACAGCTGCACATTAGACATGTTTGGACGTGATCTTCAGGCAGAAAATTGGTTCCCTCTATTATCAGGGCTCATATTTATCAAGTGTCTCAGAGTAGGAAGTCTCTGGTAATAATGTCTCACAGTGACACATTTTTGCTCCTATGTTTAGAATGACAAGAAAAATCATTTTAACTTAGGGCATCACTCCTGTCTGAGCTGATATTTATTTATGTAATTATGTTGGGAGCTGCCAGAAAATGTTGGTCAAACAGATATTCCATGAGAAACACACACACACTTCAATAAGGGTAGGCTAAATAACACACACTCCTCTCTGTATAATACAATACAGTTCAACAGCATCACACAGTTATGGTGTGGTGCACAGAGGTGAATATGAAACAGACATTATCCCAAAGCAGAATGAACAAGTTGAATCATTTACAGTTGGTTATAGATGGCTTTTCCTTCCCAGTTTTGTATCAGGAAGCCACTGTTTTCCATTTCCAATTTCCAATTTTTATCACAACATTATCACTTGGCAAGCTCCATAAAATTGCATGAGATTTCAAAGTGAAAGCTGAGCCTCCATTTTATTTTATTTTCCACAAATACTTATAGACTGATGAAAAAAGATGAAAAAATAAAAGAACCTCTGAGTTTTTGTGTCTCTTTCACTTCTCAAACCATAGCTACGCCACTGACTTGGCAACACCGTCAATAACCCATGACGGCACCAGGAACTTTAACTTAGTATCACTTCCTCATCCCAACTGAGCAGAGACCATAAGAAACAAAGAAGAAGAAAAAGGGCATATGATGACCAGCCTCTTGACTCATATTGAAGTACAGCTCTGCTTTTTCACTGTGAACCTTCTTGTTAATATGTCTGTGTTGATAATAATGATACCTGTTTGCTCTTTTGTAGTGTTTGATTCAGTTGAGTTGGAGATGGTGTCAGGACCCCTGTGCACCAGCTGTAAAGAGAGAGGAACACTGAAATAAACACTGCAAATACAGGGGAAGCATAAAAAAGAGCACAGTTAAAAGAAGAGTGTTTTGGGAGGTCTGTGTGACCAAATCAGTCAGACACTAAACAAGCTCTATTTATGACATTTATTTAGTCATGGCTGTTTATGACACCCAGTCACAGAACATCAATGCAATAACTGTCTCCAGTGCCCCTTGTTGACATGACAACATTGCAGATACAGTCCAGATCATTTATTTGGATGGTTACACATTTTTTTGTTCCTCAGGCTCTGTGCTTCTGTACCTTCAATTTAGAATAAAACAATGAATACTACATTTAAGTGTCATGCCTCTGCTTTAATTTGATTCTAATTTGATTAGATCAGTACAGAAGGTGTGGGAGATATAGCCCTTTTAATACATAGTGCTCAGATTCCAAAGGTTTAAAAGTAACTGGATACTTGACTACTAAATGTTTCTTGAGCAGCTGTGGGTTGTTTCAGTGTTAGTTCATGTGTAGAAGAGCTGACACATGACATCAGAGTTGAGTTAGAGTTGATGGAGGTGGACTTGTTTGTCACTAGGAGTCAAGAGGTGACCATGCAAGTGAAGAGGATAATACTGAAGAAGGAACTCACTGTACCTGTTTTAAATAAATTGTACATGTTGGCGGGTTCGAGCCCTGGTTCAGGCCCAGGGCCTTTCTGTGTGGAGTTTGCATGTTCTCCCTGTGCCTGTGTGGGTTCTCTCTGGGTACTCTGGCTTCCTCCCACAGTCCAAAGACATGCAGGTTAATTGATAATTCTAAATTGCCTGTAGGTGTGAATGTGAGTGTGAATGGTTGTTTGTCTGTATGTGTTGGCCCTGCGATGGACTGGCGATCCATACAGGGTGTACCCCGCCTCTCACACAGTGACAGCTGGGATAGACTCCAAGCCCCTCCGCGACCCTTAACGGATAAGCAATATAGATAATGGATGGATGGATGTACATTTTGCTAAGCTTAACTAAGACATCGAACTCTCAGCAACAAAAAAGTGGATTTCCAAAAGTGCCTAACTTATCCTTTGAACTGTAAAAAGTTAAATAGCCGAAGAGTGGGCCTGTCACCTCAGAAGCTAACGGGACAGTCTCCACAAAAAATAAGTATTCTTTTAAAAGTGTTTTAAAAGTTTTCTTTTTGCATAATCACAAAGGTTTTTGTTGATACAAGCATTTTCCAATCAAATCTGTATAGGGCGTAACACATGTAACTCTGTTTTACTTTGTGTCACCAGCTAGCTGGGCTGGGAGCAAGCAGCTGCTGCGCCAAGTATAAACAACAAAATGCTGGTTAACCACAGTCTCAGTTTGTGCCCCTCGCACATACAGTAGCTGCAGTAATGATAGCTGCAGTGGCCTGATAAGCACTGGAAAACAACAATGGGCATGAACAAGATCTATTTCTCTGTACAAGCAGTAAACATAACACATGGGCCTACTGCTAAATTCAGAGCTGATGCACAGTAGCATTAACCAAGATAAACAGCATGGCAGCAGCTATGCATATACAATAAATGACTACCAGCTCAATGTGACTCCTCTGTTGCATGTTTCAAAATGGGAGGGAGGGTTCTCAAAAATACAGGACAGAATGAGACGATAACCTCTTAAACAGTCTGAAGACTGGTTTGTTTTCTCTTTGCCTAATATACAGTGCAAAGTGATTCATTACATTTAAACTGGATTACACTTAAAGGTGATCTGTGCCCTGAGTTTTCTTCTAAGAAAACAAAAGTTATGTTCACATTCAGAGTTTCTTATTCTTTCTCATAAATGCGTTGTGCACATAAAATATTAGAAAAGACAATATTTTAATATTTCATGTCCTACATAGTTTACATCTGCAGTTGTTTGGTAGCAGTCTTCCTCTGCCTTACACTGGTTGGTGCATTGATCAGAGGAGCACCAGGATACCAGTGGCAGGACTGTGCGTTACATGCACAATACAAACAAAATGGGAACCCATTCATAAAAATATTGCTCCATGGTGTTACTTGTGCTCAAAAACTTTTGTTCTCTTATTTCTTATTCCTTCTGTGTATGCATTCTAAAGATCCCTATGAGGGAAACACTCCACTTAGGAAATCTGAGCTTTAGCTCTGGTGACCTAGTAATACCAGCATCCTGTTACAGTGGTCTATAAATGGCTGAATGCCTAATAAACAACATTTTTTCCCAGGGATGCCTTATGGTGAAATAAGTCTCTACTTATTGAAAATGAATCCTGTTTAACTCAGGTATTTAAGAAACATATTTTTGTGTCTGGCTCTGAATGTATCCTGGAGATCAGCAACCGGATACAAGCTGTCAGATTCACCCAGGAAACAGGTTTGACCCCATGCTGGGGTGTTGCATGTCCCTGCTCATTTTCCAATCAGCTCTGCTGTTGTTCAACCAGACAAAGTGTAGCACAACAGCCCATATGAACCCAGCTTGGGAAGAAATATCTTAAATTTCTTAATATTTTTACATCCACAGTAGAAGTTCTATTTTTAACTTTAAGTACAATGTGATTAATTACTTGCTGCGCTGTTGTTACATCACTGACCCACCACAAACAGTAAATGAAGTGTAGTCTGTTTCACACGTAAAATGATTCTTTACTCTGAATCCATAACTATATCACCAGCCAAATACTTGGCTGGCTGTTTTTAAATAAATCGTCATAGACAGCTGACACATGTACTGCATTATTAGAAAGTCTTGCAAGGTGATTTATTTTGAAGACTAAGAGTTAAAGATGGTCACACCCTGGATGAAGTGAAGAGAGGTGGGCCTTTGGGTGATTTAGCAGCAGCAGTGACACCAACATGTAACAACTCTGACTTAACACAGAGGATAATGTGTAAATATACTTGGACAATGAAAATGATGTTGACACTGACTCAGTGCTATATAATTATATACTATAATACTGGATGATTATCTATTATCTACATTTATTGTCTGTGATTGGGGTGAAATTTATTTTGCTCATATACGTATATAAACTGTTAAGTTAGTTAGTTTAATCTGTAATATGCACCATATCTTTTGAGCTGATTACATGTTTTGCATGTAAAATATTAATCTGCAGAGTAACTATAGTTATCAGAGAAGTTCAGAAAACTGTAGAACATCTTAAATGTGGTGAATTAGAATGGTACACTAGTATAAAATGTGTTCAAGTAAAGGACAAGTAACTGAAAACTGTGCATAGGTACAGTATTTGAGTAAAGTTATATTCCACCGCCTGTCACAACCTGGAAACCTCCTTATTAATGGCTCATAATTGATTTAAAAAATTTTTTACTATTTTTTTTCATTTACTTGCTGTTTGTCTCGGGCCATCCTGCGGTCCAGAGCACTCTGACGCCGTCTGGCCTCCCAGTGCATAGCTGACATCCTGGTGTACAGCAGCTACAGGAGACATTAACAAGTCAACATTCAATATGGAATGATCTAACAATGCACAAAAACCAGGCTGCAAGACAAAGTACAGGTGGAGGTGTGGAGTTTGAAAGACATGGGCATGAAAGGTTCCATGATATACACCCCAGCACAGATTCAAATCCTGTGTGAATGGAAGGTATAATGAACAATGCTACTGAAGTGCATATGGGAACTGTAGGATTCAGTGTTAATGCCACATTCATGTCACATCAGTATTACTGCAATTACCAGTTTCCCACTGGGAAAGTCAATTTTCTCTGAAAGCTCTGACATATTCAACTTGCCATTTACTAGTGCCATTTGCTGGCACTTGTTTACTAAAATGTACACAAGTACCAGTAAATGCAAACAAATATGAATGGCTCACATCATGTTTTTTATGTAAACCAGGTCAAATTAAAGCAGTGATTTTAACGTAGTATCCATTATTTTATTTCAAACTGAATGTCATGATGAAGAACAAAAAATGAGTAATGGTTAAAAAATACTTATGGTCTGGACTGTATGGCTGTATTAGTCTGTATTGTTTATGATGCTCTTAAAACTGAAAAAAAACCTGGAGAAACTCAAACCTGGAGCATGAGCACAACACATTTGAAACGTTCAGCTGGTTAGGGTGCCGTGTTAAATTACTGTTTAATATTTAGAACTCAGGAGTTAGTGGGCAGCTTAATCAAGAGCAGTGCGTGGCATATTATTACAAGACATTTTGTCCCAACCCAAGAGTATTTAAATGTACACTTGTTTTCTGCTCTGTGTTATACTGCATGTATTTGACCTGATAATAGAGTGGCCTGATACATTCACATCCCAACCACTGCCATCACTTACTCTGATTTCTGATTCCTATTGTCTACTCCTGTCAACCCACACTGTACCTGTCAAAGCTCATTGCTTTCATTTAATATACACCAGGTATATTTTCAAACGACATTTGCGAAAATTACAGAAATTAAGAACACAATTTCACATAACCCTAACACTCTAGGATAAAACATGATGTCAATATTATAGGCACTACAGCTGAGCACAGTGATGTTTGAGAATTAATGAGCAAGTAAATGAGGATGTTTACTCACCTGACTTATGCCCAGGAGGGAAAGGCAGCTGTAGCAGCCTCAGTGGAGGACTGGTGAAGACTGAGGTGTCAGTCTCTTACCTCCCTCCTATCACTGACCTTGTTAAGTTTCCAGGGTTTCCAGGCAACATAATGCTCTCCTGGGCTGCTTTTGTAAGAGAGAAACAGAGAAGTACAGTAGGGTGCATAAATCATTGCTGCACGACCTCCTGTGGCTCACTAACAATGGTCCCACCCCAGTTTGTGAGTGTTTCCCTGTGTGATTGTGTGTTTGTAGTCTCATCTATTCTCTTTGACATTTTCCATTCCCACACAGTAACTAATGAACCAGAATATTTCAGTCTAGCTCATTTTCTGTTTTAGGACAGAAGATGATGAACACCTGCATACTGTCAGGACTGTGCTTATTCAAGAAGCAACCTTTTGAACATAGACCTTCACCAGGCTTCTGACTCACAATATTAAACAACAACATCTTTGTACTGGAACCAAAACTGCATCAGCCAAACAGGATCCCACCCAGTCTTATATCAAGACTACAAGTAGCTGTAGCAGACTACAGTTGTCTATCAGCAGGATTACTTGGTCTGTACAAGCGACATACTAGCCTCCATGAGTTTAAAAACCTTCAGACTAACTGTCATTCTTGTGTTTTAATGAATGTATATCTGGACACAACTATTTTACTGTGAAATATCAGCTTGCAAATCATTTTTATGCTTAACTGACTTGTAACAGGGAGAATAGAGCCTCTGTTGTTCCCACTCTGCATTCCAAATGCCTGTTCTTGCTCTGTGTAACTTTGGTGAGCAGGTAGATCTCTCACTGTGTGATAGCAGCTTAAACTGCCAGAATCAGGTCCAGCAGGTTCAGAATAATGCTATAGATCAGTTGAAAAGACTTGGAACTTATTAAAAACCAGTATTCATTGCCAATATCCAGCCATGAAACTTTGAAAATGTAAAGAACTATATATGGAGTTTTGTTATAGTGACAGCACTTTCAGTTCTGGAAGTGGGGGATATTCAGTGAGTGGGGCTACACACTCAGAGCTCTGGTCAAACCACATTTTAGCACACAACTGCTGTGGGTTCAGACATTTCCGGTTTTCAATCAGATTTGCTGAATGCTGACTGGACATGAGTGGACATCATGATTACTGGTTTGTACTGAGATGATGATGATATTGTGTTTGTTGCCTGAGTGAGTGATAGGCTTTGTTTTCTGTACATGAGCTGTTAGCTTCGAGGGGCTGTGCTGCTTCCAGCAATGAGAATGCATCAGCAGTAATTACCACATGTGGGTGCAGAGGCTGCTGTTGCTCCAGTCAAGACTTTGAAAATATGCTGATAAAAACAAAAACAATGTATTCAGTTGTTAATAAATCAAGCAAACCTTGAAGCAAAAGATCATAGGACTATATAGACTCCCTGCCTCTCAGTCTCTTGTTTGAGTCTTTCAAAATTGGGGATAAAATGTATAATTATTAAATGTAACACCTCATATTTTCTCTTTACAGAAAGTAAAGTGTATTTTTGTGTGTGTGACAGCAGGCCATGATCACTAGCATGCTAGCATTGCATTTAAAGATACAGCTACATCAAGGTCGTAGGTTTGATGTCAGCAGCAGCTAAAACATATAGACATTTTTTGAGAAAACAATCTTAACTCAAAGTCCATTAACTAGCTTTTTACAAATCTATCTAGCTCCACGGCAACAGAGCAAAGCTCCAGCTGGGGGAACCTTGTTGCATGACACCTCTCTCTGACTTTGACCAAGCATTCAATGCCAACCTGGTACTTGCTGGTTCCAATATTCTTAGTTTGATTATAAAATATTCATAAGACTCAAACCTAGCCCTATCCAAGACAGTAAACTGTCTGTGGGTTGTTTCCCTCTGAAGAAGAAAGAAAAAGACAGAGAATGTGAGGCTTGCTGAAGTGACAAGACAGACTATTTCCTAATCTGTTGTTGAGAGGATGGAAAGTTTCTGCATTCTTTTGGTATATTTGTTCCATGCATTTATTCTCAGAATAAAGGAAGAAGGCTTCTGCATAACCAAGCCCTCACCTAGGCAGCTCTAAGCCTGCACTCACAGGAGAAAAAAAACTGAATTGGGAAAAAACATTTTATATACAAGCTCAATTGGAAATAACATCATGTAGGACCCAGCCACACCCATTTTAATTCCCTTATTTTTGCTTTTTATCTGATTTTTGTATTTTTGGGAATGACTTTTTAATCTTGTAGTACTGGTAGAATAAAATTATGTAAAAAGACAAATCCCTGGTGTTGAGGAGTTAATTTCTCTGCTCAAACCTGACTTAGCTGACAACAACCTCTAGATTTCAAGTTCTGAAACCTGTCTCACACATAAACCAATGCACACGTTATACATGCATTTGAAGATTCCCTCATGCTGATATAATCAGTTTCACAATGAATCTGCAAACCATCTGACAGCTGCGTCATCCCATTCAAATCAGGACCTTTACAGCTGCCACCCATCTCAATTTCCACATCGGGATCATACGAGCCGTATAAGGAATAATATTGTGGGTTGCATGTCAACCAATATTTGACAAATTGTCTGTCATGATTATTTTCTGTGTTCTCTCAGAACCCCTCTATTAATGTCACATGTTGCCATGCTTTCTCAAAAAGCAGTCAGTCAGCCTGCTCCAGTCAGTGAAAAGGTCATCACTTGTCTCACACACACACATCCCCCATCACACACACATCTGCACACACCCACATCGTTACCATAATGAGTACCGGTATCAAGGAAAGAACTACGTAAGTCATTATCATGCAAATCAGTACAGATGACCCATTATGTCATAGCTGGCTCATACTGACCCTTGACGACCTGTTATCAGCCTGAGGCTTCATTCACACAGACATTTGCTCTGAATGTTAAAACAAAGGAGGTTCCACAGTTTCTCCCTAAAGACTCCACAAAAGTTACAGACAGCATGTCCAGGCAAGCTTCATTTCACTAGCTTCTGCAAATCAACACAATATCTTCTGACAAAATGAAACTTGTTCCTAGAGTTTACTTTCCATATTCTCAGACATATAATTTGCTGATAACAAGTGCATATTTTAATTACAACACTTCTTTCACTACTCCCAGCATTTTATCTGTGTTTAAAACAGTATATTTACAAAAGTCTGTTCAATCACCCATCATGGCTGCTGTTCCTCCTGCCAACAACAGAGTGTGCTACTACCCTGTGTAATAAGAATTGATGGCCTTTATGGCTAACTGTTCTGGGATCAGGTTTTCAATTGACCACCTCTGATTAAGGACAGGAAAGCAGAGGAAGCTTCTCTCTTGTCAGACAGGAAGGTTTGGTTCAGTCTTTAAGTTATACTTTCATTTTTAAGGTTGTTGTTTTGGAGAGGAGTTTATTCAGGATTAGCTACTCTCTAAACTTAAGACATACTATTAGTGATATTATAACTGTGCGGGACACAGATGGGCCAATGGTGTCAGTCTTGATGACCAACAGAAGAGTGTTAAAGTAGGTCTGACTGAGCATGGAGCCTTGCCCTGAAACACTTTAAGAGCAATTTGCTCTATCCTGAACTTAAAAGCTTTACTGTCTGATATTTCTACAGCAGCTCTCTGTATTTTGTGTGATTTACAGTGGGCTATGATTACCTACATACAGCATTACATACAGCTACATATCTTCAAGGTAATAATAATTTGAATAGTATGATATAAAATTGCATAGAGTATGGGTCTGTGTTATCATAACACAAAACATATTTCATTGATAAATACAACTACTATAACATGTAACAGAATGTTTTTACATTGGGGTATTGTTACTTAAGCAAATGGGTAGGCCTATGAATAGCCTACTTCTTCCACTACTTCCCACAAGTAGAGCAATAACAACCAAGTTCAATAATAGTATTTTATCTGTGTTTGAAATAGAGCAAAATTAAACAAGTCTGAAAAGAATCAGCCCTGTAAACAATATAAAACTCCACAGGAAAATGACAGTAGCATTATCTGATTGTAGGGACTGTTCACTCTCCGATACTCTCTCTGTCCCTCCCGCCGATGCTACGTCAGCAGTGGGGGGATGGTGGAGCTTTTCTTCGGCGCTGCCTCTCTCCTGCTTCCAGTCTTCGTCAGACAACAGGGAGAGTTGTAGAGCAACACACAGCGGCTGTACGGACGGATTTGTCGGGATAATTTAACGTTAAAACTCGGATATTACTGGGAAATTCGTTACACGTCGATAATGTTGGGTAGTTCAGGGAGCGCGGAAATGCGGACAGGTGAGAAATATTAAGAATTTTACACCTAAATGCAGATAATCTGTTTGTTGACTTTGTTGTATCACGGGTAGCCTCGCGACACTAGACCTCCGCCGCCAAGCAGACTCAAAGAGAAGGAGTATATACTTTTTAATTAATTTTAAGTTCGTAACAAAACTTGACTTGTAGTTTTGTATTGGATTTGTTCTAATATGTCTGAAAGCATACGTTGTTTTCCCTGTTGTGTTGTCTGTGTACCTATGCTGTTGTCGTGATTTTCGTGTTCCAAGCTGTTTTTGACCCTGGTATCACATATAGATCCTAATGCCCGTTTGGGTCACACGCTAGCATTAGTTAACACTACCAAAAGCTAGAGGAGACGTTGCAGGATTTCTTCTCTACCCGTCGCTCTTTCTCATCCGTGTCTTTCCAGTTCTGTGCAGGATTTAGCTAGAAACACTACAGCTGTTGACAATACCTCCTGCCTCACCATTCACCGTGCAGTCCGAGTCAGGACAAAAGCTTACCAGCAGTTTACAACAATAGCCTTTTAAATGTTTAACCTGTCTCTCTTTATACAACATATACAGTTTAACCTTATTTTATCAAACATGTAGGCCTACTCAGCCTACAGTATTTTTTTAAGTTAAAAAATGCAGCATGGATTTATTGGTCTTTTGCTTTCATGGTGAGGCAGTGGACTGGGGTCTTGATTAGCCTACTGACAGCCCCGTGCTTTGTTGAAATAACTGACTCATGCTTTTCTCTCCCATTCCTTTTTTTCATCTTCAGGTCCCCAGTGACTGCAGCCGGCTGGCTGTCCCCTAGTATCCTGCAGCACCAGCCTTTGAAGTGAGGCCAGGAGTGTGAACCAATCTCCAGCCAGAAAGACTCCTCCCTGTCCCTCCTGCCACCTTCAAAGCCTCTGCTGACACACAGTTTTTTTGGCTGCCAAGGACACACAAAGTTATTGAGACAAGGACCCGGGAAAACAGACATTGGAATTGCAAAGGACCACCCGACAAAGGCAATAATTTGATCCTACAAATCCTCCTTACAGAGATTATATTCATAGGACCTAAACATGGGGAACCAGTTCACAGAAATCGCCCCCAATACCCCATTCCTTCCTAGCTTCCAGTCATTGCATGTAGTGGTGATTGGTTTGGACTCCGCAGGGAAGACCTCCCTCCTCTACAGACTCAAGCTGCGGGAGTTTGTTGAGACAATCCCCACCAAGGGATTCAACATGGAGCGGATTAAAGTGCCCATGGGGAACACCAAAACCAACACCACTGCGTTCCAGGTGTGGGACGTCGGCGGTCAGGAGAAACTGAGGCCCCTCTGGAAGTCGTACACCAGGAGGACGGACGGACTGGTATTCGTGGTGGATGCAGCGGAGACAGAGCGTATGGAGGAGGCCAAGGTGGAGCTCCACAGGATCACTCGGTCTGCAGAGAACCAGGGGGTGCCTGTACTGGTTCTGGCAAACAAACAGGACCTGGATGGAGCCATGTCAGCTTCAGAGGTAATTATTGTAACATGAATAGTTTGCTATTGTTTCTGCTTCCTCGTTATTGTATCATTGTAAATCAAACACTTTTGGGTTTTGGGCTGGTGGTCAGACAAAGCAAGCAGTTTAAAGATGTCACTATGGGATCTGGTACCAATTTGTCTTTAAGAGAGAACTAACTCTAGGCCTGCAACATACAGTTACTTTGATTATTGACCAATCTGCTGCAAATATTATTAATCATTCAGCCTATAGACAGAAATGAAAAATGTCCACCAATCAAAGGCTTGTGTTGTTCATATATTCAAAAGAACCTCAAAGATACGGAGTTTACGTCATGTAAGACAAAAAAGAAAATTTCACAGTTGGACAGGTCAATAGTACACAAAGTCAGTCGACCAAGCATCAGAGGAAAAGTGAAAAGTTTGTTAATGACGGCCTCCTGTATGTGTCTCTGTTTTTCAGGTAGAGAAAGTGCTGGCCCTCCATGAACTGAGCTCATCCACACTGCACCACACACAGGGCTGCTCAGCACTGGATGGTCAGGGTCTGCAGCCTGGCCTGGAAAAATTGTATGAAATGATCCTGAAGAGGAAGAAGATGCTCCGACACAGCAAGAAGAAGAGATGAGGGGGGGGTCACAGTGATGCTGGGGATGAACCTCGACTTGTTTGGTGAACTACTCAGCTGTCATGTCTGTGACACTTATGCAACTTCAGTGGGTGAAACCAGAGGGAAAGCTGACAGTCCTTCAGAGAAGCTGTGACATTTCCAACCAATTTCAAACTTAAGCTCTGAAGGCTGTGCCAATGGTTAACACCTTCCCTCGTCTATTTTGGACAGACTTGCTTCCTTGGGGATCATTTCTTGCTCTTGAGCACCCATCACTCTCCTCATCTCCAGTCCTTAAAGGGGCATGGTGGAGAGACATTCAGGTCCACAGGCAAAGTGCAGAGGGAATGAAAGAGGAGAAAATCAGTGCAATATATGATGAACATTCACTCAAACATTGAAGGATATTTTGTACCACTACCTGTGCAAACTCTCTGTTCCAGCAGAAACCTGCAGGCCTGGCCAAAGCCTAGTTCCTGTTCCTCTCACCAAGTTTATATGTTACACTTTACTATGAATCTTTATGTTGCATGATGTTCACCCAAATACCTGCTTGGGAATATTAAGCAACACTTTTGTTGATTGAAAGAAGACCTTTGTAATTATTCTGGGTTAGAGACTGCCCAGTGTTTAGTTAGGTATGCCATTGGGACTACAGTTAATCTATCACCAACCATTTACAGACTGACACACTGAGGCTGTGGAGTCCAGCCATGCAAGTTGATTGTTTTTCACTCTTCACCAAAGTGGTTTGTTTGTCACAGTTTGGTGTATTTCAGGGTTGGATGACTGGTTGGTTAAGTTCAAACAAGAAATTGTTTTTACATGATGTACATATTGTTTTGTAAAATGTTAACAAATGAATAAATTATTGAGAAACTTTGGCATTATTTTGTGGAAGCTTGTTTCTTTATTCTTTGTAAGTGTCATATTCATCATACACTGACTAATGACTGCTGAGAACTTGGTTAAAGTGAGTTTTAAGAATATGATTCATTGTCAGAGTGCACCAGAGGATATGTTAGAACACAATAATGTCTGACAGGTGCAAGCTAATGATCTATCCAGCGTTGTTAGAACATGTCTTTCAAGAAAAACAACACGTAGTGTCTGCTTGGATTTGCAGGGGTTTCGTAGGCCTTTTTTGCACCAAGTCTGATAAGCATAGAAAACTACATGAACAAGATTTCATCCACTTCTGTGGCGGAAACACACACAGGCCTGTCAATAACTACTGTATTCAGAGCATAATAATATAATCAGGGTGGACATTGACATAACAATAATAACAGCATAATAATGAAGATACAGAACCTGCTCTATCTACTGAAATACAGCAGCCATGAAATCCTGTCCTGTCCTTGTGAGGCTTGTAATGCTCAGCTCTTGTTAAAACTGCCAAGTGGGCATTTAATTCTATGTGTAAAATCTATGTGGTATGATATGAAGAGACAGTGTTATTTTATCCATGCTATGGCAATTAAACTGTTGTCTCACGGATCCTTTAACCAATCAGATTTCAAGTTGACGAGACCAGGGCCTTCTAGCAGGCCTAGCATGACGTTGCCAGTCATTTGACTGGATGGTCAGAGTGTACTGGTCTGAGCTAGCAAACTGCATCTATAGTTACTAGCCCAAACATGTTAGTATACATTTGATATATTTGATACATTTGATTTTTAACCCACAATGGCTGAAGGAGGAAGAGTTCAATGGCTCTGTTGTAGAGGTTATCTGTGCATCTCAGTTCCAACAGTAAGTCCTTTTCTATCGCTATGGAAGCTAACGCTGAAAGTCGAGTCTGCCCAGTTGTATTTCTCAGATAAGTTTTAATTCGCTTTAGGCCTGAGAATGTCCGCTCGATAGAAGCAGTTTTTTTATTTGTCTACAAATAATCAGCAGTTTTGGTGAGTAAAATGCATTTTACCTATATTTTATTGTTTTATGTTTTTGTCATTTTATTAGTAAATAATTAATGCTTCTGCTGGAGATGATGTGTGTGGCTCAGCTGTGGCTGCAGTGTTTGGAGACCTATTGAATTGTGATAATTGGCCTGTCTGTGATGCAAAGCTCTGGTAAACTGTGTTTCTGTATATTGTTGATGGTTTCCATAGCCGTGACATTAAGGTAGCCTATTAAGAGGTGGGGTAGAGGTAGGACACCAGTGAAGGCCTAGGTGTGAAATGCACGGCCCACCACTGGTTTCCACCCCCTCTGGCTTATGACCCTTTATAATATACCAAGGTCTACTTGTGACTACTTATCACAGCTTACAGCCTTTATGTGGATGTGTTGTGAGCAGTTTAACCAAAGAAGTTTTTTTTTCATTTTCAGAATGAAGAAACAAAACAACAAAGAGAAAAAACCTTTAAAAATTGTATGACAGAAAGTAGTTAAGAGTGAGTCTGTCTCTTATAATAATGTTGAGTGCTCAATATAGAAAATGTGTATTTATCCCCAGCTGAAAATAGTCCCCAACAAACGCAGTTTCCTCCTGTTTGAATGACATTTATTAAAAACTGCAGTGACCTGTTGTTTTAGAAAATGACTGAACCTCTTGTTTTTGTCAATGGAACTATATTATTATGCTGTTTTGTCTTCAATAGGAACCCAAGAGCTTGGGGCTGAGAGCCACAGAGAAAATAGGGTGGTCAGATAGTACTGAGAGACAGACTAACTTAAACATGCTTCGTGCGGTAGCCTGCAAACACCCACAAGTACATAATTGTGTGTGCCTCTCAAAATCTGCTGCACATGGGTCCATGTTAATTTTGGTGCATTTGGTGCATTTGACTGCAGGATTCCCAACCCAATGACTTTCTTCTCTGCCTCCTTCCTAAATTCACAGACAATCAGATAACCAGACAGCAGCTTTCCTGTGTGCTTGCTATGGATGACAATTCTTGCACATGCTGGAATCCACACATAAATCGCTGCCGACAGTGTGCATACAGAGGAGATGGCGTGCAGGTCACAGTACAGAGTATGCTAGAGCCCTTCAGTAAACAGTAACAACACCATGGATCATCACAAGCCTTATGCTTTAAAGAGGAGGAAGGGAGGGAAGAGGAGTGTGCAGCTGTGTGAGGTACAGTATATGGTCTAGTTCAGAGAGCTGCTGGACCTGTACCTGAACTACAACTTCATCAAACTTATTTTATACAAAATAGTATTTTTACCCACAAACTACTAACATGTGCAGAATAGTTGTTTTGTCTCCTGTTTTGTTGGGGGTAATGGTCATTTTTTTAATGTTGTCTGTTATTTGTATAATCAACAAACTGAAATATATTTCAGTATTACTATCCAATGCTGTATAGGCATGTTATCTAGGCTGCTCCAATTCAAGCCCTCAGTATAATACAGTCTTATGGCCTTAAATATGACCACAGTTAAAACAGCTCCTCTCAGGAATCCTTCATTTTAAATGATCATTTCATTCAGATACAAGTATTTAGTATGTTAACATAAGACAACAATAGATTGTTTCAGTGTTGCCTTCATTTTGTCTGCCCCTTCAGTTTTCACAGTGAGGCTGAGTCTACTTCTATATACATATTGGTAGAGTGAGTCATGGAACTTTGAAGCTCAGGCAGACATGTTGATGTCGTGCAGCTGTATTTGTCGCTGTATGTGGATCAAACAGGTTTCATGTCAGTGTCCTCAGGCTACTTCTCATCAGAAGGTCATACCATTATGTCTCCCACACACACACCTCTGTTATTATTATTACCCATCTGTCTTTCTATGCACACACCCCACCCCCCCCGCCATATAATAGTATCCAGTGCTCAGGCTCATATTACTGACCTGTTTGAGGTGGTTGTGCCCTGCAGAGTCCATTCAGCAGGAATCCCTCTGTTTATAGTTCAGATTCATGATGTCAGGAGCAGTTCAGATGTATGCTGTTGATAGCAGAGCAGGGATACCTGAAACCATTTTATTCATTAATGACACCAGATTTATTCCTCTTTAACATTTATTTTCTGTGCTTCGATGATCATGTGGCAGTAGAGGTGTGTATCATATAACAGTGGTCGTGAAACAGGGAAATGAACGAATTACAACAGTAATGTGAGGCAATTTATTTATGCACATGCTTAAGCCAAGGAAACTGAAACAGCTTTAAATAATAGACTATCAATATTGTATATTCTATAAGTAGTAGTAGTTGATAGGAAACTACCAAGCTAGTTAGGGCAACAAACAATTGCTTTAATTATCAACCAATCTACCAATTAATTACAGTGAGTTTTTATTTTTCACCAAGTTCAACAGAAGCTGTGTCAGAGATCGTTAACAGTCTGTCTTAAATCAAAATTACAGTTTTTTGCAACCTGGGTATTTTTATTTATTTATTCATTTATTATTAGTAGTAGTAATTTGGGCCCCTTTTTGCCTTTATTTGATAAAACAGTGGAGGAGATGCAGGGAGGGATCGGGAGTCGAGCTGGGGACTTGGCCCATGTGGTATGCACACTAACCACTCGGCTATCAGGTCACTGCCAGGTATTTTTATCTTATGTGTAGCTATCACCATTGGGGCAGAAATTTACTGATCAACGTAACGTGGTATGATCAGGGAACAGCTACATTGTAAAAAAAATAGCTTCAACAGGGAAAGAAAGAAAGACAAGCAATTACATTATAAACAACTAGCTAGTTTAGCTAAACCACGTTGGTTAGTGTGCACATGTAATGTTCCTTATAATCTCTCAATGCACAGGAAAATCGTATTTGGTCAAAATTGAACAGTGAACTGATCACTTGTGTTTCTTGTGGTTTTTTTTTCGGCTTTCATTTTTGGCACACCCAATTCTAAGAATCAAACATGAGCGGTTTGGCCTTTCATGAATATTTGAAGGAGAAATGAAAGCAAGGCTGTGGGCAAGGTAGACTTCAAACAAACACACTGTACAGACACAGGAAAGCACACAAACACACAAACGCATACATACACCACAGAAATCAATAGTAATGGGATATTATATACTGCTGGAGTGCTATAGTAAGTCTGCATTTTACTACATGGGCTGCACTGAAACACAGTAATTACTCTGCCACTTTGGTTTATAGATTTTTATTAAACATCTGTACATCTGTAATGTCATGTAAATTTAAGCTTGAGATACTTTTGTATTCTGTTTTAAGAACACTCAAATAGGTCTAATAGGATTGTGATGGAAATATAATACAAATCTATGATTTTTAATTTAATTTATTTCTAACCCAAAAATGTATCAAACAAATATCAAAATTACCATCTTAGAAACTTCCAGTGACCCTAAATAAACACCTGCATAAAATGCACATAGGCAACTAATATTCACACGTACAATATGTGCTTCATTTGCACCCTGGAGCTAACCAGCTCATACATGTACCACTGTCTGACTTAGGGCCATCCACACTTTGTTTGCAACTTTATACTCTAGAGCACCCAATGTGTATTTATCCGCTGCTGAAAATAGTCCCCAACAAATGCACTATTTCCTCCTGTTTGAGAAGCATTTGCTAAAAACCACTTTAACCATCTAATGACAATACTGAGCCTTTTTAAAGAATGAAGCTACTTGTATTTGTCAAAAACATCTTTTTGATTTTGAGGATTTGATGCTTTTGTGAGAGTGCACAATAGAGAGACGATGAAATGAAAAGACACAGGGATAGATACAGGGATTGATATGCAACAAAGGTCAGCTGTAAGCGAACTGAATTGATGGGTTGCAGCTTCACTAGGAACCAATGGGCTGAATGCAACACACTAAGGAAGTCAGAAAGTATTGAGAGATGCATCAACACATTGTTGGTGTTGGTATTTTCATGGGAATTGTTAACACCAAGAAAAATATAAAACAACACCAGCCTTACCCTTTAATTCTACAGAAATATGCATAGAGAAAGGTGAGCTAATGAGTATCTCTGCATTCTAGATTTACACATCGTATTCAAACTTTACTCCTTTGCATCAAAAGGAGCCAGTTGAGGTGGTTGTTCCATCTGTTTAGGATAACTCAAAGGAAGGCTCTTCTTTTGTAGGTTTTCTGGTCACACCCAACTGGGAGGGGACGCTGGGGTAGATCCAGAACTCACTGGTGGGGGGGGTTTACGAACACCTTGAGACACCCCCCAGACACCCACATGGATGGAGGGGTGTCTGGAATGTTTTTTTTGCAGCCACCGCCACCCTGGATAGGTGGAAGAAAATTAATGGAGTTCTCAGACTAATCCATGCAGCCATTTTAATATAACTCTCTATTAGCTCATGTAAGCTGCTGATACCTTCACCAATGGGCCATTCATCCAGTCCCAGAGTTGTAGATACTGAAGATTAGGTCACTGCCCAACCCCCATATGTCAGTGATACCAAATACTAAAACCTGCAGTTGTTGTTCCTGCTTTTCTCTCTCTCTCTTTCACAAGAGACGTGAATGTTTGTAGTTAAATATGACACCAGCCAAGCACTGTCTTGCATTTTACATATTAGATCTGGTTGTGTCATTCAAATCTCAAATTTCTGTTTTGTTTTACATCAGTTCATACACAACAATTCAAATGAATCATTGATTGGATAATGAATTATTTAATTTAGTCTTATTTACTCTTTCTGCTCAGTCTTTCTTTTAATAAACATGTATATATAAATCACATGCTCTTCTTATCATGGGTCAGGTTTGGAGAACTCAGTAGCACAACTAAAGCCCCTTTTATACATCCTGTTCAAGACGCGACTGCTGTGCTGTAATTCTGCCTCACCGTGCTGTATAAAATGAACAGCAGCAGAGCCTTGAGATAACCTCTGTTGTGATTTGGTGTTATACAAATAAAACTGGCTTGACTTGAATTAGACTAGTTACAAAGCTGAACTGAAATGTAAATGGAGAGCTGGCACAGCAGGACAGATAACAACTGACGCCAACACTGCTGAGCTCTATCTCTGAAAGAATCCTATCCATAATATTGTCAGATACTTATAATGACAGTCTGAGGCTGTCAGTGGCTGAATCATCCAGCAACTGAACGCATACTGTAGAACACACCTCTGACCAACTAGGCTGTCTTCCTTTGTCACTGCCTTTTTCTCACCATTCTGATACAGTACTTCCTGCAGTACAGTATTGTCTTAATAATGCATCAGAGGGTGTAGTAACACATTTTGTTCCTACACTGCCTTTGTACAGACAGAGGGTTTGGAAGTAATTTTTCCAAGTTTTGGTAACATAAACTTTTTTTAAATTGACATTTTATTCATTTATTTCTTCATTTATTTTATCCCGGGCAGTTTACCGCTTACCTATTTAAGTTTATTCACTGGACTTGAGCTGCTGAAATTTAGGTCTAAAACCTTTGTGTACACAGCGGTGCTAAATTTGTGTTGACTCACAGCAGGCCCGTTGTTATGAAGGCGTTTTGTGGGATAGAGCTCTCTGTGGCACGATAACTCTCTGCCCCACCCCCCCCCCCTGCTCTCTAAATCACTGGTCGAACCCTCCCGTGCCCAGTTACTGCTCAGTCAATCCAATTACCCTGATTGGAGGCTCCCTCCTGCTGCAACTCATCTGTTGCAGCAATAAGTAAGACGAAGGATTAGTGAGTCAGCAGAATTGACAGGAAAACCCTCCACTTGAGAGGTCTTTAACCAGCAAGAGCTGACTTGGATTTCCTCGTTCTTTATTAAATGAATGTCCTGTCATTAAATCTTTCTCTGTGGTGATCTGCCTGTGGATATTTTTCTTTCTTCTTGATCTTCCTCCTCTCTGCTGTTTTCTCCTCCACTCGGCACCTTTCTGTCTCTTTCCTCGCTGCTGTCAATAAAGTTTTTCTCACCTTTGTCCTTTCATCTGTCTGTCCTCAACTTTTTCTCTCAAACTGAGGAGCCTGGCCTTATCTCTACCCGTCTCTCACTTTGTCTCTCAGACAATGTCTGACATCCACACTGAACCAGCAAGACTTTAAAATATATTTCTTTCTTTCCAACAAATGGAAGATAAAGGAATACAATTCTTTTTGTTTTTATTTGGTTTTGACACAAGGTTGAAGAATTGTAAACTTTAAAAAGACCTGAAAATGTTAAACTAAAATTTTACTGATTGTGCCATTCATTATTCATGTTGTGATGATGTGTAGTTAACAGAACAGTGTGATGAATGATAATTCATTTGTTTAACAGGTTACTCAACAGTAATATAAAATAAATAGACCTGATGTATTTCTTTACTGTGGCAACAGTATTACAGAGTAGATATCTCTTGATGTGAAACAGCATCAGTGTTGTAGCTGCTCTTTCTGAGAAGCTTGTAGTGCAGCTGCTACTTTCAATAAAAGAGAAAGGTCACTGAAGATTAAATACTTCCACTGAAAAGTAGCATGTAACTCCACTAGCTACAGTCTCAAAGAAGCATCTCCAACAATACTAATAACAGTTCAAAATGAACTAATCACTCCACAAATACTCAGCTGGCCGACACAGTTACACCAGCCAAACCAAACATATTTTTAAAGTCCCATGTTTAGTAAATCTTTGTTATACTCCAATCTACCCTCATTTGTTCCACTGAAATATCACTTAGGGAAGCAATATCATATACACCAGTAATTCTTGTTGAAAGTTGAAATTCTATCCCTGGTAAATATGATCATATCTCATCTCACCAACTCTCCCAAGATCAACAAACTCTGGGTAGCTCTTTTTATGCACAAATATGGACAAAAGCATCTCCCTATTTCTTTTGAAAGGTGTGCATATTAAATACTCAACATGCACAGATCCCACTGACTCAACTCACACGTTATTTTTAGTAATTGTAGCATACACGCACACACACACACACATGCCTGTCCCTCTACATAGTATGCATTCATTTTTATCTCTACTAAATGAACAAAATAGCTCAGGGTGGACACTCTCAGTCTCTGGGTCTCATTCACCAGAGAAAAGCTGTCTCCCATTATTTGTGGTAGAGGCTACGTCTCTCTCTCTAGAATTACCCCAGTAAAGATGTCAGCAGGCCTCACCGCACACATGAACAGGACCAAACCCATCCACGTGTTCAGCTCTGAGTCTGCTTTACTTTTATCTGCCTTTTTGACTTAGTTCTCCGTTCTGCTTCTACTAAAGCTCCTCATGCAGGTGTATACATTTACATCAGTTTAATGCATGTAACAGTTTACATTACCTCCTAACTGGCACTGTCATTGCAACCAGTCACCATTCCTACAAAAAGAAGATCTAGAGTCAGGGACACATCAGTTACTAAATCTGATTTTTATTTTCATATCCATGTACAGAGATTAGTTGAGTTGCTGCTACCAGTTTCTTCTGTTTCTGTTTCTCCTCTCGCTGTCTCTCTGCAGGCCATGTTTCCCTCCTCAGAGCAACACAGTACTTGTAGAAATCATTGTGGTTTTTGATGGGTATCTACATGTCTCTCAGTCCACCCAGGCCTTGATGGTTGAAGGGAGGCTCCAGCTTCATGCACCATTTCAGATGAGACATGCCTTCCAAAATAGAACTGAGTGCATCCAAATCATGATGCTATCATAGTGTGTGGAGTTAAACCATTGCACGGAAACCTCCATTCTTCACGCTAAGGCAACATTTGCAGGGTTATAACTGCCTTCAAATGCATGTTGAATTGGTTGCATTGTGTAGGATAATGACAGCAGTGGTTCCAGCAGTGGTTTCTGATGTCAAACTCCACAATGTGCTTTCTCGTTTCATCATGAAACAGCAGGTTAGTTTATTGTATACTGACATGCTCTATGGCAGCTGTCTATGTACAGCCCAGATGGACTTTGTTTATTGTGTGATATCTTCTAAAATCATTTGCATGCAGGGGGGATTATGGGAATTTGTTGGTTTGTATCTCTGTTAGACCAGAGGACTAATCATCAAAGAAATCACTGAAAATATAAACTTCACTTTGCCGCTGTACAATTTGGCACCATAGCATTTATGGATTTATTAATGGTCAATACATTATTTACTAATGCTTTGTATTTATAAGCCATTAATAAGAACAACTGTTGGGTTGCCAACAAACAGAGGCTGTGATTTGAATTCAGTACAGTGTTTTGGTTGTTTTTGTTTGTGAGAGAACTACATAGACATTCCATAGAGTGTGTACAGGTTCAGTATACAATTTACTGAGTACACCTCTGTGCAATATTAAGAAAATGCTACATGATTTGGAACTGTGTCATTTTTCAGTTATTGTATTATTTTTAAGTTGAAGTGTAGAGTATATACCTATGAACAAACAGGTGAGATAGACTACACTGAAAATACCTAAAGTACAACCTCAACACAACAAAAGTGACTACACCTGTGATTTCCACTTAAGTCTAACTGCAGGAGCAAGTAACCTGCGAACACCAGAGCTTCCTCAGTTTTGCCCTTGGCTGTGTCTAATACAGTATGGCTCCATGCAGTAAGGAGGAAATAAGAAACCATATTGTGAGACTTCATAAAGATGGGAGAGGGTACAAGAGCATCAGTGTTCTTTCTTTCCATCCTACTACTGAGCTCTACCAATAGCAGAAGGTGCATAAGATTAAATAAATGTAAATGTATAAGAATGGAATCTCACTAATGAAGTGTGCACTGACTGTGGGTTACACACAATCAAATATTTCTGTTTTTCAAATTAATTGTCTTCATTCTTCTAGGGCTTTGGCTAAAAACAGATAAAACTGTATTAAATGGACAGGATTTGGGATTAGTTACCATTTTAATGTGACTGACCAGGGGTGTACTCAGTTTTGCATTATATATTGCATTTTAGTGCATGGGAGGAGGCAGCCAGGGAGGGCTAGCAGGTTGTTCTTATTAATGACTTATCACTGATCTATAGAGTATTAGTAAACGATGTATTAATAAATTCATTAATCACAGCTTAGAAACCACTTGTGAATAATTTATTATCAAAAAGTGCTTCACTGAGGGGGCTTTCACATCAAGGCTCTGAGCCTGGATACTCGTGGCAGTGTTTGCTGATCTCTCAAATAGAAGCATGGGGCATGTGCTTGGCTAAAATGTGAGAGGGTGGCAGCCATACCACTGTCAAAATGAAATGTGACGGTGTAACATGAAAACAGACTTTTGAAAAAGGGCGTTTTAATTGAGAATGTTTGATAGTAGAAGGAAGTGTAAATAATTTGTGCAGTGCAAATGTATTTTGCAGACATTTCATTCAGAGTCAGATACCCTGCTTCTCCCTCTATAACATGTGACTATCTAACCATCTGCTTTACATTCACCAATTCTTTACAATTTATTCTCATTTTTTAAATCATGCCTTTACTGTGAATGTTGGGCCTTCACTGTCTGTTATGGACAGATAGTCATGCAACAGTAGGACAGACTTGAGCTGCTGGAATGATCTGCTTAAACATGCACAGGGAATCCTCCTGTCTTCAGGTTTGACATGGTGTGTTTAATCACAGGTTTAAAAAGAAAAGGCTATTCCAGGGAATGGCCTCAGTGTTACAGGCTGATCTTCAGAATGAAAAGTATGTCAGGGATTTCAGCTATGTGCTACTCTGACAGGCTTCAAGCCAATTATCATACCACATGCCTACTGGGAGGCATCTATAGTTGCTTATCTTAAATGGCCTTCACACATTGTTTGGTACCAGTGCTTTATTTTCTCATTTGTTATGGTTCCAGATGATTTATACACATGTAATGTCATGTCAAAGACACTTGCTCTCATGTAGATACACACTCTGTCCTTTTATAGTATGTGCTCCACCCTCTTCTCTGGCCTGCCTAACAACTCATTGGCAAGGATCTTAAAACCAAAAACCTCATCTTCCACGGTCCTGCTCCCCACTTTACTTCCTTGTTTTTGTATGAAAATTGACCCTTGACATGACAACAGGGGAGCTGTGAGACCCATATGAGACCTATTTGAAAACTGTTCACTGCCCTCTGTCACCTCACAGTTCTCATTGTAAAACCACAGGACTCACTCACTAGGAATTTATTTTGGGAATGGAATATTCTCTATAACTTAGTGTATATACACAATAAAACATAATAATATGAAGATATAGTCATGTTTAAGTTGTTTCTTCAACTATTTTATAATTCAGTGTTAAGACATCCAAGCAAAGTCATTTATATAAATGAGAAACAGAAGAGGCCCTAGAATAGATCCTTGAAATGTCCTTCACATTTCATTTTTCCCCACCTGAACACCTTATCTTGACAGAACATGTGCACATGCATTTGTGATAGTTGACTAATATTGTTCTGAATATTCCAGTTACATGGTAGTTGTATGGAAAGTTGTTAGCTAGGTATTTGTGTATTTTTGTATGTTTGGCATTTACCAGCTTCAGGTGCACACCTGGCTGTTTAGGTACACTGGGCATGCATGTGCCAGTGCAAACAGTAAAGGGCTGATAACACCGCTGGACGTGGAAATTGTTGCAGATCAATAATTTGTTATCCACGTTACATTCACCACTGGAGATTGAGGCTGATGTTTGTTTTCTTCTGGTAAAGGGTGACGTAGCAGACACGTGATGAATCAGGGAGGGATACGTCATGGCTGACAATCAAGAAGAGAACATTGGTGTCTACATCATCGTTTCCAGAATTCTCAGATTCTGCCCATCCAGACTAAAATACAACCCCATAGTTTTCAAACTAAAACAGGAGCAGCAGCGTTTCCAAAAGTTTCTGTTTCAGGGGCTCAGAAATGAAGACACCAGGTGTAACTATGTGTTATCCATCATCATCCATACTGAAACATATTAGTATGGATGTAGCCTGAGAGTGATGTTTATCTTCTCATCCAACTCTCTGCAAAAGATAAAATAAGTGCATTTCTCCTCAGTGTTGAAGTATTCATATAACTGACAATAGATACAAGTTGAGGCTGTGACGCCCAGAGGAATCATCAATGTAATGCTGACATTTTTGAGTCTCATTCTGTTATAGGCAACTGGATGATTTGCAAAAAGAGCGATCCAGCATTTGAAAAATGTTACTAAGTAAACATGGCAAACACCACCATCTCTCAGCACACAGCATACCTGAAGCAGACAATCCAGTTCATTCAAGTTACTCAGATAACAGCCGGTATGACAGCTCTTCCCCTCCTCTGTGGTTCAACTTGTTTTTGTTGCCTTCTACTCAGCTGGCTGTACACAGTCAGTACGTCACAGCAGGAAGAGGAGCTGGACTGACGTCAAAGGGTTGTTCCACCATTCCACCCCACCCACCTGTCAGCTGAATACAGGTGTTGAAAACAGGCTCGTTTAGATATACAGTGGCATCCCTGCAGGCATGAGAGCATAACTCACTTAGTTTCAGTGTGGATGCAGGTCGTGCTAGCTAAACTGCTGAAGGGAGTTCATACATAACCAGAGTGTTAAGAGGAAATATTTATAATCATAGTTAATAATTAAGGTCCCAAAACAGAGGAGTTTCACATGGAATGTACAATTTAATCACTGATAAGCAAATGCCTCTTTTAAAACATATCCCGATCTGATCAATTACTTTATGTACAGCATATGTATGATAAAGTACATAATAGATACAAGGGTTTGTGTTCTGCAGTGTGCAAAAAGGGCCAAAAACAAATTTTGAGAGATTGTCCATCCTTCACATGTATTTTGGTTGTGTGTACCCACGAATCTTTTTGATTAGATTGAGTTTAGTCCACGGACAACAAATTTTTCCAGTTTTCTTTTATTTAACCTCCTTTTAACAAGGAAGTCTCATACACCCATCAGCCACAACATCAAAACCACCTAATACTGTGTAGGTCTCCCTCGTGCCACTTAACTGCTCTGACCCATTGGGGCATGGACACAGGACCTGTGGGAGTGAGTGATCGGATTGGGATCTGGGGAGTTTGGAGGCTAGGTGAACACCTTGGGCTCTTTGTCGTGTACCTCGAGACATTTCTGAGCAGCGTGGTTGCAGTGGGGTGGGAGCACACATCCTGCTGGGGGAGGCTGCTGCTTGGTCTGCACCAATGTTCAGGTGGGTGGTACATGTCAAAACATCATCCTGGAGAATGTCAGGACCCAAGGTTTCCCAGCAGAACACTGTACGAGATGATCAGTGATGATGATGATGATGTTTTAGCTGATCAGTTTAATTCAGGACCTGAGAGACATGAGAGAAATAAAATGTTACTATTGCATTCATCATGTAACATTTTTAATGTGATGCTTGAATGCCTGATATGAAAGCATGAATTACTTTGTTAGACAGTGTTTATTATAATATCTAATATACACAGTCATATGTGTGTTTTATTTGATGATATGTATATGTTTCCTCTGAAAGAAAATGGTACCAATCCCCTGATGGTTTTTATTCAATTATTATTTATTAGTGTTACTTAAACCCAACTCAAACCCCTGAGCTGACACTGCTGTTAGCCTCATGTGTAACCCAGGCGTGTGTGTATGTGTGATGCAGACAGACCTGCAGGTGATTTACTGCAGAACACACAGCAGACAGCACACAGTGAAAGAGGAACACAGTGGATTTCCCTCTGATTCCTGTGTCTTCCCTTTGACAGATATCACAGCTTGCTAAGATTTTTTGTAGCCTGCTAAGAGTCTCTCTGTTCTTATTTTAGGAACCCGCTCTACCTTGCAGATCACTTCACGTCTACACTGTCCTACACACACAACATGTTTAAGATCAAACCACAGATTTTCAGCAGTCTCTTTTTACAGCCTGTACAGGCAGATACTGCAAAGGAACTGTTCTAGGGTTTTTGTAGAACCCAAAATATTTTGTAAAAATGGCTGGAAATTGGCCCAACGCTGAGTTAAACAGCCAACTCAACTGGATCAGAACTAGACAGTACACAACTACTACTTTGTGTACTGTCTAGACTCTTTCAGTTTGAATGACATTACTTTAATGGCTTGATGAAGTCAGCAATGTTACATATTCCATATCTGAAAAGGGTTAGTGCCTCTCTCCCCCTCTCTCTCTCTCTCTCATCAAAACATGTTAGGTAGACTTCTGTCCAGATCATTCCAAAACATTGCCATAACAACAGCTAATTAAATTAATGGAGCTGTTTGGTTAGACATGTGGTGACAGACCTGTGTGTGTGTGTGTGTGTGTGTGTGTGTGTGTGTGTGTAGGTGGGTGGGGAAGGGGAACTCATTTCTGGAGCTCTCAAAAAGGATGAGTCAGCTTATCAGCTCTGAGGAGAGATCTTGTGTATGAGACTGGGAGGGAAACAAAGAAAGAGTGCCAGCAGAGAGAGAGACAGGGCACAAAGTAACAGTTAAATCATTATTACACACCACAAGACTGTGTATGTGTGTAGAGATAACAGAATCAACAACTCAAGCTGCATATTCCTTGCTAATTATTTCTTATAGAGCATACATTATTGTTTTATTATATTTTATTTAGCGTGCAGTCGATAAATGAGGCCCCAGGATTCATCACAAGTACATTGGACATTTCTACTTCACAGCAGTAAAATGAACAAAGAGACAGATACATTTTTTATCAGCTCATTTGAAGTAATCAAGTGGACACTCCATCACACTGCCCCCCCCCTTGCACTCTAGGGGAGAGCACACAGGCAGGCAATGATTACCTAATAGCTGAATGAGTGCCAGAATAGAGGGGGTGGGTTGGGGTGTCATCCAGTCAGTTCAGTTCAGTCAGGGCTGGAATAGAAGGCAACTGAGGAGACCCTGGATCTGTCCTACTCTCACCCTGCACCATCTCTTCTCTTTGAGGTGGATTCAGCAGTGCCGCAAGAATGTCACATCATTTCTACAAATGTTAAATATTTGTATATTAAATATTTAACAGAGTTTGGGGAAGAAATAAGCACATTGGTAACATTTTTCTTAATGAGGGGCACAGACTTGAATTCAGATGGGCTTTGTGAAGGTTTAGGGGTTAGACAGAGCAAGAAATAAAGTTAGAAAGTGCTTTACAAGAGAAAAAAGACACAGTTACACTATTAGTTAAAATCAAAGTACAGACGATGAGACAGACTAAACCATAATGAAAAAAGATGAGATAAAAGAGTGAGTTAAATAAAACAGATAAGACATACATACATATGAGACATTGCATGTAAAAGTTTCAGCATGACTGGGCAAATTCAAATGTTAATGCAACAAGTCCTCCAACCATATGGGTCATTTGATGCAACCCATAAGAGCCTTTTCTAAATCTATCTAAATCTAATATCTAAATATCATAACAAGAAAGTGCAGAAGTATATATTATATATAATAAATGTAATAACCATCCCAAATATCATACATAATATATTGATATTTGGATGAGAAGATTCATACCACACTCATGCTTGCTTGGTGAGCAGCCAGTTAGCTTAGCTTAGCAAAAACACGGGAACTGTTCACTGTAAAGTTTCAGGCAATCAGTGGCAATGCTAGGAAGTTACTGTGCCTGGGCATGAAATAGTTCAGCTCAGAATGTTTAACACTGCAACATGTATACAAGTATACAAGTATACAAGTAAAACAATATAATAAATAAACAATGTAATATGAGCTTTAAAGATAGGTATGTGGCTTTAAAGATAGGTATGTGGTAGGTTGATATTGTCTCCTTTGTTACCTTTGGACAAAGCCAAGCTAGCTGTTTCCTTCAGTTTCCAGTCTTTGTGCTAAGCTAACTGGCTACTGGCTACTGGCTGTGTGGCAGCTTCATATTTAACATACAGATGTGTGAGTCGTCTAGATCCTCTCATCTAACTCTCCACAAAAAAAACCAAAAAAACAAGTGAAAAACAAATGTGAAATAATTCCTTTAAGCTCTATTAATCACTGCTCCGAAACCGTAATTATTAAGAACTTAAGAACAGTGAACTTACATAAACACACTTTATGGATATATGAATAGCTGGTGCAACCCAGTTCTTCCCAATGTGTGATTTTGTTCTTATTGTTGTTGCCTTTGTTGTTTCTTTTCTCCCTGCATATAAGTGTGTGGAGCGGAGGGAAAAAGAAAGAAAAATGTACAGAAATAACGAAGGAGTAGGTGGGGTGGAGAAGGAGAGGTGTAGATCTTCTCCAGTGTTGTGTAATTGAGGGAGTGATGTAAGAAAGAGAGAGAACAAATGAGACAGAGGAAAAGAGAAAGAAGCCTAATTGGTATATGGAGAGAAAATTGGTTTAAGTTTGAACGTGTGGAGCCAGCGTTTATTTGGAACTAAATTGATGACTGCTCAGGAGGTGGTTCAAAATGCCTTTTCCAGGTATTTTTATTGTTTGTTGGCAGTGGCAGTCATGATTGGTTGAGGAGATGACTGGTCACAACAACCATCTGTGACCAGGATAACCAATACTGAACCAATGCAGGTTTAACTACATCATTGGCTCTGTGTGTGCCTGAAGTAAACCCAGAAGCTTCATGATACAAGTTACAAAAACCTATGATATTAAACAGATCATATTGCTCACCATTTTCTCTATTTTAAGCCACAGCATGGTCTGTTCAGCTGCGGGATAAGATTATACCAGGTAGAAAGATGATAGCAGTGGCCTGTGACAGGTTGGATCTGAGGCCAACACGGCAGCATTCCATCCTGCTGCTACGAGATTCAAAATACACAGTCAGAGTGGCTGGGCAGCAACCATTTCCTGTCTGGAGGTTAAACAAATCATTAAAATGATGTCCCACTCTCTCAGACTACCACCTCTAGATAATGTGACAAATGCAATGTGCGAAGTTCAGTCTGTCCCACACTGACTTCAGTTTGGTTCAGTTGTTTCTCTTACTAGGAGAAAACAGCAGTTCACCTGAGCAGCTGCAGACCTTTGACTCAGCAGCAAAATTACAGTACAGAGTACAGTATGACAGAATACATAAAGGACCAGACTAAAGATCTTGTCAACATTGTACAACACTTGCAATTGTCAACTATTTAGCAACTGATAAAAAAAATAGTAAGGCTAGATACTACAGTTGCTTCTGCAATTGTGCCACAGCCTCATGGACCTGACTTCCTCTGAAAGTCTGAAACATGGCTATCCACAGTCCAGTCACATTGATGTGCAGCTCCTTGCTGGTAACTGCTTCCTGGTTGGTGTGACCAACAGTTAGAATTAGATTGTCCGACTCACATTGATATGGCTTTATCTGATTCTCAGTGGGTGAAACTTTTCAAAATTTAGAGGTCCACTGTTTGATACATAACCTGGATTTGCCTCAGACATTTTGAACCAACCAGTGCACAATGAGTGGAAGGGTCTGCACACAAGTATTCCAGTAAGTGGTAAAGAAGGACTGAACTGCCTCATCTGTTAACCAGCTGTCTGGAAAAAGATGGTCAGAACTGCACAAACACACACACACATACACACAGAGAGAGAGAGGGAGAGAGAGAGTCTGCATTTCTCATGTGGGAAACAGCTGTTAAGGCCTCTGAGATTTTAATCTAAACTTTTATATGATGTGTGTGTGTGTGTGTGTGTGTGTGTGTGTGTGTGTGTGTGTGTGTGTGTGTGTGTGTGTGTGTGTGTGTGCATGCTTGTGAATTCTTGATGGCTCTGCCAGGTAGACTGATGATTTGTTGTTCAGCTGTTAACCCTGTGGCAGTGTGTGTGTGTGTGTGTGTGTGTGTGTGGACTGTTGTGGTGAAGACACGCAGGTCTGTTTTTTAGGGAAAAGATGAGTCAGATGGACTGAATGAAACAAAACAAAAAGGCTGCAGCTTTGTGGAGATGACAAAACACACAGATATAAAACCACAGTGTGTATAAAGCTGTGTCATTGTGTGTCTCATTCAGATGAATAACATCAATCATAAATGTTTTAGAGCAGGTACAAAATGACAGATATAAAGTTGAGTGTCAGTCAACTGTGTGTAGCAGAGGATGAGTGCAGTTTGGTCTCGTTTGCATTACTGTACTTATCTAACTTTAGATTATAGTTATAGATGTTAACATGTCACTACGTAAACATGCACAGCTCCCCACATTGTGCCATTCTTGTTTAATCTGTGCACAAACAGAAATGTCGAAATGACAATTTGTGGTTTAAGGAGCAGAAACCAACTGAACTATTTCTTGACAAACAGCTGATACAGGTTTCATGACTACTTATGCTCTACACTGTATTCCACAAGAGATGCTAAAACATGTATAAATCTTTTTTTTTTTTAAGATGTACTTTTCCAAGCGTGGAGTTAAGCATTCTATAACTAATGTTGCTAGCATTGTTACTTCTTCCTGTGAGTGCTTCAGACAACCACTGAGAACCACAGAAACTGTGTAACTAAATGTAGACACTGATGTGTTATGTACTGACTGCTATGAATAAGGTCATGTTGGCTAAAATCATATAATCCACATAGTAATAATAGTTCTGTAAACTGCTCATAGCACTGATTTGTTGTTTTATTAGTTGACTACTTGGTGATTGTGTAATGACTGTGTACAGCTTTCTGAAGTCTTGCTGTCACATTGAGGCTGTCTGGTCAGAGACCAAAACTTAAGACCTGTGCTCACCAGTACTATCTGTCAACCCACGCTTCAGTCAGACATGCTGCACAGACGTACTGGGCCAATGTGCCCAGTGTGCAACTCCCTGTAAAGCTACAACTTGCTTTTACATTTCTGTTCATAATAATGGCCACTGTTGTGTATTTCGAACCAATCCCACATACATTGTTCTGGTCCTGTAACTGCTCATTAGAGCATCAAATGTGTATTAATCTGCAGGTGAAAGTAGTCCCCGACAAATGCGCTAGTTCCTCCTTTGAGCACCTGAGTTTGTAGTGAGACCTCCTGTTATTACAACTGAGGTACACAAGTGACACCTCTAAAATTCTGTTTCTCCCAGCACCCATACACAAATTACACACTATTACAGAATGCATTTTCTTGACACAGGTTGACAAGCAGGTTGAACACGAACTAACCTTCAATGAGACATTAAAATCAACCCGTCCAACTCCTGGCTGGTTGGACACACCACTCTCTGGGCTTTTACTGATCTTTGCTTCTAGTTTTTTGAACTGGAAAATCATTGCTCTGTTGATGTTGTCATATGTAAGCATTTTCTACAGTGTTCACGTCACAGTTCTTTCTTGAATCAGAGAAATCAGAAACAGGCCATACAATGGTGGAATGTGGAAGCTGAAGAAAAGTGACCTTGTAACCTTCAGATTAGCTTTCTGAAACTGTACCTACAGTTCTTGTCAACAGTTTGCCACTTTTACCACAACATGTCAGAGACAGGACATCAGCAACACATTCAAAACAAATCAATGAAGCAACCAACCCTGCAGGCTCAACCAGCTTGAGTGTACGGTGTTGCTGAGCAGCAGCAGGTGTAAGGCAGGCAGTGGAGGGAGTGTGTCTGGTATTAAGGGAATGTAACACGGCCGGTGTTTATGTCTGCATTCCTCAAAGCTTTTCATCCCTCCCTCACAGACTCTGGATTTCTCTCGCTCTGTCTATAATGGGACTGAAGTATGAGTAAAGTTTTTCTTGCTTTATTTTTTCCCAAACGTTAATTTCTATGTGTTGTCAGTAAGAATAAACAGCACACTTTTGAATTGTTATATTCATTTTGGCTGCTGTTTGTATGACCTTAAGCCAAATTCTTGAAATATAAAATATACATGTCAGTAAGTCTTATCTGTGCTGATCACACCTGCCTCCAATCCACCACAGAAATACTCTGACATAGATTTAAGTTCCTTCAGCGTACTTATGTATTATATGCCAAGTGTCATTATAATCATTCATTGTGAATGATTCAGCAGCATAAAGGTTATTTCCAATGCCAACATTGATTGCCACTGCAGGAAGTAGTGTGTACTTGATGTACTAAAAAAAAGTACAAAGTACAGAATCTGGATGGTAGCTGGAATTTAGCTAGGACTTTAACAGCCAAATCCTGACCATAGTTCATGTGTCAAGACCAAAACCTTTTCCTAACCTTGGCCATACCAAAGTTACCTTATATTAGGTTTAAAAATAAAAATAGAAATTATTCTAAAAACAGTGGAAACAGTCTGTCACAGTCAACTGACTAAGATATATCAACAACTGACCATTTATATCAAATGGTTGTACAGATAGATTTGGCTAATGCAAGAAGTAGGTGTGTCTTTTATGTACAAGGCTGGAAAGTAAGGGTGTGGAGGCCAGGATGGCAGATGCATGCAGAACATCTGACTTTCACCTAGGACACCAGTGTTTACATCCCATTACAGACTAGTGATTAACATTTTTTGGTAAGTAATCATAACCATGATCCACTTTGACCATAGTTGCCATGCATAGACAGTACAGAAAGCGAGGATTTTGAATATTTTTTGTATTTTTCACAAAATTGTTCAATATCAGTGTCTGACTGGGTTGTGATAAACACACTAACATTAAGACTATAATTAGATTAAGTTCTTTAGATTGTTGTGAAAGCAGTTTGTGTCCACATTAGCATTTCCAGGTGATTTTTATATCCAGCTATATTGACATTCAAAATAAACAATCAGACAGAGTTAACTAAAGGTTGTCTTCTTAACTTCACTGTGGCACAGCCCCAGCTCACACTTGCCTGGCCTAGGTCACTGTTTTGGAAAAGCTCAGTTTACCCTGAGCCCAGTGAAACCCCAAACCAGTGATTTCATATTTTCAGACTAAGGAGACCTGTTTGAAAAATGTATGTTTTGGGGAGAGAGAAATGGACAGAGGTCTGAAACAGAGAGAAAAAGATGCATTTCCAAAGTCTTAGTTAATTCAACACAAACTTAACATGAGGAGGAGTTGGGGTGTTGGATTGAATTGCAGGAGCAAACAACATTGGCATAAAGGTATCAGCATATATGGTCTAGACCTGCTCTATATGAAAAGTGCCTTGAGATGACTTTTGTTGTGATATGGCGCTATATAAATAAAACTGAACTGAATTGAATTGAATTGAGTTGGATCTAATGGCTGTGCTCCACACCTGTGAGAATATGACTGGACATTGCTAGCCAGTTGGTAGTCAGTCAGCTGATGAATAAGCCAATGACTGTGAGGAAAAAATGAAGCAGGTTTTGCATTCAACTAACACAGTGCTGCTCCAGTGCTCAACCTGAGCTAATACTATGTAACATTCATTAAACATCATTTAGGTTTTGCAGAGTTGTTCAGTATTGCTGTTCTGTATGCTGATAGGGTTGGTATTTCAATTGCCGTTGGTCAGTGAAGAGCCACTTGTGTCTATCACCTTGTTTATGATCATGTATTTCTATGAGCCATGGTTTTCCTGGGGGTTGTGGCATATTTTCAGCTGCTTTGCAAGCTTTGGTGACTCCATGAAGTTGGTGTGATAAAACTCAATCACTTATGACCTCAGATCGCCCTGGGCATTATTATTCAATGACATTCATGCAACTTGAGGCCTAACACAAAACTAACTGTAGTCTTATTCCTATCTGTCTCACTGACTGTCTGTCTTTCTCTCACTCTCTACCCATATACTTCTCAGATGAGTAAATATGGGGGAGTGATGTGGTGCTACGACTCTCTGTGTGTGTGTGTGTGTGTGCTATTTACCTTTCACAAAGGCTGATGTAATATATGTACTCTGTACACAGCAGATGACATGACTGTGTGTTTATGTAAATTGTATGTAAATAAATGAGTTGACACACACACACATACACACAGGAGATGAGGTAAGCTGTACCAATGTTACTGACTATTATCATCTGTACACTTACCAAGCACTCAGATAACCACTCTTTACAACTGTGCTGAGCAGAACAGCAACAAAATGAACAACACGTTCAACCTTGAGGTAGATGGGCGTCAATCTGTCACCAAGAACAGGAGAACTGAGGCTGCAGTGAGCACAGGCTCACAGAAACTGGAAGAACATATCCTGGTTTGGTGAATCTGGATTTCTGCTGAGGCAGCAGATGTAGGGTCACAATTTAGTGTCAACAGCATGAATCCATGGACCCCACGTGCCTGATGGTGGTGGTGGTGTAATGGTATGGGGAACGTTTTCCTGGCTCAGTCATGGTTTGAATGCCACAGTCTATGTGAGTATTGTTGCTGACCATGTTCATCCCTTTATGGCCACAGTTCACCATCCTCTAATGGCTACTTCCAGCAGGATAATGCTCCAAGTCACAAAGAAAAAATTGTCTCAAACTGGATTCACGACAATGAGTTCAAGGAACTTCAGTGACCTCCTCAGTCATCAATCTGAATCCAACAGAACGTTATTTAAGCATACATTACACACACACACACACACACACACACACACACACACATACACACACACATACAGTACCATGCAGATGTTTTAGAACTAATGGTAAAGTGAGGATGCTGTCAAAAATAATTCCATAATTATTTTTTATTCATCAGTTAACCTCATGTGAAGTGCAGTAAACAGAAAAAAACTAAATCAGATCAGTCCTCTGTGGATTCCGGCTGTCTCAATGTCTTCTGTCTCTTCATGTGATCCCAGACTGACTCCAGATCAGGGCTCTGTGGGGGGGCGGGGGGGGGGTCAGACCATCTGTTGCAGGACTCCTCGTTCTTCTTGTCTCTGAGGACAGTTCTTTATGAAGCTGATTGTGTATTTGGACCCACTGTCCTGCTGCAGAATTAATCTGGGACTGATCAGACACCTCCCTGATGGTACTGATGAAGGATGAGAGTAAAAACATCTAGAGTGCCTAAAACCTCTGCACAGCACTGTACATCACTTTTCAAACAGGTGAAAGTGTGTTGGTGTTTCTTGTGCCTGTGGTACAACCTGATTTATTCTACCAAGTCCTACTTTCAGATCCAAGAAAGGAAGAACTGGCTGTATGAAAACTAGATGAAACGTAAGACAGATTGTCTTGTTGAGGATCAAAGGCACACTGCCAGCCTACTACCCACAGTAAAACACAAGGAAGAGTCTGCCTTTGGTTTAATGGTGCACCATCAACAGTCTCTCTCTGTCTCACCGTCTTTTGATATTACTCTATGACCTCCTTTCTCTTCCACATCTCATTCTTTCATCTTTTTACGTCTCATCAAATAAACACACTTTCTGTCTCTTCTTCTCTGTCTTTCATTTTGTTTTCCCTCTATATTTTTACTTGGAGGATCCTGTGATCTAAACCATAATGTTACTGTGGTGTGGTACAACAGAACAGCAGTGTTTCTCCAGTCAAATTAAACTGGGATAAAACCTCAAATCTAAATCTCCCTCAACTGTGTAATTCAGTCCTTATTTAAAATGCACATGGGTCTAACTGTTGGATGATGTTACTATCATCACTGTGACACAGTTTTCCTTGGCCTTACTCCACCATCTTCAACATGACAAAAAACACAACTTAGACTTCTGCATCCAAACTTTTTTGGTTATTTCATGAATTATGTAACCCACTGATCTTCTTATTAAGTAAAGATTAGGAAAATAATGTTGTTGACTTAACAGCCCAGGACAGTGGGATTGAGGTTAATAATTAACTACCAAAATATACACAATAGGACACAAGCATCACATTCTCTATATTATGAACCAATAAATCTCTGTCAAAGAATTTTTCAACCAAACTGGCTTTGCTGAATCACCAGTGATGCATTCACTTACGAAAATGATGAGACCACTACATAGTCACAGTGAGTCTTTCAGCCAAGTGGTTCAAATGAGCAAAGTAACGAATGATTTAACGCCATTTCACTTGTCACAGGGGCGGCTGTGGCTCAGGAGGTAGAGCGGGTTGTCCACTAATCAGAAGGTCAGCGGTTCAGCGCTTCTCCAGTCCGTGCCAAAGTATCCTTGGGCAAGATACTGAACCCCACTTTGCGTGTGTGTATCATTGGTGTGTGAATGGGTGTGGGTGTGTCAGAGAGCTTTGGTCTTAGAGCAAGCGCTGGATGAATGTGTGTGGGAATGGGTGAATGTGACATGTAGTGTAAAGTGGTTGATATGACTAGAAAAGCGCTATATAAGTACAAGTCCATTTACCATTTACAGGGTGTTTTTGTATAAGTGCCTGTGCGGTGGTTGTGGTGGTGCTATTCTAAATGTATACTCTGAATGCAACCTGAAGAACAGTAGATCGAACAATTTCCTGCCTGTGGTCAAACTACTGGTTCCCTCTTGTTTTGTGTGTGTGCTTTTCTTTATGCCACATTTCCCTTGATTCAGTTTTTGGTTGTAATGCACTTTAGTTAATACATTAGGTTGATCCTTCTCTATTAGTAAATATACATTGTAACATTCCCCATGATTAATTAATCTTACATCAGTTTTAAAATTAGTAGGCCGAGACAGTGATTCTGTTGATTTTATTGTTCCCTGTACCTGTTGGTAACAGCATCCCCAGAGAGCCACCATCCAATACCTGTGCAGTTGTGCTGGTTTTAAACTTATGTTTTAGCATGCATGCTGTTTAGAGTCACAACCATGTGCACATTACAGCATGTGAGACGTGAACTGTTTTCAACAGTTAAACACACATTTGCAAGTGCCTGATTTACCAGTTGTTTTGATTTCAGAGCATCATTTCATGGGGTTTCTAGTGCCACAGTTCACTGAGATGTTTATTTTTACACTAAGCTCCAAACCAGCACTTCACTATACTTGGATCTGTGCAGGGAAATTCCCACTAGAGATCAAGTCCAATGCCTTAACCATCCAGAGTGAACCACAAAGTCTGTTTGCAAGTATCTTCGCCTGCAGTTGAAGTCGGAAATTGAATTTTCCAAATATACAAACACACCTTTAACCTCTGTCCCAGCCCTATCACCTGGTAAAGGAGAAAGCTGTTGGTTTGACCCTGCTCAAACACCAACAATAGTGAAAAATCCATATCAAATTGAGCCCAGCTTTTCCAACCAAATATAATACTGGGTTGTCTTAACAAGCTGAGACTGGGAGGGGACAGAGAGGATTTGGAGGTCCCCAGAGACACAGGGGGGTGTGGAGAGAATCCCAGCATGGGACTAAGCTAATTATTTTGTCTCTGTGCTGAACTATAATTTAAAACCAGCAATATGTCAGCCTGCTCTGACATAGATTTATAGTCATTTGTAGGTACCTCACATGGTTTTCTATGCAGTAGGTGCTCTCTTAGAGCTTTGTAATTAACTCTTTTATGTGACTGATCACAATTTTTTTCTGTTTCAAATACATGTTTTAAAATGTGAAATCTCAGTAGAACAGTGTTCTGAATTTAGAGCTTCAGATAGATAGATAGATAGATAGATAGATAGATAGATAGATAGATAGAGATGGATAGATGATTTAACAGCTGTAAAACTTATCTTGTATTAACTCCAACAGTTTGCAGCTTTCTTATCAGCAAATCTGTGGTGGTTCAGTGTTTTTGGTGTGAGAGTTGAAACCTAATGGGGAATCCCTGAACAGGTTCAAACCCTGCTCCTAGTACTGTTTCTACTCTCCAACAGACATTGCTGTATTCTGCTGCTAAGTGACACATCCTGTCTCCTGTGGAAGTAATTAGTGTGGTTTCCTTGCAGACAACAAGGCACACAAACAGCACGGCAGACAAAAGGTTCACTTACTGGATTCGTCCTCTTTGAGAGGTCCCTGTGACCTCTGTGTCTGTGTGTCCCTGTGACACACAGACACACACTGACCTTGCCTTGAAATGTAACATTAATCCCTCTCCTGTAACAGACGTGCACACTGGCCTGTCCCCTCTAAATCCTTTAAATCCCACAGGTCATAAAATGAGGGACCCTGATGCCACAGTTTTATGGCCTCTCACTGTGTGCTAACACCTCCTGTTCTCCTCTGCTGCTCCCTGCTCTTTGTCCTGCTCTTCTATTGCTGTTGCAAGTGGAGTGTTAACATTTAATGGGCCTGCTCATAAACATTCGACCTGCATTGTGTGGAAGAGAGCAGACTTTTTACGGGATTTGTTTAGTCTCCATTTTTTCAGCAAAACTATGGAGGGAGGGAACTCGAAAAGGGACTGATCGAGTTTGAAGAATATCTCAGGATGCCTAAAACAAACCTTTTCTATGTGGAAAACTATATTTTTTACAGTTGGATGCCTCTTCTGTTTGTGTCTTTCATGCACTTCATTGCCACACCCTCCCACCCCCACCTTAATTTAATCCCCTGCAGCAACTGCAGTGTCAGCAGGAGGTGCCCACCATGCGTGGGACGGGGGACTGAAGCTTTGTGAGAGGAGAACGAGGAGTAGGAAAAAAGACCGAAGATGACGAAAGGTGCGGAATGAGGAGGTGAATGTACAGTGTGGTACATCATTAAAACTACTGAATACTCCAGTTTTATCTGTTGACGTTCTCTCCTCAGTAGCATTCATTTCATTTTTTTTTTTTAGCTTTTTATAGGACTCTGATATATAGAGAAAAAAACTGTTGAAGTAATTTTCTAATGTGCAAGTACAGTTCCACATGCATCTGTGCATGTGTATTATAATGCGTGCAGGTAGGTGTAAATGTCTGGCCTGTAATCCTGTCAGATTGTCCATTAATTGAGTTAGTGTGTGTCAGTCAGTCTGGTCCCACTGGTTAATGGTAACACTCATGGTTGTGGAGAGTGAGTGACCATACACATTAGATAAACTCACATTTTCTCAGCCATTGCTAAAAAGAAGCTAACAAAACCTGCTACCAGTATTAACGTGTGTAGGGAGACATTTTGCTTTGACCTAAGCTCCGCCCACAAAAAAACATCATAATGTGTACGAACACAAAAGGGATCTATATTATAACTGATCTCAGAACAGTGGAGTGAAGGGCAGCTGGACAAGCACACTTAGAAGAAGAAGAACCACATTTTTCACCTTGACAAAATGTGCACTAAAACACAGCGTAAAATGCACTACCACACCCACCCCCTACAAAAAAGTGAAAAAAAGTGAAAAAAAAAAATAAAATCAAGTGTAATACAATTGGTTGGAGTCAGTTATAATACTGTTAACTAGAAAAAATGAAGTTCAGCACCTTGCAGTAGTTTGAGACATTTTTCTATTGTCCTGAATCCAGTTGGTTTTTATTTTTTAGCCTTTCCTGCCCAGGCTGGCTGCTCTACAAACTGCAGCTCTGGAGATCCCAATAGAGATGCAACATTCTTTCATTAAAGTAAATACAGCAATATTTAGGCACACTGTTTCCTGTTCCTGTCACAAATGTTCTAAATTGATTAAAATTAACGCAGTTGAATACTTTAAATACTGTCAACAATATGAAGACTGCAGTACGAAGTATATTAAAGAGCCACTGTTCTGATTCTTGGTCCATCCTTATTGGATCTGGAGACTGCTCAGACTTGAACTTGTCTCCATGAGTGATCATGACTACAGCCCAGCTAAAGCAGCTTGGCTTACCTTGATAAATTACTGGCTTTTTTTTCATATAAGAATATTGTATGTTGATCAGATCCAATCAAAGTGATCACTTCATTTAAAGCACAAGATGAATATTTACATAAAGTGGACTCACATGGAACAGAGCTGAACATTGCTACATAGTGTATGTTTCCTGTGTATGTTTCCCAGGACAATGTACTTGTCAATTTTAGAAACAGGCTCCCACTGTCCACAAACAAGACGTGTTCCAGTCAAAACAGGAGCTGACAGACTTGACTCTGTGACACAATAAGGGAAAATAGGAAAAGGACAGGAATAAAGCAGAAGATACAAACACAGAGACAGTCTGTGAGCCTCTCAGCTGTGAAATAACAAGAAAAATATCTTGGTTTATCTCGCAATAAAGGCAAAGTTTCTCATTTTGTGACATGTATTGACTTTGTGTGTTGGCAACAAAGTTTCTGTATAACATCTTGTCATAAAGCCCTCCTTGAAATAAAAACTGAGCAACTTTTAGGATGCTGTAGTATCTCAATAATTTCTGGCTCTTGCTCAAGTCCACTGCTTCCTACTGAAGATGTAAATCTAAAAGAACAGCTCACAAATATAGCCCAGGATTTTTTAAAGGCTCAGTCATTTCCTAAAACACTTGGACACTAGTTTTTAACAGATCTTTACATCAGGCTTTGATACATACACAGTACTTGTTAGTAATGGGTCTATGCATGGCCTATAGTCTATCATCAGACATATCCATCATTTGATACAAATTGATCAAATTGATTCATTTGAAGAACAGTGGTTGTGAACATTCAAAGAGCCACAAATGATGTCACATTTCAAAGCACAGCAGCAGCACTTGTGATAGCAGCACAGCTCTGTGGATAACTCTCTGTCAGTCCACTGGACTCAACTCTCTCAACAGCTATTAGATGGATTGCACACACTGACATTCTCATCAGCCTCAGCTGTACTTTCTGTTTAGTGCTAATTAGCAAATGTTAGCATGCTGGCACACTTAAACTAAGATAGTGTGCAAACCTATTTAATATCAGCATATTAGCTTTGTCGGTGCTAACGTCAGCATTTAGCTAAAGTTAGTATTTAGTATCTAAGTACAGTCTCACACAGCTCTTAGTGTGGATGTAAAGTCTTAGTCATCTTAACCCTCAGCTGATTACAGAAATAAATAACACAAATAAAAACCATTTAGGTGAATTAATAAGCTGCTCTGAGTTGTAAAATTAACCTATTTATAATTGTGTTCTTGATTTATTGTGGTTTTGAACAAAGAGAAATCACGACTGTAGTTCATGCTTGAGAAAGAGAAATGAAGAGAAACGTGTCTTGTCGAAATAAAGCTAAAGGCACTGGCAAAACAGTTGAAAACTAAATGAACAACAGTAACGTGACCTCTGTTATTACTTTCAGAACAATTCTGCAAACCAACAAACACTTGAACCACAAAGTCATGACCTCACTGACCTCTAAAACACTGCCTTCCTTTTCTCTATCTCTTTTCCAGAGTTGAAAATAGCAGCATGTTGAGGCCACAAAAAAAAAATCTGATTATCCTTTACAAAGACTCCATTGTGCTTTGTGATTTCATATGTCATCATATTTCAGCATGTAACTACTAGTTGTCTCAGTGCTGAGTCTAGAAAATAACAGAGTGGAGCAGAATGACACATTGGCATAGTCACACTCTGGTCCGACAGGAACCCTACAGCTGTAACATTTTAGGATATCTGGTTTGTTTATCCCTTCTCATGCTATCCACATGTTCACAGCAGAGATTTCCAAAAACTACAGAGAACAACATCCAACATGTGTAATTAATAAGTCATTCTCCCACATACCCACTGTAACCTGCTGTGGGCAAGCAATCCACATGAAAGTGACTGTGCAGCACAGTGTGTTGTATTGTCTTTATCAGCTGTCTGAGGACAGACAGTCACTGAGAGGCTCCTGTAACACCTGTCAGGATGCCAGCATTCACACAGACTCACAGGAGAGGCTGGTTAACTCTGTGTGCTATTGAGATCAGCTGAAAAAAACTAAAATTGTCAAAGACAAGTTAGAAGTAATGTAGGAAAAAGTTATTGTCATTACTCTAAGGCTCTTTAACATTAACAAAGATAGTATTTCAAGCACATCACACAGATTTATATTAAATTTGTTTGTATGAATTAACGGATACAATGAATGTCACACTCTAGGTTAGAATGGACATGTTTGTGAAAAGGTTTTGGCCACTTTAGATGTTTAGATTATATCAATCAGAAGGAGTCTGACTGGTCCTAGATTCATTCTGCAGCAGGACAATGAGCCCAGACACACAGCCAGAGTCATAAAGAACTACCCTCAGAAACTAGAAGAACCGGCAACAGCTGGTCTGAACTGACATTGACAATTATCAAGGCAGCCTGATTCATGTAGATAAATAACACATAAGAATTACATTTATTACTCCTCAGTGGCATTACACCCATGATCTTTCCCAAGCCTGAACCAAGTGCTGCCACTGTGTAATCATTATGGTTAATAATGCTGCATGTACACATGGATATTGTGCTTGGACTTGCCACATATGTACATTAACATAATTTTCTCAGTATGTCACTGGAAAACATGATGTTGGACTGTAATGGCCAATGAAGTAACATTTAAATGCACATTCCTGTTAAATGACCTTGTAATGTGGAATGCCACCGTTTACCTTACAATCATCAAGACAGAGAATAAAATGAATGATGCCCTGATAAATTTATGGAGTTGTAAAATACTGTCTGAATCACTGTGCTGTACTTTAGTGCCCTCCAGTCTCATGGACCAATTGCTTTAACTGAACACACTAAATATAAAAACACACTATTCACACAAACTGACTTAAAGTCCTTCACATGATTACTGCTTTAACCACAGCTGAAATCAGGTGCATGTTTTTCAAATATCAGTAGATGTCCTCCACAGATGGTGTCCAGTTTTTACAATGAGACAAAGAAAGTGTACATTCCAAATTTTTGTGTCATCATTATGGCTTAGTTTAATCAGGTATCCTCAGTCTTCACAGAGGGTGGTTTGCAGGAACAACAGACATGGTGGATTTACACTGGTTGAAGATCTCTGATGAACTCTACAATTACCACAAATCACTAGATTTCCCCAGGTAAGACTCAAAGCCTGTAAATATAGTTAATGGCACTTAAGTTAGGCGACTTCTGCAGCTGCTGCAGTGCATGTGTCTTTCTGTGAAGGTCTTTCATATCTCACATTATAATCTCAAGTGTAATGGCTCTTAAACGTGGCCTCTTTCTATCTTCTTTCTTTCTTTCTTTCTTTCTTTCTTTCTTTCTTTCTTTCTGTCTCCTATCCACCAGCAGGAACACATGAACACATTTCACAAGGTGTTGAACACCTCATACAATGCATACAATTATCTCTAACAGCTCACAGATGGGCGATCACTCTGCCACATCAACATGCTGTATAATGCAGTTTCATTGCACACACAGACACACACACACACACAGTATATATAGAGAGCAGTTGTGTAAATGGCTGTATCTTGTTGAAAGGAAGCCACGGGCAAGAGCAGTCACGGGGAATACAGCTCCCACGTGCTACAGCTCCACTTGGCACTGGAGAGAATACTGGGAGCAGAGGTGTAATAATTCACAGACACACACACAATCAACAGTAAGAGCAGGTATATATGAATACACACAACCACTGAAGCAACAGCACCCAGAGTACTGCAGCATTAAGTGTAAGGACAAATCAGGTAAAAACAGGGACACAGGAACACACAGGTTTTCTTATGGTTCTATACAGAAAAGTAAAGAGTCTGCAAATGAATAATAAGGTAGTGTGTACATTACCATCCAAGCTATGTTGCAGTAAATATAATCATCCGGCAGCATGTGGTGTCATAATAAAGTTCTCTGCTGCTCACTGCTTTGATTCATTGAGAGCTCCCTCAAACAGCAGTGCCTTTTCTGCCAACTCTAACTGTACAACCATTTGCTGTAAATGGTCACTTCTTTGACGCGTCTCTAGCTGTGGTCACATGCACACACATTTAATCAGAACATCTGTGAGACATGCACAAAGCTATCTCACCTCTTTGGCTTGTATTAAAAACAAACTCTCTGCAGAGGAGGCTGCCATTTTTGGGAGGTGGAGAGAGGAGAAACGTAAATCCCCACACATTTCAATCAAGATGGAGGACATGCACTGAAAGAATGCAGCCAGGAAGTAATCAGGTTAAATCACTTACATGGTAGAACTTAATTCAACATTTTTATTCTGTTTGGGCTTTTAAACCAATTATAACCAGAATACTAGGCTCCATGTAAACATACCTTGGTTCATGACCAAACACCTGCAGGACTAGTGCCATTCCCATCAGCCTCAGCTGTACTTTGTGTTTAGTGCTATTTACCTAATGTTAGCATGCTAATGCACTAAACTAAAATGGTAAACATGGTAAACATCAGCATGTTAATATTGCTGTCATGAGCATATTTGCATGGTGATATCTAATGACCGGATGCAGCAGTATATGAACCTGCTTCAGTCGCCAGTTCGGTCCTTCAGAAATACTAAAATTCTTATGTTTTCAGCCACTTGGTGCATAACATCAGAAAAGCAGTTGGGAGGTTTTTAGCTGATCACAGCTTCACGAGTTTCTGTCCACCATAATGCAGTGAGACGTGATGGCTTCGCATATCAATCATTCATGACTGGCAGGGGAGCACCAGAATAGTATGCAGTGGAATCTGCTCAGCAACAGCCACAGGAAGAAATTCTACTCCTTTTCCATGTGTGAAGTATTCATTCATTCATCCACTTCACATTTGTCCAGCTAACATTTTTTAAGAAATAATTATATTAACTTCCACAAAATAACATTTGAAAAGCCAGCGCATGTTTGGCTGAATTTGAACGCAACATGAAATACACTGTATGTTTCATTTTAATTTGAAGAGTTCCTTCAAGTTAGTTTTACATTTTATTTTACAAAAAGAAATCTCCTCTACAGTAGTTTATGGAATACACTTGATGACTAACTTGGCCTTCTGAGGTTTCCCATCAATGACTAAGTTGCTCCTCATTGCTCAAGCACTTTTATAATATTACTCCTAGGTCAAAAGTTGCACTGTGTGCAGTAATATGGAAGCACCAGTAAACTATAGTTTCTTCAAATTTTATTATTTATATGTGACAGTTGGGAAACAAAATCCATAGTGTGTATGAAAGGGACTATGAAATGTGATGATGCGTCATGGTGCTGTGTTTCTTACTGTATTATGCATGGTATTTTTACTGTATATAAGATTTGAAATTACATATGCACCGCTTTATTTGTGATTTATCCTGATTCAGAGATTGACTCGTAATTGTGTATGAAACATGATCCAAAAAGAAGCAAGTAACATGATTTCCCTCATAGAATCTCTCAATGTTTAGCTCATTTAGGACATGTGTATACATCACACTGTGTTTCATGCACTTAAAACTATTCTGTTTTCTCTTTTCTCAGCTTTACTTGACTGTTCAAATGACTGCAGAATATTCTCTTCTTTTATCTTTTAACCTTTTCAGCTGCTCAACTTCTTCATATTCATTCATACTTTCACTTTTACATTTTTATATTGTTGTGCATGTGCAGAACGTTTAAACCTAGAGTTGGTGACATTATCACATTCACTATAAGCTTAAGCTCCTCATCTTGACAAGAGTAAAACAGCTGTTAGATATGCTTACTTTCTTCAACTTACTGCTCTCTTTTCTAACACTTAAAACGACACTACAACTTCTTTCATCTGTTACATGTCAGTGTGACACTTTGCATTTTTGTGCATTCTGTGCATTTTTTTCCTCAACTGAGAGTTCAGCTACTCTCTTACTCTCTGGTCTACACCTTTAGAACAGAATAGTTCCTCTAACATTGTGCTTTCTGTGCGTACACAGACTGTCATAGTCTGTCAGTTTAAACACTTTGCATTAATGGTGTTAATTTTTTTGGCACTTCCCCTTCACCTGAAACTTCTGTCTTAAAGCCTTATATCACCTACACTTTGCGTGACATTTTAGCTTAGTGTTATGTTTGAACTGCAAATGAGTTTTCCAGCCTTTTCCAGTATGATAATATAGTTACTCTATTGGAGGCAGGTATAAAGCCATATCTGGATCATGTTCCATGTGAAGTTAATCATGCAAAATCACTATTAGACCTAATTTGAATGTGTGGTGTGTTAATGTCAGAGGTAAAGGAGAGCTACTCATGCTAAAATGGAATGTTTCTGATGGAGATAAATGGATTTTTCCTGTTGGCTCAGTAGCAGTCTGGTTTGTACATCAGCAGAGTGGAAAATGAGCCTTGATTGTCCAAGCAGTCTAGACGGCCGCTGACATATTCATCGCTGATTTATCAAACAGATGAGTGCGCAGGAACACAAACACACACACACACACTTAAATGCAGAAACAGACACATATTTCCACATGAATTAATAAAGGCACACAGACAGATACACAGATACAACACAACAAAAAGTTAACACATCATGTCCCATCCCATTTTCAATGTTGATGTTTTCAATACTGAACTGAGATTGAAATCTTTGCTGTACCTTAACATGTTGAATGTTCACTATAAACCTTTCCCTAAAGTTCTTGCCCCTAATGAGACACACTGCAGCTCAGTGAGGTCTGAGCGTTCAGAAGCTCTGAGTGTTTATAAAACCAGTTAAACTGTTAATTTAAAAAAACTGTTGATAAAAGCTAAGGGTCTGTATTTGTTTATATATAACAGCCATGTTGCAGTAAATGAAGGCCTAATCATTACACGGCATGTGGTGTCAGAATAAAGGTTTTTGGCAAACTAAATTAGAGAGGTTTATTAAGCTGTGAGCATGACAGTCAGCAAAATGTGTGGCTGTCCTCCATAGTGAATTTTTGGGAGGATGGTGAGTGAAAAGGGGTCACTCTGTGAGGGTACATGTGAGATTTTATGATAAATGTAGTGCAGGGTAACTTAATATATATATTGGAAAAAAAAGAAAAGAAAGAAAGAAATGTAAGACATACAGTCTTGCATTCATGGTCCTCAGAGGATGAAAGGCATCCAGTGAAATATCTTCACATCTACTACATAGACTGGCACAATATCTTGTACACACCTTAATGACTCCCAGAAAAGGAATCCTGCTTTTCATTTACTGCCTCAATCCAAAGTTTTCACTTATCCAGAGGTTAATGGACAAATACCTGCAGCTAATGCCTCAGCTGTACTTTGTGTTTAGTGCTAATTACCTAATGTTAGCATGCTAACACGCAAAACTAAAATGGTGAACATGATAAGAACACCTGCAAAAAATAAGCAGCACTATCATTGAGAAGTTTAAACATAAACACTGTTTTTCATCAATGCAAAGTAGCATTAAAAGGTAAAGCACAGCTAAGGCTGAGGGAAATGTCATCTGTTTTTCAGTTTTTACAAACTGAAAGTCTGACCAGATGATGGAGCAGATTACTGCTTGTCTATTCTGCTGGACCATTGCATCTCCATGTCAGCACTACTGTATGTTGTTAATATGTAGTAATCAACATGCCACCCACTCAGGACTAAAAACATCCCCACCTCCCCACCCCTGTGTTGAAGCTGGCAAACACTGTAAACACTGCAGGAGCTGCTTTCATGTGGCAGAGCATCAATCAGTTATTGTCAATCATATTGTTATCAGCTTTGATGCTGCTTTATAGACACTGTCAGATCTTTCAGATGTGGACTTTATATTTCCAGAGAGTGAAAGAAGGGATGAGGAGAGAGGTGACAGAATGGGAGAAATTCAGGATGCAACAGCAGAGACAGAAACATGAGGAAAGTAAAACAGGTGCAATTGATTCAAGATTTAAAGAAAAAGATGAAAGAGGAGAAGAGACGAGTGGAATCAAAAACAGCCCAGCAGTCAGGTGAAAGAGAAACAAACCCTCTGAGAGGGCAGAGAAACCTGTTAAGGCTTAACTTAATCCAAACACATTCAAAACACAAGATCAAAACCTGCTATAAAACAAACTGACAGATCTTTTAATACAGGGACTAACACCTCATAACCACTACATGAATTCACTGTTTTCTTATGCTGTTTACCTGGTGTTTACATTAGTGAAGTTTGTAGACACAGCAGTAAAATGGTAAAACTGATCAGTTCTGATCAGCTGAGAAGCAGTAAATAAGTCAAACTGATATTTGTGAAGTTTAAACAAATTCATTTCTCATCAGTCATTTTTGTTTGTGAATTCCAAACATTGATCTATATTAAAGACCTATAGATCATAGATTGATATATCATCTCAGCCCTGGTGGGCACACCATAAAGTAGCTGAGATAATATACTGTATATAGTGTAGTAGTGACTTACTACTGCTACTACTAGTTATGTATAACCCCTCATATAATGCATGATTATCCACACACACATGCACAGTTACAAGCCACACTTCACCTTTCATCCATCCCACCTCTAAAACACAGAAGCTATTCATATTAGACAGACAGGTGTGTGACTGCCAGACTCTGCATAGTCTTCTTTTCTCACCACACTGACATCTCAACATGTGTGAAGCCGTGATAAAAGCTGCAGAGGCACTGAGGAACCACACAAACTAATGACATGATTATAGGGAAGGTCATTTCGGAATGTAATTAGTTCTGAAACTCTGACATGTTACACTGGAGGACAATGGAGCTTATGTGTGCAGAGCTGAGCGCTGATGGTCAATACTTGTGGTTTCACCTCCTCCTCTTGTGCGTTTTGTCCTCCAGGTGTGTTGAACAAAGAGGGCTCTGTGGAGCAGAGAATAAGATCTGCTCACAGAAAATCTTATATGATGGAGAAAGGATGATTAAATGATATCATATCTCCTCTGACTCTATCACAGCAGCACACTTAGAGACTATAAACTAAAGGGTGAGCCCAGCCATCTGGATACACCAGTCACTTGAATTCCCAATCTCATTCTTTCATCATTCATTCTTTTCATCCTTGAAACATTCACACCTTGAACAGGCTGTGTAAATGGGACAAGTGTCACACCCCATCTTACCATACCTGTGACCAGGATCCCAAGATACTAGAACAAAAAACTAGAGGGAAGAAAAAAAAAAAGCTCTGAACACTGAGTCACTTTCATTCTGGAAACTCGGCTGGCTGTGACCTCAGTGGTTTATTAAATCAGGCCCAATTAGAAAGCCAGACCAGGTATTAAGCCAGCAGTTTTCCTCATGAAGCATGGCCCTGAGGCAAAGATAAACTGATGTTAGAGAGGCAAGCTTCTGCCTGCAATGTGGACAGCTCAGATGAACAAGCATTTCTAAAAGCCTGCTTCTCTTTTACTTTCAATACACAATACAATCATCATCAGTAGCAGGATCACTCGCAGACATTCAGGAAGTCAGATGTCATGGTGATTTGAGATGGCCCTCCCTGATCCTCTTGGCTCCAGGAACTACCTAATCTTGTAGTTTGGCAGGTATGGGGTCATTTGGTCATGTGTCTAATGCAAAACAGTCCAAGGATCAGTAATTGCCATGGACTGAGGGGGCATTGCTGTATAGTGTCTATTCATATGATTCTCTTGTGTTTTAAAATGTCAAATATATTTAATATCCTACACTCCGGGAGACCAAAAGAGAAAAAAACATATTTTCAGATTTGTTCAGTTAAAGGTGGATTTCTAGTTGTACATTAAGGTGTAGCTTTGGAGCTCTAACACGTGGGCTCAGAGAAATAAAAAAGAGAAATAAGAAAATAAGTTAGCATCTTAGTACTTCTGGTTCCCTTGTCCCAGAGTCAATGGATTCTTTGAATGGGTTTTTGTTAGATGTCTGTGGTTTTAATACAAACTCAAGACATTTTCACATTTTGTTCAATGTCATAAAATCCATCATAAAATATCCCACTTAAGCTTTTGCATGTCTTAGAAAAAGGCGGTTGCTAACAAGTGGCTACATGAGACCACAGAGGTTGTTGGCATCATAACAGCACACATGAAAACTGATCTGACCAGTCCACCTTTACAGCCTTGTCGTGTTTCTACTCACACTCTTTCAAACTATCACTAACTTTCTAAGAAGAAAGGGTTTGGTAGAAGAGGTCAGAGCTAAATCATATTACAACTTAGTGGCTGAGTCGTGGCGTGACTGTAGCATAGTTTGTTTATAGCCTAACATCAGCTTTTTACTTCTGGCGATTGTATTTAGGCTTCAAGAATCATAATGTTGCTAAATAAAATGTCTAAGTATCATAAGCTCTAGTTGGTCACTGTTTTTTTGTTGTTTTTTTTTGTTTTTTTTTGTTGCAATAATCCAAAAACCAATGATAAATCCCACTGGCTATTTGTTGCGGGAACCCTTCCTGCACCACTCAGTGTGCCACCATTCACTCTGTCAGAGCATGAACTGCTCCAAAGAACAGGCGTGGTTTGAGTCCATGCTACAAAAATCTTTCCCACATAAACTATGTGAACTTGTTTTCCTGTTGGTCATCAGTCCTATAGCAGCATCTGTTTTACCAGGATGTGTGAATGAACTTTTCTGAACCACTTTAGTGTTGTGGGCCTTTGGTGTGGTTGTGGTGTCATTTTATCTCCTCCCTCCCCCAACCACCCTCTGAGGGCACACAGAGACACACACAAAGACAAACATTGTGTTAATGCTGCTGATTTACCATTCCACTGACCTGCTGAGAGCGTTTTGTACCAAGACACGGCGACCTCTCAAAAGTTCACTTTCAGACACAAACATATACAAAACCAGAGTCATATAGCCCGTGGCAGCTAATCCAACATTCATGCTGCAATTCCAACCTGTGAAGATAGCACTTGTGTAGCTTGCACACATCCACATTATACTGAGGTACAGCAGCTCCACAGACAGGAAATCACAATGCTGTGCACTCATAAATGTGCAAGAAGAGAAGCTTAGGTTGTTTAGCTCCAGGCAGTGGCACACAGATGAAGAAGATTTAATGCAATGCATATTTTCATGGCAGTTTCTTTGTGTGCAAGAAATGTGAGGAGGAGGGGGAGTTGTAATTAGGAGGAGAGCAAGATGCCAAGAATAGCTAATACAGCAATTAGGAAGAGGAAACAACCAAAAAGGAGGAGGCGAGAGGGAAGTGGGGAGAGAGAGAGAGAACAGGGAGGGAAAGGAGGAGTGGAGTGAAATATACAGCAAATAGAGTGATAAAAAGAGAGAGGATGCTGGGGGAGGGGGGGAATCAAATACAGAGAGTGAGGGAAGGAAAACAGCAAAGGCACAGGGGAAGAGAAATGGCTGATGAGATGAGATAAAGCAGAGTGAGAAGCAGTGAAGGACAGAGAGAGGGAGGTGTGTTCTGGAGGTGATAAAAGCAGTGGAACATGGAGAGGAGGGAGATTTCACTGATATGACCAGTGAGAAAAGGCCAGGCTAATGGCTCAGATGGGAAAAATATCTGTGATGATCTGGAGAGCCGAATTCTATGAACATAGCAGAGGGACCTGAGGACCACAGGGTGAAGAGTTCACTCTGAAGCTGACTAAGAGCATCTATCTTACCTATATCATTATAATATGTATAGTCTTACATTAAAGATATAACTCATGTTACGAAACACCAGCATCAGAAAATGAGAAAATGTTCATTAACAGCTTTTTTTTTTTTTAAACAAAACCCTGTGGTTCACAGTCACACTGAGTGTTATATATTAAAGGTTGGATATTCACGCACAACTGCTGTAAGTTTCCAATAAGTGATGTCTTTAGTTCACTGCTAGATACTGATTGAAGTGCATGTGTTTTTGCTAAGGCGTGTTTTTTCTTGAATTTTTTGGTGAAACTGAACAAAACAGCAGATGAACTTTTCGTACATTAACTGAGGTGTATGGGGAACTTTGCATGTCATATGCACGTGTGTTTGAATGGCACAAAAGATTTAGGCAGAGAGGATGTCCAAGACGATGAACGTTCTGGGCGCCTGTGAACATCAAAAACTTCTGAAAACATTCAACAAATTGAACAAATTGTTCGAAATGATCAAGGACTCAGAATAAGACAGAAGTGGTCTCCACTGATAAAGAGACAGTTCGGCAAATTTAGCACAAAAATTTGAACATGACAAAAGTATGGGTCAAAGTTGTTCCAAAACCTCTGACTCCTGATCAACAGGAAAAGCAGTTTCTGGCCCAAAAACAAGTCCCAGTGCTTGATCACCCTCCCTGTTCACCTGATCTAGCACCATGTGACTTTTTCCTTTTTCCTAAGATCAATCTGTGCTCAAAGGAACACGTTTTGAGTCTGTGTCAGAAGTTAAGAAAAGAACGACAGATGTTCTGAGACAACTGTCTGAAGAAGACCTACTGAACTGCTTTGATCAGTGGAAGACCTGAATGCAGCGGTGTGTTGATGCAGAAGGGGAGTATGTTGAAGGAGAAAGACACTGAAAAATGTTTATGTTCAATAAAATTGTATTACAGCATTAGTCTCATTATTTAATAGCCATATCTCGTACTTCCAGAACACTAAGGACACAACTAACCTCAGGAACGAACAGTATCACACAAGAAATGTCATTAAAAATGGTTTTTGCATGTTTTGCAATGTTTATTCTGTAGAGGATAGAAGAAACAGTCAGAAACTATTGCACAGATAATGTGGAATCAAATAATCAAATAATATTAATACTGACAAACAGGAAAATGTATCAATACATGTCAGACAAAGGTTAGTAAGCAGGTTTAATCAGGTATAACACCTAAGTTTTAACATTTATGGTTTTGGTCATGATTATATGAACATTTTACCTGTCGTACAGAAAGAGAGGGAATATAACAAAGCTCCAAAAGGGGATTAAAAGTCTTACCATTACCTGGGGGAAAGGCTCCATACAATCACAACCTCATTACTCTTATTTATTTTAATGTCTGCTCTAGCTTCACAATCCTCTAGGAGGAATAACTTCAGCAATAACTCAACACCTCCACTGTTACCGAAGATCAACAAGAGAAGAGAAGAGAGAGACAGAGAATGAGGTGAGAGGAGGGAGAAAAGAAACTCCTTTATCATCCTTACACATGAACCTTTGCACAGGAAACAAAAATAACTCTCAAATACAGTGTGTGTGTGTGTGTGTCTGGCCTGTACTATGAGATCGTCCTTACCTTCAACCCTGACACAGATGTCAAAAATATCTGTCATTTCCCTGCAGTGTTTAGACTGGGGTGGGGAAGTCACCCTTTTCTCCCTGTGATTAGACCACACCGAGGCTCCAATGCAGCAAGATAATGGTTGGGTGTAATCGCAGTGCTTATTTATGTGAGTGTAAGTGTGTGTGTCTGTACATATTTCAGCCCCCTGCTGTCAGACCTTGTGGCAGAGCAGATTACATTAGTGTTAGCCAGAGGGAAAGAGAAACCAAGGTGTACAGATAGATGTAGTTTAGCTGAGCCAACACAGGATGATGGTGATACAGAGATGAAGTCAACAGGGCAATGAAAGAGAAACAGCAAGAGAGAAATATATGGATGAAAATGATAGGATCACGTCTACATAAAATTCTAGTAAAGCAAGATCGGTGTACTCTGATCACATTGGTGGGATGCCATGTTATGATGCTGCATTCCTTACAAAATATTTCCTTCTCTGAGTTTTCTTAACTTGACATTCCAACATTACTGTATCTTAAGACACATACTTCAAAGAACTGATGGTGGAAAAGGTTCAGAGCAACAACAACAACAACAAGAGCTCTGAAAAACTGATCCCCCCCTAATGAACGCTGAATCTTTCTTACCCCACGGAGGTTGGGGTAGTGGAAGGAGTTGCAGTAACATCCTCATAAATACAACTGGCTGTCACTCAGCTGGTAGTCAGGCTGCTGACGGGTGGGTGATCAATTAGCTAACACAAACACAACTACAGTAATCTACCTAAAGTAACTCTGTCCTTGATATCCACACTTCACAAGAAAAACAGATTAGATTAGATCCAATAATAGGTGTATCAACAACAGCTGCTCGAGTGTGTGTATGTGAAAACAACCAGAGGAAAAGAAGATCCACAGGAACAGCCTTCTCATAAAATGTAACGAAATGAGTCCAAAACCTTTTAGTGCAAATGATGATGACATTGTGATTCTCCACCACAATGGCACGCAATGGACATGCTATTTTAGATTCATTAACAGGTACATTTGGACATGATGAAGAACTCCCTTTTAGTTCAGTTTGCAGTTTAGTGTGATGAGACAAGAAAAACTAAGATAAATGACAAAAATGTGATTAAATTATTAAGAAACCAAGGAATAATCTGTATTAAAGATGGTGTATTTTATACATTCACAAACACAAAAACACCTACTTTTATGGTAAAATCCCATTGTGGACAAATATAAACACACTCCTGCTGTAGTTGCAAGGTACCACTTAACAGGAATTTGAGTGTAGTCCTTGAAATCTGACAGATGATACTCCAGTGCCTGGTTATTTTCCATCTTCCTCAGCATCAGTCAGTTCCTTTTCATTCTGCATTTTGTGGTTCTTCTGAGCATCTATTGTGTGTAAATACTAGCACCATTTGCTTGATTTTTCAGTGTATGAATTGAATCAAATAATGTCTCATACCATGCATGTATAGTTTGAATTGCCAATTAACACATGTCTTTGTACATAAGGCACCAGGATAACAGAAACAAATCTGTGCAAATGTGTGTTTTTTTCTTTCACACACACTTTCACTGCTCAGCATGATTGTTATTTCAACCTTTTTCTTCACTTTTCCTTTCTGTGTGAAGCAGTCTAAGTAAACTTAAGCAGAAAGCCATCCCAAGAAAACAGAGAAGCATATGCCACAGTTACAGTGTATCATTTAGTGTGGTTTCCAGTGTAAATCCCTGAGCTATAGTTAGTGGAGACAGACGCAGGAAGAGGACTCTCAGGGAGTCCTATGGGAAACACACAAATTAGCCATCTTGCAATTGGACGATGATGTCATGGATATAAGTAATGTGTATGTCATTTTGTTTTTCTCTCCAGAAGGTCATGGTATTCCAGGAAGGATAAATCAATCAAGTAAACAAGAGCAGCATTGGTGATTAGTCCTTTCTGTCTTGTTGTATAATTTCTAGTCCTTTTGAGGTTATGTGGATGAATTATTATTATATTATTATATTGTCCTCATGGGCTCAACAGTTGAGCTGGATTTATAGTTGTGCGTTACTGGGTTATGATGTAGCTACAGACTGTAGCTATACTGTGGGCTACAGAGATAGCATGTGGATAATACAAGAGCTATGATTGGCCAACCTGCACTGCCTCTGTTTTGTCCTGCAGATTTTTGATGCTGGTAAAGAATATTGTGAAGGCAACATCGAGCAAAATGAAACAAAACAAAGTTTATAAAGTCATGCTAGTTGGTTCTTTACAGTAAATGTGCTAACATGTCCACAATACTTAACATGTTACAATGCACCTCAATCACTATCTTAGGTTGTCAGTACTGTGTGACAGCTTTTGAGTGGTGCATGTCTGAATGTGCATGTATGTCTCACAGGCACATGAGGCTGGATAAAAACGACCCTGATCCTAATGACCAAAAGAAATCAAATTAGACCAGTTGGTGAAAACTACATGGCTTACAGTTTGTCATGGAGAGAGGAAGCTGTGCCACCTGTGAATGCCTATCTGCAGGAGAAACAACCAAACAAGTGCCAATAGACATCCAGAGACAAAACACTGCTCTTTAGCCAGCAAAGATAATGAATACTCAATGAAAAACTGAATACATGCATGATGTCATTAATTGTTTTGTTGTTTATGAAAACCTAAAATGTAAGTTAATTTTACCTTAGATGAAAACAAAACAATTGCATTCAAGTTTTTTTCTTTCAGAATTTTCTTTTATTTTGCCTTATCCAAGGAATACTGTGTAGTTTAAACTATTGTCTCACCAAGCTTCTGACAGTTAGCTTGAGAAGGGACAATCACTCTTCAACCAAACTGCTCACACTCCATAAGACATGCAGCTTTTTATGAAAGGTCACAGAATGATACAGAATATTGTTTCTCTAAAAAAAAAACATGACTTGAACAGAGAGATAAAGTCAGCAAGGTTACACATACGGAGGGCTAGAGATACAGAGATACTTAAATGTCTCTGTGTGAGTGGACACCAGCTGAGCCTAAACACTAAGCAGTGGTGGACTAATTATGAGTGACAGACAAAACACAGTGGTCAAAGGGTATGACAGTATTCTACCTTGCTTCCTGCCTGCACACACACACACACACACACACACACACACACACACAGATATGCCACTCAGAGGCTCAAGGCCACCGTCTGCCCTTTGTTGTTTTTAGTTGGCTCATTAATGCATGATACTGTTTGACTGCCCTTACACACACACACACACACATACACACACTTCACACACAGACATTCTGCCCCCTATCTCCTCTCACACCCCCCACTAAACCCTCATCCACAAACCGTCTGTTCATCCTCTCTGATATGCGTTGCTGGTATGGCCTCTGACCTCTGCCACACACACCCACACACACACACACACTAAGTAAGTGTCTGAGCTCCCATCACGCTGCCCTTTCCTCTCAGAAGTCCCCTTGGATTTCCATTCCCATATGTCAGACACTTCCTGTTCTGTCCTCTCGCTCTCTCTGTGCTGGATGCACTAACCCTTTATTAAGTTCTCATTGGAAAGTGCCTTTGTGTGATTATGCTGTTTGAAGCCAGCAGACAGGATGAGGAAGTCCCTTTAAATCCTGTCAAGTCTGTAGATGATCTGCTTGATGTTTGACTGCAGGTTTCTTTCTTACTGAGCAGTCCACACCACACACACATGCATCACACCTCTACTAACTGAAAGCAGCCACTGTTTGTCTGCAATATATGATGAACCAATGCTCCACCTTTAAGGAATAATTCTACTGTATTACAACTTACAGCTCTGAAGACAAAAGGAAGGCAAATTATTTTCTGAACTGAGCAAATATCCATCACAATTTGTACCTCACTGGATAATTGTCAGTGGGTATGTGGATAAACACACAGGTGGGGTTGCAAATTGGTATGATGCTTTATAAATGTGATTGTTCTTTATATATTTATTGTCACAAAAACCCATTCACTTTCCTTTACAGTATGTATTGCAAAAGACACACTTCCAACCAACCTGAGTCACTTTAAACACCTCAACACCAAATGCTGTGATTGAGCAGACAAGCAGAACCAGTACAAAGCCTCATTAATTAGATTAACATTACAAGTGGAGGTCAGGTATGAAATATTCACTGTTCCTCAGTATTTTAGCTTATTGCTCCCAATGGCATTTTGAGCATGGTGAAATTACAGGATGTAGTGTATAATAAACATGGACTACCAGTACCTAACTGTAGCTGACATTATGCCAGTCCATTTCATGACTTGCTCTCCTGAAGGTTTTCATTTTCTTCTGTCATCGTATTGGCTCCCAAACTGTTTATACTGTTTGTTGGTTTGTTGGCTAATTTCACACTGTGCTGATTAAATGCAACAGATGGATGATCTACTCTTTCTGTAGAAAAATGTCAGCAGGTTAATAGTAGGTAATTATTACTGGTGGCAGTGAAAAATACACATACATTAAATAAAATGACATTGATAATTGCAGGATCACATAATCATATTAATATGCACTTGTATATAATTAATAGAGTAAAACACTACCCAGTTTAAAATTAACTCAAATTAACACATGTGAAACATAATGTATGGTGTCTATGACCGGAGATCATATGGTAGTTGAGTGTTGTGATGTGTACCAGGGGAGCAGATAATCACGCTGAACTATTGGTTTGTTTACAACCTGTCTGATCATCTGGCTGCTTTTTTTTTTTGACCCACTTAATAATTCCATCATGTTCCCAAATTGGTTGAAATGATGGCCAAAACTTAAAAAACAAGATTTAAGTTGTGATAAAATGAAATTGTCCTTTAACTTCCCTCTGCTCCATGTGCTCAATAGCTTAGCAGATCATCCACACTGTGGTCAAGTCTCAGTCCAAATTACGAGAAAATGTCTCATTCTCATCTGAGAGTGATCCAGCAGGCCTGAGACTGTTGATGTCTGCCACGTCTTGGAAACTTGGAAATAAATGTGCAGTCTGAGAAGGTCGGGCACGTACATTCCTACCTCCATTTATGTGCAACAAATATTCTGGGTACATCTGTTGAAAGACTTGCTGAGGATTAGTTATTTCTGTTTAAATAAATGTTGGGGTGTGTTGGTCGCTGAATAAGCTCACCTGCCAATCATACTGGCCTACTTCCATGTTAAGTGAGTGACTGAAGCATTTGACACTGCAGGTCCTTCCTTTTGTATCTCCTTGTATATGCAGTCTTTTTGCTCCACCTTTTGAGCGTGGCCATTTAGAACAACTGTAAACAATTTTGCCTGTAGAAATGGTCAGACAACACATCATATGACCTGGTCTGAAGCATATTGAGGCTTTATAAGAGTTGGGTTACACCTGTTACTCTGTCCTATCTGTATGAGGTGTCTATGATTTTGAAGTTGTAGCAATAGTAAGCAAATTGAATTTATTTAACCTACATTATGTCATACACAGTGCAACAGTCATGTTGAGGCTATAATGATATATAATAGAAAACTGCATTGTACGGTGTACAAACGTTGCTATATAAATAATTACTATAATCATTAAGCACAAAGGATACTGACAGATGATACGTTGCATTTCCATCTTTATGTTTTCTGTCAGAAACGTTAGCGTCAGAAAGAGGAGAAGTGATAACCAGAGAGAAATACAGCACAGGACTCCTATGGCTGATCAGACTGTGAGGTCTCTGGTTAAGAAAATATCATTACTGTCTGTAGTGGGTGTAAATGTTGTTGTTTTGGAAACACGGTCCCACCACTTTCAACTTTGGAAAGGTGGAAAGGTGGGCTTCTAAAGCTGTTTGACCATCTCACAAGCAGTTATGATGGAAGATACCAGCGAATTAACCAGATTGTTTCCAGGTGTTGATCTGATAATAGTCCACAAGTGATGTCACTTGAGTCAGCGTCTGTTGGGTCTGAAGACTACACGTTTGAAAATGAATAAAAACCTGTGGGTGTGGAGTTACTGGAGAGAAGTGAGGTTACCGTGCGTACCAGAGGCCAGAGTCTCCCTGTGGACACCTAACGACAGAAACTCATTTTGGCTGCGTGTGTTGACAATCTCCACATTACCCAAAGACTGGGTAACGGTACCACCCAAAGGTCATGACCAGAGGAGGGGGTTGGAACATAGATCAACCTATAAATTGAGAGTGTCACCTTCAGGCTCAGATTTGTTTTCATCTCAAATGTCTGAGACAACACCTGCATTACAACTGAACTGAATCATGACAAGACAAGAGAGAAGAGATCTTTC